>JAJHSJ010000003.1:85515975-85762772 GCA_021015155.1 Magnolia officinalis | reverse complement strand
TTACCACTTCCTCCCAGAAAACGCGCACGAACCCAGTCACACGAGTCCGGACTCAACCAGGTCCGGGCGGTAGTCCGACTACCGCCGGCGGTTGTCGGATTACCGCCGGCGGTAATCGGATTTCCGCCGCGTGCGGTCTGAGCAGGGACAGCTGTCCCAGCGTCCAAAGTCAACTTTTATACGTTTACCCGCCCCATCCTCATTATTTACCATTTTACCACCCCTTTAGCCAATGGGAGCATGCCATGTGGCAATCTCTCTCCTCTTCACCAATCATCATATGCCACATCAACATTTGCCCTCCCCTTATCCTCTAATTACCAAAAAACCATTGGAAAGGGCTATAAATAGCCCTTCCCCTTTCATTTTCAACATACATGGATGAGATGAGAGAGAGAGAGTGAGAGAGAGGTGAGAGAGAAAGAGTGAGAGAAAGAGAGAGAGAGAAAGAGAGAGAGAGAGAGAGAAAAGAGAGAGAGAGAGAGAGAGAGAGAGAGAGAGAAGTGGGAAGAGAGAGGAAGGAAGGGAAGGAGCTCCCAAGCCTTCAAGCCCAAGTTTTCCAAGCCATCTCCCAGCCTTCACCTCAACCTTTCCAAAAAGCCTAGCCCAAAATGATCATGGTTCAGCTCATGTCTTAGCCTACTCAAGAATCAAGCCAAAGATCTATCATCCTACAAGCATTCAACATGACATATACTCCCTTCTCAACCCCCTTGCTTTCTAGATCTCTAGTGGATGTATGCTCTGTGACTTGCCGTACACCGGATCCTGTCACATCAGAAATTCCTAGTGATCTAGTCCACTTTTCTTATCTTTTTGCATAAGCATCATCACATCCGCCCTCTAGACATATTGTCGGACGTATGCTCTGTAGCCTGCCGAAATATTCGGATCCTGCTACATCAGAAATCCACGTGTGACTAGTCCCATCATGACCGTAGCATCATCATCATCCCTTGAGATTATTTTACCACACTAAGTCGAGACCGTACACTTGTACGGGCAGAGAGGGTGCCTAACACCTTCCCTCTTTGTAACCGAGGTCCCTTACCCGGAATCCCGGATCGTAGACCAGGAGTCAATCTAAGGTCGGAGAATCTTCGGATTTCTCCAACCTTACGTATTCCGTGGTTCTAGCCGACCGCGGGATTTTGAGATCATTCGGCTAGTGGCGACTCCAACAATCACCAAATCAGCTTAATCACCCCCAACATCCCAACAACAACATTTTTCACCGAACAACGTGGACGCCGATTTTTCAGTGTCTACAGAATGGCGACTCCACTGGGGATGAGTCTAGAACGCACTAGCTGAGACCCGACTCGACAACGTGTGGTATACTAATCTCAAGGGACATTTATCACTGCATACATAAAAAAAAAAAAATCTCTTTGGCTTACACTTGCTTAGGCAAAGATCCGAACCATGACCACTCGGTCCCGTGCAGCCATGACTTCTCAAGCGACCCATGAAGAAGAGCCGTCACCCCAACCAGCTCCCGAAATATCCGCACCTGCACCCGCACCCGCACCCGCACCCATGCCTACACCCGTACCCCTACCAATAGCTCCGACAGAGTTGCCAGCCAATGTCACCACACAAGAGCTATTACTTCGAACAATGCAAGAGCTACTGCTTCGCCTAGTGCCAGGTGCCACATCAAATACACAAATGACCCAGCCTAGTGTGCAGAACAGCTCACTCCCTCAAACTCCTTTTGCCTTCTCTCTCATTCCTCCAGCAAATCCTGTGCTCCCTCTCCCAGAAGAATCAGCACAAGACCAACAACAGCAAGCAATCGGGAGCAACCCTCCCCCACATCTCTACTCAACACATCACAACAATCCGGTCACAGCACATGCAAATCACAGACAAGAACTGGCGGATGCCCATGAAGGGGGCCAGTTTCGAGTCCAGCTCACTCCCCCTAACGGGAGTAACATCCCGGAATTGGCAGATACCCCAGGCGGGAGCCATTTCCGAACATCCCACCCTCCTCCGAAAGGGAGTGGTGTTCAATTCCAGCTACCTCCCGCCACCGGGAGTCCACCTTCTTTCCATCAAACCCCCATTCTGGATCCATATGAAGAAGAAGCGGCACAGGCCCTACAGCAAGGGGCAAGATACCCACAGCAAAGTAAGTCAGAGATTGAGGAGTTACGAGAGCAGCTACAAATGATGCAAAACCAGCTTCAAAGGCAACAAGGAGTGGATCACCCATCCACCAAGTTCAGGGACCTCTGTCCCTTCCCAGACGCCCGGGTACCTCCAAATTTTGAGGTACCAAAGTTCAAAAGGTATGACGGTAGTGGGTGCCCCACAGCACATCTAAAAGCCTTTTGTGGGGAGCTCAATGCGATAGCAGGGAATGATGGAGCGTTGATAAGACTTTTCCAGAAATCCCTTAAGGGTGACGCTTTGGATTGGTACACCTCACTAGATAGCCACCAAATCAGAACCTGGGAAAAACTTTCCCAAGCATTCATTGACAGGTTCTCATACAACCTGAACATGGCTCCAAGGAGAGCCGACTTGGCTGCCCTGAGGCAAAAAAGCGATGAATCTTTATCAGCATACGTAGGACGATGGCGAGCCATGGCAGCTCGAATGAGAAACCCCATCGACGACGAAGAGCAGATATCCATGATTGTGCATTCAGCACATCCCAGCATTTCAGGATATCTGATCTCGTATCCATACGTAAACTTCTCCCAACTCATCCGAGCCGGAGAACAAGTAGAAGCTGGGATCAGAGCTGGAACCATCTCCCCATGGCCACATCAGACCCCCCAATCAAAAGAAACAAAGTCGAGGGGAAACCTGTTGGATATGGGAATGGAAACAGCACTGCTCCCGTGCAACGTACTTCTGAAGTTAACAACATCATCGCTAACACTCAAGGCAACCAGTATGCTCCACCACCAGAGCCACGGCAGGACAGGCAATACCAGCCACAACAGAATAGGCAGTACCAACCCCAGCAAACCCAGCAAGGATATCAGGCACAGTCATCTCAACAGCAATCACAACAGCCTAGGGGAAATGTGCAAGGACCATACAAGCAAGGAATGTTAGGGAGGAAGTTCACTCCGTTAGCACAATCATACAGCCAAGTGCTAACAATGCTCATGCAAAAGCAACTGTTAACACCCTCCAGCCTCGACTTCCACCTAATCCCTTGCCACCTGGTTACAATGAAAATCAGTACTGTGCATATCATCAGGCTCCTGGCCATCTAACGGACCGCTGCTTCGCTCTGAAACATGCGGTCCAAGATTTGATCGAAAGCCAGAAGATTGCAATCACCCCACAGGCCAGCAATACAGTTCAAGCCAACATTCTCCAAAATCCCCTGCCCTCGCATCAGGCAGGACCCAGCACATCCAGCACCTCTACCGTCAATCACATTGAAGGAGGTCAACCCACACATGCTTATCCACATCATTCCATCCAAGCAATCATGCCCGACACAGCCAATCGGACATGGGGACACCAGCAAGCACCATCGCCTGGGCCACAGGTATCCCTTGAAGCAGCACCAGCTACTCAACCTCTCATATTTCTTGAAGCAGCACCAACATTTCAGTCTCTCGTAACTTTGGAAGCAGCACCCAACAGGTCATACCCTCAGAATCTCGCCCTCCAAGGGACACACTCAACTCCATCCTCGGCATATCCAAAAAGGTTGAATTCTGAACCTGTCATTCTCCCGATAGGTCTCCCTGACCTAACTCTGCCAACCTTGCAAGGGGCACCCTCAGTTCAGGCCCCGCAATTTTGATGCCTCACCAACTGGCACATGCCCAAGGATCCCTCCCCCACATCAAGGAAAGAAGAAAAATCCATGGCCACAACTAATCAAACTTGGTGGCACCTCAAGAGATATCACTGAGCCTACCACAAACTGCTCCAGTAATGACCCCTCAGCCTCAAGAACCATTAGTATACTTGGAAGGAAGAGCGGTTCCTTCCTATAACCCGAAAGCAGTCCCATGGCACTACCCAGAATGTGATGAGGTGGGTAACAATGGGAGATACCTCAGGAGAGATAGTCAGAACTCAAAAGAAACTCGGGGAGCTTCATCGGGAACCACTAGCAAAACTGACGCTGCCTATGACATAGCAGCCCAACTCAAAACCATTCCCGCACAAATATCTATCTGGGAACTCCTATGCACGTCAAGGTCTCATCGAGAAATCTTTGCAAAGACCTTGAACGACGCCCATATCTCTCCTGACGTACCCCCCGAAATGGTGGCAAGTATGATTGGCCAACTTCTCGCACCACAAGCCATCACTTTCTCTGATGATGAACTACCACCTGAGGGTCGTGAGCACAGGCGCTCACTAAACATAGTGGCCCACCACAAGAATTTCAAGATCCCACTTGTGCTCATCGATAATGGATCCAGTCTCAACGTTTGCCCTTTAAGGACTGTTGAACGGTTAGGGATAGAACCATCCTCCTTCAGACCCAGTACCATGAGCGTTAGAGCTTTCGATAATTCCCGAAGGCAAGTGGAGGCGGAAATCGACCTAGAATTACAAATTGGACCAGACATGACCCTTGTCACATTTCAGGTCATCGATATCCCTGCCTCATTTAACCTTCTCTTGGGGCGGCCATGGCTCCATGCTGTTGGAGCCATCCCATCTACCCTCCACCAAAGGGTTAAATTCCCTTCGGGAAATCGAATCATTTCAATATTGGCTGAGCCAGAAACCATCCTTCCAGTGACGGTCAGTATCCCAGAAACTGACATTCCGGTGATTGACATTCAGCATACAGAAGGCGACATTCCATATCATAGTTTCGAATTCGAAAAAGTAAACGCGATCGCTAACCCTCGCCCTCTAGCTGCTGAATATGTCATTCCCCCGGCTGAACGATTGGTCTTAAATTACCGTACCAAGTTCCATGAAAAAGGTATGGTAGTGAAACCAGCACATGCCAATGTACAGAGACAGGGACTGGGATATCAGCCGACATTGGAAGATCAGGTTGAAAAGCCAAAAAGGGGCCAACTGTTTAAATGCACACCCATCGAGTTTGTCAAAGCTGGGATAGTTCACGAGAGCAAAATGATATCTCTTGAGGACCAATTTCAAGCACTTAGACTCGCAAAACAGACTAGACAAGAGTCTATTTGGCCACCAATAAGGTGGGATCGGATCCTCAGGACATCAGAGGAACACACAAGCCAGGGGCAGAACCCCCAGATCCACCGCATGAGACTAGGGGCATGGAAACAGGTCCACCCGCAAGTGACCCAAAACTGGGAGTGTCCTTTGCAGGCAAGGTGGGCCAGAACAGGGAGACGTCCATTCAGGGGAATACAGGGCAGAAGCAGCCCATCCATTGGGTTGACAAAGGTAAGTGGCTTGCTCTGGATTGGACGGATGTCCAAATCCCGTCCCAGGAATCCGAGAAACAAGAGGAATTTCAGCTCCTGGGCACAGAGGTCGAATCAGATTCTGACTCTGAGCCCAGCCCAGCAGACATCATGGTCATCGAGACAGGTGACCCACAGGAACAGACAGGGCAGATCAGCAAGATCGAAAGGGGAAAAGAGCCAGAATGGTTAGCCATTCCCCAAACAATCGAATCAGCTAGCAAACCACTCGCTAGCACCAGTCTTAAAAAAAAAACGCCAATGTAAATAGCAATTGGTATCCTGAACCAGGACAAGACCAATCATGGTTTGCGACACCGTCCTGTTCAGGATATCTTGGCGACACAAAAAAATCAAAAAATCTTTCAAACACAAAAACATCAAAAAATCTTTCAAATACAAAAACATCATATATTCCTCAAAATCACAAAACATCAAAAAATCTTTCAAATACAAAAACATCATATATTCCTCAAAATCACAAAACATCAAAAAACTTTCAAAATACAAAAACAATAGAAAAGTTTTCAAAAATCACTGTGCCAAACACTTCTCATGACATGCACGAGTTTGAAGTCGACTCATATGATTTCGATCTAGAGTTGGACTTCGAACTCATGGGTTTGGATGAAGCCCCGGATGAGGGAAATGATGATACCGCTCTCGAATTCGAGGATTCCCTCGAAAAATTCGAAACAAAGGCCAATGTTGTGGCAGACGACTTCGAAATTGTGAACTTAGGGTCAATGGAATCCCCCAGGGAAGTGCGTATCGGGAAATCGCTTCCCCCAGAATACAAGCAGAAGATGATGGAGTTTCTGAAACCAAGGTTGTCCAACTTTGCCTTCTCTTACGAGGACATGCCAGGGCTCGATGAAGAGTTGGTGGTGCATCATCTGCCAACAAAGCCAGAAATGAAGCCAGTCAAGCAAAAGCTGCGAAGGATGAAGCCAGAATGGGCCCTGAAAATCCGTGATGAAGTCATCAAGCAATACAACGCGGGATTTCTGGTAGTCTCCAACTACCCGGAATGGCTCGCAAATATCGTACCAGTTCCAAAAAAAGATGGGAAAGTCAGAATGTGCATCGACTTTAGGGACCTCAACAAAGCAAGCCCTAAAGATGACTTCCCGCTGCCTCATATCGACACACTGGTGGATAATACTGCTGGACACAAGATCTTCTCCTTCATGGACGGTTTCTCCGGTTACAATCAAATCAAGATGGCCGTCGAAGATCGTGAGAAGACTTCCTTCATCACGCCATGGGGAACTTTTGCTATCGGGTCATGCCCTTTGGATTGAAAAATGCAGGAGCTACGTATCAGCGAGCCATGACTGCCTTGTTTCATGACATGATAAACAAGGAGATGGAAGTTTATGTGGACGACATGATTGTCAAATCTCGCACGATCGAAGGACACTTTGAAGATCTCAAAAAGCTCTTCGACAGGCTGGAAAAGTTCAAGCTCCGCCTCAATCCGCAAAAATGCGTCTTCGGTGCAACCGGAGGCAAGCTGTTAGGCTTCATCGTTGGCGAAGAAGGTATCAGGGTGGATGAAACCAAAACCAAAGCTATCATCGAGATGCCACCGCCCAAGACTGAGAAAGAAATTCGGGGCTTCCTCGGGCGAATCCAATATATCAGCCGATTCATCGCACAACTCACTCCGGTCTGCGAACCCATATTCAAACTGTTACGAAAGAACTCTCCAAAAGAATGGAATGATGACTGCCAGGCGGCCTTCGATAAAATCAAAAGATATTTGCTAAATCCTCCAGTGCTCGTGCCGCCTACCCCAGGTAGGCCACTTCTGTTGTATATCTCTGTCGCAGCGGAAGCAATCGGATGCGTCCTCGGCCAACACGATGATACGGGAAGAAAGGAGCAAGCGATCTACTATCTAAGCCGACGGTTTACAAGCTACGAAGCCAAATATTCCAGCTTAGAAAAGACATGCCTCGCCCTAGTTTGGGCAACACAACGGCTAAGGCAGTACATGATCGCTCACCCGATACTTCTGCTCGCTCGCATGGACCCGTTAAAATACTTGTTCGAAAAACCGGCACTGACGGGCAGGATCGCAAAATGGCAGCTACTGCTTTCTGAGTTTGACATCACATATGTCACCCAGAAGGCAATCAAGGGGCAAGCACTGGCCGATCATTTAGCAGCACACTCCCTGCCCAACTACCAACCTCTGAAGACCTTCTTCCCCGACGAGGACATCCTCCAGATCGAGGGAGAAGAGGAAAGAAAGGCAGGAGAGTGGACACTCTTCTTCGACGGAGCTGCAAACTCGAAGGGAAGTGGAGTAGGCGCCATACTCTACTCCCCCGAAGACGTCCCAGTTCCTATATCCAGAAGACTAGCATTCCAGTGCACCAACAATGTAGCTGAATATGAGGCATGCATCGCCGGTCTAAGAGAAGCCATCATCCTCAACGTAAAAAAGTTACGAGTCTTCGGAGATTCGCAACTCATCATCAATCAATAAATGGCGATTGGAAGACCAAGGATGAGAAGCTGATTCCTTATCACGTCTATCTGGAGAATTTGATCGAGGAATTCGAGGAGATCACGTTCTCTTACATGCCTCGGGTCAAGAATCAGTTTGCGGATGCACTAGCCACTCTCGCTTCAATGCTGGAAATTCCAAAAGGAGTTGCTGAATGGGAACTCACCGTCGAACTCCAGGAGGAACCTGCATTCTGCCTACAAATCGAAGAAGCTGAACCTGCCCCAAATGATCAGCCATGGTACACAGACATCAAAAATACCTCGAACATCAGAAGTACCCAGAAGGAGCGGCTCTGCCTGATCGCCGCACAATACAAAGACTAGCAGCTCAGTTCGTGATCATTGGGGGTATCCTCTACAAGCGATCCTTCAATCAAGTCCTTCTCCGCTGTGTGGATGAGACAGAGGCAGCTCACATCATGTCAGAAATCCACGAAGGACTATGCGGCCCGCATATGAATGGACACATGATGGCAAAGAAGATCCTACGACTCGGCTACTACTGGCTTACAATGGAAACAGATTGCTGCAAGCACGTCAGGAGATGCTTCAAGTGTCAGGAGCACGCAAACCAGATCCATGCACCTGCCTCCGAACTCTACAACTTGACGGCACCATGGCCCTTCTCTGTATGGGGACTCGACATCATAGGCAAGATCAATCCTAAAGCTTCAAATGGGCATGAATATATCCTGGTGGCAGTAGATTACTTCACTAAATGGATAGAAGCAGCATCCTATACCACTATCGCAGCATCTCATGTGGTCAAATTCATAAAGAACAACATCATCAGCCGATATGGGGTCCCTCACGCCATTATCACTGACAATGGAACTCCGTTCGTCAACAAAAGGATGGGCGATTTCCTCGACAAGTTTAAAGTTCAACGCCATCGATCGAGCCCCTACCGCCCTCAGATGAATGGTGGGGTGGAAGCCGCAAACAAGACTGTCATCCGCATACTCGAAAAGATGGTGAAGACATATCGTGACTGGTCAGAAATGCTTCCTTATGCACTCTGGGCTTATCGCACGTCTGTACGGTCTGCTACAGGCACAACTCCATATGAGCTCGTTTACGGAATGGAAGCAGTGCTACCAGTCGAAATCGAAATCCCTCACTGCGGATACTGCTGGAAAGTGAAGTCGAGGAAGGCGAGTGGCAACAAGCAAGGTACGATCAACTACATCTGGCAGATGAAAAGCGCATGCGAGCGCTAAGCCACTCCCAATGCTATCAAAGAAGGATCGCTCGAGCTTACAACAAGAGAGTCCGAAAGAGAAGTTTCAAAGTCGGTGACATGGTCATGAAACGTATCCTGCCGCCTCATTTGCCAGATCCCAGAGGAAAATTCAAACCATTGTGGGATGGACCACTGATCATTCGGGAAGTACTCCCAGGAGGTGCTCTCCGGCTCACCAATCTGAAAGGCGAGGATCTTCCCGAGCCCATCAACGCCGACAATGTGAAAATCTATCACGGGTAACCCTACCGAATCTTGTCAATGATTACAATCGAAAGGCTGCATTTCTCACCTCCTTACCAAAAACTGTATATACCCTTTCCAGAAACACCTATCATACCCTAAAAAAAAAAAAAGAAAGAAGAAAACAAAACAAAAAAAAAGAAAGAAAAAGAAAAAGAAAAAGACAAAAAGAAACCTCAACAAAAATTCCAAAAAAAAGAGAAAACAAAAGAACCCATTCCACATCCCTAGTAATCTATCCCCGAATAATTTCAAGCAGCTTACAATTGTGATCAAAGACAAGGACAGGCAGGTAGCCAATCGGCCGGCTATGAAGGAAGTTCTCCTCATCACTCCTAGCACTCAAAAAAAAAAAAAAAGAATAAAGGCATGCCTAAGCAAAACGGGCGAGTTGAAAACCTGAAAAGGCGGCTCGAGTAAAAACAGCGGGCATGTAGCGGACTTGGTGAAAACCTGAAAGGGCGCCAAGGGTAAAAATAGCACAAGCTGCCAAGGGGCAGGCAAGATCAAAGACCCGGGACGTAGTGAAAATCCGAAAGGACACTACGGGCAAAAATGACGGGAAAAGTCGGACGTAGTGAAAACCTGAGAGGGCGCTACGGGTAAAAATGACAAGAAATAAAAAAAAAACTAAAATAAAAGTGCAGGAACAGAAGAAGCCGAAGCAGCAAACGTCACAACGAGATACAAAGAAGGATCAACTTCAGATCAGTACTCCATCAAATGTTGCTCAAATCTAGGGGAAGCAATCCTGGACAATTTCTCAGGGAATCAAGACCCCAAAGGAACACAGTCTAGAATATTGCACACAACGTGGGCTGAGCCCAAGACTCTGATCCCTATTAGTCCAAAGCACAAATCCAAACATGAGCAAACATGGCATAAACAAAACATTTCATTTTTATAAAAACTATTTTGCATAGTACATTGTTTTCCCCTTTCATTTTTCAAAAAACAAGATCCTCTGTGCATATAAAATAAGCAGTCAATTAACAGCAGAAATTGCAGGTAAACTCCTACCTCTCATATGCTAACAATCTCTCCCTGAGTCTCTCTATCTCCATGCGCAGGTAGAAGATCTCATCCCTGTCCAGACGATGTGTCGCAAGCATGCTCTCATCATACCGCCGCCCTACAGCAAGTCGGCGGGCCATGTCCTCACACGAATGGCGAAGCACAGCAATCTCACTAATCAGGTGGCCATGTGTGGCTAGCAGAAATGAAGGATCGATAAAAGGCCGCTCCTCAAAGGCCTCAAAAGAATCAATCACACAGGAGGAAGAAGTAGCAGTGTCACCTATCATGTCCTGATCCGCGGCCTCATCTGCTAAATGCCAGCCTGGGACCTGACGATACAATGACTGTTCTGCCACCCATCGCTGGTATGGTACCGTCGCCATAGGAGGAGCCCAAGACTCAAAGCCCAGAGCCGTCGCGTCCAGAGAACCCTGCCAAGAAATCCGGACTCGCCTATATAAAGACGTCAAATCAGATGGAAGAGACGAATGCCCAAATCCAGAAAAGGCGAACTCTGGGATATCCTGCCAGAAACCGAACTGGCGAAGGAAGCGTACGGGATGATAGGAGCAGCATCCCCGAAGGCCGAGCAACAACAAAGGAGTGCGAGCCGCACTACAGATCAGGGGCGCTCGACAAAGCCAGGTAGCCTCCCAACTGATCTCCCACCCTCGAAGCTCAGAAAACATGCGGCGGTACAATGACTCCATGGCCTCAGCACCACACGGAAGGCCGTCAGCAACAAGCGCAGCACGTCATTACGACGAGAATCAGGAAATGCAAGCACAGGAGTCATGTACAAGTGTTCCCATAACCATACCTGGGAAAAGTTTAAATTAAGCTCAAATTTCAAAAATGGGATACATGAAAAAGTGGCAAAAGAGCAGAAAGTACCTGAAGAAATGAACAGCAACCTCTAAGGATGCGAGTATGTCCAAGAGAGCACTCAGTCAACCCCAAGAAAAGCTCGGCCAGCACTACCGAAACAATGCTCCTGCGATAAAGGACACATCGAAAGACATCTAGCAAAATCACCAGCGACGATCGTCTCCATCCTGAAAAGAGCAGCTCAGCCAAGGTACAAAATATCAGTGCATTCAGACACTGAAGCTGACGATCAGATCCAGGTCTCCCACGGCCAGTAGAGCAGCGGTCATATAAAATCTCCAGAGAAAGCTCACCAACCCCTCCCTCGGCAGTAGGAAGATCAACGGGAAATCCGAACCAGGCAACCAGATCAGAAGGGCGAACTGACTCCGACAAAGGAATGTACGCCTCCCGGGCCAAAAGAAGGCCTGACAGGCGCGCAAACTCCTCCAATGATGGACCCAGCTCCAGATCATTAAAGAAAACAGGTTCAGGGATGGTACCCAGTCGTACAATGCCGCACTCAGCAGTCGCCAGTCTAAGCGAACTCGGTGAAAGTGGAGAACCTCTCGAAAGCCCAAAGAATCCAACTCGAAGATCTCAGACTCGGTCAAACTGTCGATCCAGATATGTAATCGCTCAGAACAGGTGCCACGTGGCTGCAGTCGACAAGTCCGAACGGGCACACCCTCAACAATCTGAATCCCTGGATCAGTCGATGAGTCATCAAAAATGGGCATGCCTTCATCTAAGAGGTCGATCTCGTGATGGTGGAAGAAACCAGATGCACCCATCGCATCTCGCAGTGTATCCCGAAAAGCCTCGACAGGAGGATCTGAACCCCCAACCACTGCTATATCGGGAGATGTCTGAAATGAAGAAGCCCCAATAGCTGCAACATCTGGAGCATCCCAGTGGCACATAGGAGGTACATCCTGTACGATAATAGGAGCTGACTGTCCAACTGTCGCCTCGAAATCTGCGCCAAAAATCTGACTCAGGCCGCCTGTCGGAAGTCCACTGTCTACCAGATCCAAACCATCTAAAACATCAAGAGGGAGCCCGTCACCCACCAAAATCTGACCCACACCATTCAAGCCATCCGCACCATCCATGGCGATCATCCCACCCATCAAGCCATCCACACCATCCATGGTGATCATCCCATCCATCAAGCCATCCACACCATCCATGGTGATCATCCCATCCATCAAGCCATCCACACCATCCATAGCGATCATCCCACCCATCAAGCCATCCACACCATCCATGGCGATCATCCCATCCATCAAGCCATCCACACCATCCATAGCGATCATCCCGTCCATCAAGCCATCCACACCATCCATGGTGATCATCCCGTCCATCAAGCCATCCACGCCATCCATAGACATCCTCCCATCAAGCAAAGCATCCACACCACCCATAGCCATCCCTCCATCAATCAAACCATCAAATCCCATCAGCCCATTAGTAGGAAAAGAATCCAAGCCATAAATGGTGTTCATACCTTCAAGAGGGCCCATCACTTCTCCATCTACCCCCATCAATCCACCCATTAATCCCTCATCATTTATGGAGCTACCCACCTTTTCACCATCAATGGACCCACCTAACCCATCATCATGATTAGCCATGATGGATCAGAAAAGGAGAAAAGAACAAGTGATGGATGAGGACAAGGAGGAAAACGACAAAATGGAGACAAAAAGAATGATCAGAGAACGGACGGACGGGAATACCGGAGGAAGGGACAAAAAGAATGAACAGGGAAGAACGAGGCTCGCTGGAAGAAAAGATGGATGGAGGCGGCAATCGGATTACCGCTAGCGGCACTCGGAGTACCGTTCCGGTACAGAGGTGTCATCGCTGCAACGCTGCAGCACCTGACAGAGCGAGCAGGACTGGCAGTTGTCAACGGCGGCAGACCGATTACCGCCGGCGGCAGTCCGATTACCGCCGGCGGCAATCGGATTACCACCCCGCCCAGTCCCAAGTGCAGTTCGGGTCAGATCCACTCCAAAGGGTAGGGAACAAGTAATTTACTTCTGTGGGCGTAACTGGATAAATGCAACTGTGAGAACATGAGACAGTGTTGGACAAACAGGAATTTTATATCAAATGAAGAGGATTACACAGTTGATGAACTAATCGTCATCCGGGAAAAAGGCATCATTATCTTTGCCATGAAAATGTGGTCCCAAAATCCCTCCTCCAGCAAAACGAGCGCCACCGCCAGGAGCATAACCGGGCTGAAGAATCGGACCCATGCCATACTGCTCAGTCCAAGAGCTGTATTCTCTGTCCGGATCGACAAAGGCGCTGGCCTCGTAGCCCTCCAAAGCAGCGGCCAACTCCCTCTGCGGCACAGATCTCCAGTCGGATGGTCCAGATGGTGGACTAAGCGGGACCAAAGGGCTGCCAGTCAGCTGCCAAAAAAGTCTCTCTCCGAGATACCATTTGGTCACCCGCGGGTCCTCCAGGATGCGGCGACGTCGAGAGGCCTGGAAAGCCTCCTGTGCACCAGGAGTGAAAGCTGCGTTCGACTGAAGATATGGCCGAGTATGAAACTACAAAAAGGGAGGAAAGGGCAAAAGATTGTCAGACATGCAGAAAACAAGATATGGGCAATATAGGGCAAGACAGGTTACTCACATCGTCAGGAACGAGGGCATCAACATTCGACCTCCAAGCCAGATCAGAAAACAAACGTGTACGGCTGCGGTTATCCTTGTACCACAGCATCATGCGCGGGAATGGAGGCGAATGATTGATCAGGGTGGGCGCCAGGTGAGGAAAGTGGTCAAAAAAGCAAACCTGCGTCGCACCGAAATCAGAGAAGACACACCGGAACTGTCCTCAAGGAAATACTACAGAAAGGATCTCGAGAAAGTACCTCAATGACTGGGTAAAAACCAGTCAAGGAGCGGCTGATGCAGCGGCTGGCCTTGTCCAGCCCTTCGTACAAATGCGCCAGGAGGGCTGCATTCCAGTTGTACGGTATGGGAAAAGTGATATCTGCCACGAGCGACAACAGACGGGAACTCACTAATTCGTTCCCATGACAGAAAATCATCGCTCCCATAGTGTATAAAATCAAGGCCCGGGCTTTTATTACTGCTGCAGCCTCAGTTTCAGGGATGCGTCTTGCAAAATTCGAAGAAAGCCACAGGAGTCTGAATCGATGTCCTGAAAATTCTGTGGCGTCTGGCATCATCCCTAGCAGCTCCATCCAGTCATCCTCAGTAGGTACTGGAAGATCCTCCTCAAAAGGCACAGATCCACCATCATATCTGAGACCCAGCTGCATGTATATGTCATATGGGGTGATCCCCCACTCTCCAAAAGGCAGCTGAAATGTGTGTGTCTCGGGGTGCCATCGCTCAGTCAAAGCAGATAGGAGCGACATGTTCGTCTTACTTAGACGAACCCGGAAAAGATGGGCGAAAGGGGTACGCTCCAAAACCTCGAAGAACAAAGGCTGAGGGTCCTGAAACCAGTCAGGCCAATGTCTTCTGACCCCACGCCCTCTAAGGATCGCAGGCGCACCACCTTCCCGAGCTACGTCAGAAAGATGCCTGCCTTCCCGTGGCACAAAGCAAGGGTCAGTCGAACGCTGAGACGGACCAGCATCGTTCCTACCTCGACGAGGCATACTGCACAGGCAAAACCCACAAGTAAGCCCATACTTTACAAGAGTCATCTCAAAAAAGCCCACTTTCAAGGACAATCTTAAAAGGCCAAAAAAAAAAGGGGGAGAAAAGAGGGTCCACGGTGAAAAGCCCATCTCGGAGGCCCATGTCTACAAACCCACCTTCAAAAGCCCGTTTTCCAAAATAACCCATTCCAAGGCCCGCCCAAAGATCAAGGAGGGACCATTTCAGCAAATCCATAGATCATTCAAATCATCCATCCAACGGTCTAGATCATCCAGACCATCCATCCATGATCCAGATCATTCAAATCATCCATCCAACGGTCTAGATCATCCAGACCATCCATCCATGATCCAGATCATTCAAATCATCCATCCAATGATCTAGATCATCCAGACCATCCATCCATGATCCAGATCATTCAAATCATCCATCCAACGGTCTAGATCATCCAGACCATCCATCCATGATCCAGATCATTCAAATCATCCATCCAACGGTCTAGATCATCCAGACCACCCAGATCATCCATCCAACGGTCTAGATCATCCAGACCACCCAGATCATCCATCCAACGGTCTAGATCATCCATACATGGCCAAGATCATCCATCCATGATCTAGATCATCCAGACCATCCATCCATGATCCAGATCATTCAAATCATCCATCCAACGGTCTAGATCATCCAGACCACCCAGATCATCCATCCAACGGTCTAGATCATCCATACATGGCCAAGATCATCCATCCATGATCTAGATCATCCAGACCATCCATCCATGATCCAGATCATTCAAATCATCCATCCAACGGTCTAGATCATCCAGACCACCCAGATCATCCATCCAACGGTCTAGATCATCCATACATGGCCAAGATCATCCATCCATGATCTAGATCATCCAGACCATCCATCCATGATCCAGATCATTCAAATCATCCATCCAACGGTCTAGATCATCCAGACCACCCAGATCGTCCATCCAACGGTCTAGATCATCCATACATGGCCAAGATCATCCATCCATGATCTAGATCATCCAGACCATCCATCCATGATCCAGATCATTCAAATCATCCATCCAACGGTCTAGATCATCCAGACCACCCAGATCGTCCATCCAACGGTCTAGATCATCCATACATGGCCCAGATCATCCATACATGGTTTAAATCATCTCATCCAATGATCCATACCATCCAGATCATCCATCCATGATCCAAGTCATACACGGTCCAAATCGTCCATACATCATCCAGATCATCCATACACGGTTTAGATCATCTCATCCAATGATCTAGATCGTCCAGATCATCCATCCATGATCAGATCATTCATACATGGTTTAGATCATCTCATCCAATGATCTAGATCATCCAGATCATCCATCCATGATCAGATCATTCATACATGGTGCAGATCACCCATCCAACGGTCCAGATCATCCATCATCCGTCCATCCATACATGACCCAAATCCATCCACCCATCCAACGGTCCAGATCGTCCAAAAAAAAAAAAAAAAAAAAGAGGGATCAGATCAAATAAAAGGTGGGGCCCCTTTCTTATCACACCCCACTCAAGCAAATAAACACAAAAAAAAAAAACAAAAAAAAAAAAATGTACAGCCAACAACATGAATAAAAAAAAATATAAATGAAAAAATAAAAAATAAAAACAAAAAAATGCAAAATCCTGCAAGATCTAATGCTCTAGATTCCATCGAAAATGATCAACAATCCTGATCATGGTCCACCCAAAAAGAGGAAGAGAAGGAAAAGTGCAAAATCTCCTTAAGAGGATGGCCCGCCTAAATCAAACGGATCCAACGGCCAAAAATACCTGAAATCAGAAAATATAAGGCAAAAGAAAAGCTCCAGGGACCACAAATGCGTCCCTGGACGAGCGGACGAGCAAGATAAATGGCAAGGGGGCTGCACCGGATGGACCAGCAAACAGGAACGGACCAACGGTCCAACTGACGGACCGGCGGTAGCCGGATTACCGCCGGCGGCAGTCCGACTGCCGCCGCCGACAATCTGACATGGGGCAGTGTGCTGTCCCCCATGCTCACCTCTTGCGACCGGTCCTTCCTTTGGACCGGTGGATAAAACCCAAAAAATTTTCGAAAACAGACTTCTGTTTCTTTTAAAGGCTTAAACAGGTCTTCAAAAATTCCAAAAATAAACCTATGATTTCCTAAAGCCTCCAAAATGTCCCAAAAAATTTTAAGAATAAACTCCAGTTCTTCTAAACCTCCAAAAAAGGTCCCAAAATTTCCAAAAATTCCAAAAAAATCCCAAAAAAAAAAAAAAAAAAAAAATCCCAAAAAAAAAAAAAAAAAAAATCCCAAAAAATTCCAAAAAAAAAAAATCCCAAAATTTCAAAAAAATCCCAAAATTCCAAAAAAATCCCAAAAAATTTCAAAAAAATCCCCCAAAAAAAAAAAAAACCAAAAATTCCAAAAAATCCCAAAAAATCCCAAAAAATCAAAAAAAATCCAAAAAATTCCAAAAAATCCTAAAATTCCAAAAAATCCCAAAAAATCCTAAAATTCCAAGAAATCCCAAAAAATCCAAAAAATTCCAAAAAATCCTAAAATTCCAAGAAATCCCAAAAAATCTCAAAAGTTTCCAAAAGGTTTCAAAAATTCCATAAAACCTTCGACTTTTCCAAAAATCCTAAAATCTTCAAAAAATATAAAAAATACCAAGTAAATAAATCCCCTGTAAGTATAAGCCCAAAAGGTTTGCCTCTTCTAAAAACATTAGCCCCATTAATTTATTAGTGGAGGCCATCTGACTTTTTACAAAAAAATTAGCCCCACTGATTTATTAGTGGAGGCCATCTGACTCTCAAATAAAAACCGTTAGCCCCGCCAACTCATTAGTGGAGGCAACGCGACTGTTTACTTAACTCGCAAAAATAAAAACCGAACGACGACGCCCACCCGCGAGATCGAACGGATATTTTCCAAAAATAAAAAAAAAAAAAAAAAAAAAAGCTTTAAATAAAACCCTCAAGGAGCCTAGCTCTAAAGAGGATAGTTTTCAAAAAACGCACGCGTCGCGCAGTACACTGAGGAATCTTCCATATTCTCCAGTTGCGGACAGTGCACATAATTAAATAAGATCCGATCTCTTCCGGTTTCCCCGAAGGGCGATCGAGTCTGTACATGATATATGTACGATTGGCCAGATCTCTATATCTGGACAGCCGTACAGATGCTAGTAAGATGAGTGGATCTATCTCTGGAAAGAATAATCAAACTCGAAGTGAAGACGATCCATTGTAACCAAAGTGTCAGACTCAGCAGATTGCATGGCAAACAGATTACCTGCACATACCTAGCCCGGAATGCTAGCAAAATTTGATCGAGTCCAAGTCGGCGTAGTGAGTTCCCCGTAAGGCCGCACCAACGCGCAGGGCAGCTAACCACTTTGACGATCAAATGGAACGAACATTCCTAGGGTGATTACATAGCAAAGGAACAACAGACCTAACAGTACGGGAATCCTCGTAAAGCCGCGACAAATGCGCAGAGGCCCTTACTTTTCAGACTTACCCTCCAATGCTGTAAACAATCCGATGTGAAAGGGTTGTGATTGGTGATCCGTAAAGCCGCGACGAATGCGCAGGAGGCAATCACAACGTTTTCCTCAACCCTCGTGGTATGTGCAAGTCATCCTTTTCCAAACAGTCAACTGACAATGATACAATGGTAAGCAATAGATTTGAATCGCTACCCTTCATTCTGACCAGAAGGGTGGGGTGTCCACTTGCTTTGACCTTCGGTTGCTTGCAACCTCGGTCAAAGAGGGGCATCTGTAGACACCCCACCCAAGCTAACATCTTGATCTTGTTAAGACAATCCGAGAACCATGATCATATCCTAAACCTACCCCTAATCCTAACCTAAGCCATCATGAATCATCATTCAATCCAGACCATGTCCAGAACCGATCCATTTCTTGAGTCACTTTCGGGTAACAATCGAGCCAATTTCAAGCCATTCTGAGCCAAATATTCAAAACGAACTTTGTTTCACTCTAAGGATCCAAAAAAGGACTCACCAGATGAATTTCGAGGAAAACCGTACCGAGGTGGTAATCGGATTACCGCCGGCGGTAGTCGGATTACCACTTCCTCCCAGAAAACGCGCACGAACCCAGTCACACGAGTTCCGGACTCAACCAGGTCCGGGCGGTAGTCCGACTACCGCCGGCGGTTGCCGGATTACCGCCGGCGGTAATCTGATTTCCGCCGCGTGCGGTCTGAGCAGGGACAGCTGTCCCAGCGTCCAAAGTCAACTTTCTTATACGTTTACCCGCCCCATCCTCATTATTTACCATTTTACCAACCCCTTTAGCCAATGGGAGCATGCCATGTGGCAATCTCTCTCCTCTTCACCAATCATCATATGCCACATCAACATTTGCCCTCCCCTTATCCTCTAATTACCAGAAAACCATTGGAAAGGGCTATAAATAGCCCTTTCCCCTTTCATTTTCAACATACATGGATGAGAGTGAGAGAGAAAGAGTGAGAGAGAAAGAGTGAGAGAAAAGAGAGAGAGAAAGAGAGAGAGAAAGAGAGAGAGAGAGAGAGAGAGAGAGAGAGAGTGGGAAGAGAGAGTGAAGGAAGGGAAGGAGCTCCCAAGCCTTCAAGCCCAAGTTTTCCAAGCCATCTCCCAGCCTTCACCTCAACCTTTCCGAAAAGCCTAGCCCAAAATGATCATGGTTCAGCTCATGTCTTAGCCTACTCAAGAATCAAGCCAAAGATCTATCATCCTACAAGCATTCAACATGACATATACTCCCTTCTCAACCCCCTTGCTTTTCTAGATCTCTAGTGGATGTATGCTCTGTGACTTGCCGTACACCGGATCCTGTCACATCAGAAATTCCTAGTGATCTAGTCCACTTTTCTTATCTTTTTGCATAAGCATCATCACATCCGCCCTCTAGACATATTGTCGGACGTATGCTCTGTAGCCTGCCGAAATATTCGGATCCTGCTACATCAGAAATCCACGTGTGACTAGTCCCATCATGACCGTAGCATCATCATCATCCCTTGAGATTATTTTACCACACTAAGTCGAGACCGTACACTTGTACGGGCAGAGAGGGTGCCTAACACCTTCCCTCTTTGTAACCGAGGTCCCTTACCCGGAATCCCAGATCGCAGACCAGGAGTCAATCTAAGGTCGGAGAATCTTCGGATTTCTCCAACCTTACGTATTCCGTGGTTCTAGCCGACCGCGGGATTTTGAGATCATTCGGCTAGTGGCGACTCCAACAATCACCAAATCAGCTTAATCACCCCTAACACCCCAACAACAACATTTTTCACCGAACAACGTGGACGCCGATTTTTCAGTGTCTACACACATATAAATGAGAAAACTTACATGAAATCATGCGTTGAAGAAGTGACATTTTAACAAATTATGCCCACCTCTATTTTTTTGAATAGCCATCAATTCACCATACTTGGATATAACCTGCATCAAATTTAACATATTAATCAATTAAGTCATATCCATAAATGATGGATCATACCTCATCATAATATAACATCAAAATTATACCTCATCATCTACCCATTTTATTGGATTCAACAATGACTCTAAGGATCTTCTTTCGACATGAAGTGGGCCAAATATTTGATCTCTAAGGACATATTATCGTATTAGTACAAAAAGATTTTTAAAAAATAAAATAAGTGGGTGGATTATAAATTAACTACTTAAATCATCTTACTTGATTTTATTATGAGCTTTAAGAGTCGTAATTGCATTCACCTCTTTTTGAGATAACATATACTCATCACTCTTTTCCATACGTGATTGGATTTCAAGAGCTTCACATATATTTTTACATTTGGTTTTACATAAAAGTTCAGTATATGGAGATTGTAAGACTTTTGAAGGAATTCTCTTCCTACCCTGCACTTTGACGCACTTCACTAAAGAGTTTTGATTTGCGATAAAAGTCTCTTTTATCATCGTATTCGAATGAACGAGAGTAGAAACTTGTGGTATATCAGAATTTACTTGCATGTCTTTGATTATCTTACATCATCTCATATGATGTAGCTTCTCAATCGTGGTTTCTCTTTAACTCTTTCACTTCATTAGACAACCGTTTTATGATTATCTCTTTATCGACTATCTTATCTCTTAACTCTTTGTTTTCCATCAGTAATTCTCTATACTCACTATTATCTTCATTTTTTCTTATTATATATATATATATATAAAATATTTTATTTAAATTAAAGTATTCCTAATTATTATGAATGAAAAATATATACATATGAAAAAAGTTTATTGTGATTACATATATATTTAACTTCTCTATAATGTTCAAAATTTTAGATTCAAATTGTCTGCACATTTTGTTAACTGCACTTGATATCTCCTGTATAAAAATCATAAGAATCAATTAAATGGAATTAGTATTTTAACGCATTGTGATCTATAAAATATGCACAAATTTAAAATAATTATTATATGCAGAATAATTACATTTTTCTCTTTATTTTGCAATAATATAGGTTCCAAACGATTACATGTTTCTTGGGTAATATTTGATGCCTATATACAAATCACAACAAAGATACTAAGGAATTAGTATCTCAAGATAACATGATTAAAAAGAATATACGAAAATATAAAATATTTGTTAAGTGGGGAACAATTACAATTTTCTCTAATTTGTTGAGTAATTTAGGTTCCAAATGCCGGCATATTTCTTCCATAGTGTTTGATGTATCTTATAGGCCAATAAAAAATATAAATATTGTTTAATGTGTAATCAATATTGATTGCATATCAAGTATAAAAAAGAAACACGAATCACTTACAAGAGGAGGTAGTAGTGTCACGCCCCAGACTCGGTAACCGGACTCACAAGGAACCCGATGGCCGGTTCTGGCCGCAACAGCCTCCGTAATACCCCATTCTCGGCTCCTGAGGCAGGTTCCGATCCTGGGATCTTAGAAGGAGGATTTTCATAACAGTATAATCATTACCAATATGAGCACACCCAAGATCACAGCAAGTACATCTGGAAGTAACAAAGGATACACATCACAAAATTCACTAAGAATTTGAACTTTTACAAGCTTACATCAGGTCCGAAAGGACATACATAAGATAATGGGAAAAGAGAGAAAAGAGTCAGCAACACTGGAGTCCTCAAGCTTAACTCTACTCCACGCTCTGCTGCTACGACGCCTGCCTAGGATCTCCTGCACGCATCAATCGTGCATAAGCTTATAGAAAGCTTAGAGGGTGGTGAAGGTGTGTGACAATGGTGCTCAGAAGAAGATAGAGAATGCAGAAGGGAGTCATGATCAATACCAATACCACTAGCCTTACCAAGGCTATCATGAATGCAAGAAACTATACCAAGGCAGTACGATAATGCAGGAAGCCATACCAAGGCTATATAACGCAATGAGTACTGTAATGTGATGAGTACTGTAATGCAATATGAGTACTGTAATGCAATGGGTACTATAATGCAATGAGTACTGGGCACCATGCCAAGGCGATGCAATATGAGGCTTACACAGCCAATGCAAATGCAATGCGAAGTAATGTCAGTGCTCATATCCAATCCACATATCAAGTACATTTTCATCATAAGGAAATCACCGGGGTCCATTACACTACTGGATGACTGCCGCTCTACAGACCCTGCACAGTCAAACGAGCGTAAGAGACCTCACTACCTGCCTGTGGACAACCAATCACCAGCAAGGCCTGACGGTAGCGGACCCATTCACGAGCTGGTCAGACTCAGCCTAGCAATGCCCCCTTACATCAGGCGAGTAAGGCCACACCCCTAACCAACAGACTACACGACAGTGGGAGTCGCAGCCTAACGGTATAAGGCCCTCGTGCGCTCATATATTCCACCCGGTCACGGTGCTGGAGCAGATCCTTGGTACTATGGAAGTTTTGGGAATTTCACCCATGGGCATCCTATGCACCCGATATGCTCAAGTAACATTTCCAGTGTCCAAACATGGCCATCCACGATATATCTGTGGAGGCTACAACCCTGATGAAGCAAGGGCGAAAATGCTCATATGTTATGCAATGTCAGATGCATGAATCACACAATCAACTATGCATCAATTCCAAGCATCCAACGTGCTCAAGAGGGAATACTACGTCCCTCGGGAATGCAACATGCAATGCCCAATGACACAATCATAACCACACACATAGTGTCATCCAAGCATACAATGATGCACATGGGCCATGAAGATGGGTCTAGACGCATTATGCGGCGATATACAAAGTAGTACACTCCTCCTATCCAAGAAGGGACCAAGACTATGTATTTAAACAATATCAACAAGGAATCCCACCTCTAGTGGGGGCCCATTTACCTGGGGTAGTCCACAAGACTAAGCATACATCTACATGTCTAAGTAACACAGAAGTGAGTCTAGCAAGAGTTTAAGATGAGCATCTAATGACATTTAGATACAAACGGGCCTATAGGGGTCCATAATGGGGACATTTAACCACCATTCCCAAAGAGGCATCTCAACCACGAACTATATGGATACAAGGCCCAAGACCCTACATTCAAGATAAGAACACAGATAACCACATACATACATTCCTCATAATAGGCCATAAAAAGATATAACACCACTTTTAACAACATGGGCCCCAAAAGAGAAATTAAGGCCCAAGGCTCAATTCCCAATGGCCATAGAATCCATGCATTAAGTTGGACTTAGTGGGCAGCCCACATACACAATATACGGCCCAAAATAAGTTTAAGTTTGGATGATGAAATGGGCTCAACTACATTAGCCCAAGAACTAGCAATTTAGGTGGGCAACCAAGAGCCCAATACTTTTCTTATCTTAGCCCACAAGTCCATCAAAATGGTGGAAGCTGGCCCAATATATGGTTGGGCCAAGCTGGGACGTCCCAACCCACTCTGGGCCCATGGGATGTCCCAAAAATCTGATCTAAGATGGGGTCCTCGTGTGATCACTAAAGGTGACCCAAAAGAATGCACTGATTAAGCCCAAAGATTATAAGAAAACCCAAGCATGTAACACGTACATAAGTTCTCAATATGGTGGGTCCCATGTCAAATAAAGTTTCAACCATAACAATGTACATTTGAGTCCCCTTGATAAACGTCCGGCCCACTCAGCTTCTTGGGCCTGCTAAAGCCCAGAAATTAGTCAAATAAGTGGGAATGATCTCATGAAGGCCAACAATATTCACAGAAAAGATCAAGTGGGCCTGCTATTGGATTGTGAATCCAGCAGCAATCCAAGACAGAGAATGCTTCAATAATCGGGCGATCCAAGGCTTGAACGGCCTGGACCAATCATGTGTTAAGGTAGGTTCCACATACATACACATCGAGCCTTAAACAAATGGCCTAGGGTCTATGGTGGGCCTTTAACCATTCATAGAGAGACCTATGGGCCTACCTTAGGATCACCCAGGAGGACATCCAACCTCAACTGGTTTTCAAAAGGTAGCCCGCCACTACTCATATAATGTAAGGTCTAAAGCCCAAGCAATACATGGCCTAATGGGCCATACACCAAGCCCAACTCATAGGCCATATAGTGGGCCCTCAAGTAAGATTTGAGCCCAACCACAAAGGTCATAATTCCACATGTTGTGGTGAGCTTCATAGGCAGCCCAGTAATTCATTTACATGGGCAAGTTTCACATTTAACACAAGTGAGTTGGGCCTCACTTTTGGCCCAAGTACAGGGTCAGTTTAGTGGGCAGCCAAGGGCCCAACTTCTTGTGTATTATTGCCCCTAAGCCCATCACAATATATAGGAGACTGTAGGCCTGAGATCAATGGGCCTATCCAAAAGAACTGAGTCCACAAGGCCTACTTGCTAACACAAACATGCATATACTATATCACATAATGGGCCCTAAAGAAATTACCCAAAATAAAAGTCATCCAATTCATACATTATGGTGGACTTGAGGGCATCCCATAAGTCCAAGAATACACATGGGCAAGGCCTATACTGATCACAGTGTGGGCCTTGCACACCAGCCCAAAGACTTAGCAAGGCCCTTCACAATATACATTTACGTGGGCCTTGCAAGTCAGCCCACAATTAAGCATTTTATGAGGGCATCAAGGCTAATAAATACACATGATCAGCTTGTAGACGGTCCATTAGGCCCATGAATCAATAAGGTCAGCCCTTGCACAATCTTGGGCTCAAGGGATAGGTTTCAAGCCCATTGGGCCTATAAAACTATCAAAAATTCTGGTTAAGGCTAGCCCACAAACCACCACAAAGGTGGGCCTCAAGAGGCACTAATTAAGCCCAAAATGTCTAAGGAAGGAGAGCAAAGAGTGTGTGCAACACTCCCTTAAATCTGATGGGCCGCCACGGCTCCAAAAGATCAACTATGCACAAATTTGGGCCAGCCCACCCACTTCCTGGGCCTGCTGGAGTCCAGAAATTTATTTAATTTAAATGGGTTACTGACCCATGGTGGCCCACACATATCACAGTGGGTCCCACCAGATAAGAAGGGCGATATACAACACTTACTTCAAGTGGGCCATGCCGTTAGAATGCAGGCCCAGCAGCCCAAGGTAGAGGCATCCCATGGTGGTTAGTCATATGGGCCTGGGTATTTGGCCCAAAACTGACCCAATTTACAGGTCATACCACGGTCAGTCCAGGGGCCTGATGGCCTTGAAAATTTGTAGGATGGTTCATCCATAGGTGGACCACAACCCCACAAAATTTCAGAATTTTTGGACATCTAGAAATAATTTAATTAATTTGAATGAAACAAGCTATCCAGAAAATCGGACTGGCCTGGACGTCCCAACGTGGTGGGCCAGTACGGGCCTGCCACGATGTGCACAAGAGTCCATTGGCCTTGAAATATTGTAGGTGGGTCTCACCATAAGTGGACCACCTCCCTATAAATTTTCATAATTTTTAGATACTCATAAGTATTTTAATTAATTTAAAGAATACAATCTGTCCATGGTGAAATATTGCTGGAATATAACTGTCCTGAATTTGGGCCATCAAATGGGTGGGTTCTGGGCCTCCAAAATTCTTGAAATTTAAACCCAAGGTCTCTCATCAAGCCCACAACAAGGTGGGACCCAGAAATATAGCCCACCTTCTAAAAAAATATTTTTTAAAAATTTATTTTTATGGAACTATGCTGCTGGACTGCATAGCAGAAATTTCCGGCAACTCACTATATTGGCCCACCCTTTTGGATGCCCAAATGGGGTCCATTGGCCCTAAAATTTTGCAGGTAGGTCCTAACATGGGTGGGACACCTCTCTGCAAAATTTTAAAATTTTTAGGATAGTAAAAGTATTTTATTTAACTCCTATAATTTATCGACAGCAAGGTATTTCAAAAAAAATTATGCTGCTGAAATAATGTTGTTGCCCCTGATTTGTGCACTCCATTAGAGCGGGCCTAGGTCTGCCAAATTTTAAGAAAATGAAGGACCAAAATCCCTACACAAGTATACAACAGTGTGGGGTCCACAAAGATGGCCTACCATTTCAGAAACAGACTGATAATTATGTTTGTACAAGACTATCCACCCTCCTTGGCCCACTCTTTTGGGTGATCAAACAGGGACGGATGAAGGTGAAATTCAACATACTTCTAGGTGGGGTCCACACCTCCAGAAATAATCAAATATTTGAGGTAAAACATCCTCTAAATCAGTCCATAATCTGTGCCAAAAATAACCCAAAAACAGTCCAAAATTTTTCTGGACAGCAAGGTATGTCTGAAAATAACTGAATATAACCACTGATTAAATGGGAAAATACCCCACAAAATTTGTGTCAAGATCCACCTTAGTGGGCCCCACAAACATCCAGGCCATACCCCCTTCATGAAACCCATTGCATGTGCCCAAAATGGAACAAATAGAGTGTCAACGTCCAAGGAATGGACAACCATAGACGTCCACTTTGCTTGGACGGTCTGGATATTCCGGGACCACTAAGTGGGCCACACACATCAGGAAATCAAGAATAGAATAATGGAAAATAAAAATAATCCAGCCACAAGAGAGGAAAATGACATGCATCAAAGAAAAATGCCATGATGGGGTCCATGGAGAATGGCCCCATCCATGGATCATGCATGCAAGGAAAAAGGGTCATTGGCCTCAACCATGGAGACATGAGGGACCTCCATCACCACTTGATGGGTCCCACAAGCTCCTAAGAAAGAAATGAAGAAGGATCTAAGAGCACCCACCTAGATCAACCTTGAAACTTACATTACCATCATTTAGAGGCTCCAAGCAACATGAATCAATGGATAAGATCAAGTGAGAAGGGATAGATGAGATGGTATTTTAGGGAGAAGGGGCTGGAATGGAGGGAAGATGGGCTGGAGAAATGGAGGGAAATTGCTAGGGAATAAGAGAAGAGAGAGAGAGAAATGAGAGGGAAAGAGAGAGAGAGAGAGAGAGAGAGAGAGAGAGAGAGAGAGAGAGAGACTTTTAAGACTTGTAATGATGGCTCTCTCTCTCCTAGGCAATGATGGTGGCCTATGGTGATATTAACAAGGCTTAGGGTAATAGCCTTTTCTAGAAATCTCAGCGTAGGGTGAAATGATGACATGGGAAAACGTGCAACCCATGGTGGGGTCCACCAATCATGCAATCAATGACCCATATCGATCAATGCTCATAACTTGAGATGTACACGTCGGATTAACGCATGGGACACGGCGTTAGAATCGCGGCGCCGATACGGACAAGATGGCATGGGTCTCGGGTCAATCCGAGTCGGGTCTATGTGACCAAACTTAAGGATGACCGCAACACAATCCAAGGGTCGCGAGTCGTCGGGATTCGACCGGTAGGACCACGGGACCAAAATGAACGAAATGGACACACATGCACACATGAGAACTTAGGTCGAGTTTCACAAGTAGATTTCTCTCTTCATACGTAGGCTTTATTTCTTTAATAACCTGATTGATATAAATATATAAATGTATATACTTTCTTTGAACAAATTAAATATTAATTTTAAAATCTTAATTGAGTTAAATAATTGATTACCTGAGTGTAGATAAGATTATCAATATATTTCCTATATGTGTCAGCATGTTGGTAATCACCTTCTACCCATCTCAATAAACGTGAATACACCATTTTTGTTGTTAACATTGGTTAATGAATGATGTGCTCTTGTAACCATGACTATGCATAAAATAAATTCACATGAGAAAAACATATGAGAAAGATAAGAAAAAAATTGATAAAAGTTATTGTTTACTTACTTCTAGTATCATGACACATCCGTTCATATAACTTTTCTTCTCCTCCACACATTTAGAAATATTTCTAACCAAAAACTCATAAACAGTAGTTGCCCAATTATAACTATGTAACTTTTCCAGGTTATTCACGTAGTGCAATAAGAATTTAGGTATGACATGATTTGAAGTTGAAAATAAACTTGTATTAAATATATACAAAATGAAGAGTTTGATAAAGTCAACTAAACAATCATCTAAAGTTTCTTCCATTAACTTCTTAATATTCTCCTTAATATAAGAGCATTTCGAAAATATTTGTCTTTAAAATTTTTATCGCAATCATCTAGTTTCTTCTTCATATATATAAACTCTCCATTCATACTCAATCCCAATATCAAAGTAATCTCTTGGGGTTTAATAATTAGGCTATTTCCTTTAATGATGAAACTTTTGCTTTCATTATCACATCTATGTAAAATAATATTTAAAAATGTGCGTTGAACTGCTGACCTTGAAAAACGCAAAAATTCCTTAAAAAGAGTGGTTGATATTACTTTTTTATGTTCATATTTTAAATTAATTTGATTGATAAAATAAAATAAAAAAATTGATGGAGTACATCTGGTGCTGTAATCATACTTTTGTGATTGAAATGACTCATCCTGCAATCATGAAAAATAATAACGATTAAGGCTATACATAACTTTTATATCTCATTTTAAAATTTGATATAAAAAATTCAAAAACATAAGGAGAAGTTACTCACCATGTTAAGTACAATATGCTTTTGAAGAACTTGTCAAATTAAAAGGATAAACCCCTGCTTAAGGACAAATTAACAATAATAAACAAACCAAATAAATATATAAAATAAAATATCTTTGATATATAATTAAATTTATAGTAAGTTTCTTATTATTATCGAAGATAAGGATCACCATTGAAAACTTCTTTGGTGTGACAAAAGTTTTTGATCAAGCCTATATATATGTTTTCCCATGCACTAAAATGATCGCCGGAAAAGGATGGACGTTGTGGATGCACCATTGAATTGAATTCTGATATTTAGTGTGACACATTAAAGGTTAATTGCAATGTTGCTAAGACTTCATCTTTCAAAAAGAATAAAAATCTGTAGAGCTTAACAGCATTATAATTCATAGCCTTCTCACAACTTTTGCTCTCATCATCACTTGAGTTGAGGCGAGCTAAGCATGCACATTGCTCATCTTCCCTACATGCAGCATGCCTGGGAGAAAAACCTACACTTGTGACTAGGTCCTAGGTACAAATCAATACAACATGTGAGGGGTGCAAGCTGAGAAAATATAAGAGTTATGGAAACTACCTCTCATTCCTTGTTTTAGGTACAAAGTTGAGATCTTGTTTTGTTTTAGGATTTGTGTTATTGAACGAACTACTAAAACAGAGATCCAAAACCAATATGCAAGACGATATCAATACACTTTAAATAAGGCACTCAAACATCTCAATATGCAAGATGATGAGTGTTTTTTTTTTTTAAGGTGTGAGCACACAACCTGCATCTTTGAAAAATCAGCGAAAAGCTTTACAACACTATCCAATGGGCACCATAAAAAGTGGCAGGCCACACCTATCAAATATTCCAACCTAGATTGGCTAAATAAAAAATAAGAATGACCCAACTGTTGAGACTTAAATTTTGCATAATTTTTTCATTTATATCTTGGTTTTATGAACATGAATCAGCTTAATGTTCTATTTTACTCATGTATGTGTTGCAAGGTGAATTTAAGAGCTTGGATTGAAAAATGGTGTTAAAAGCATGAATTTAATGCTTAAGAATACCGATGATAGGGATGGATCTTAGGAGACCAAGATTGAAGAATTGACATGCCAAAGATCCAAGAAAACCAAGTGAGGAATGAAGAGAATCGAAGATTTGAAGTAAAGAATCCTGAAATCGTCCTGAAAAAGTGTATTTTGAAACTCTGAAGTCTATTTTGGGAAACTGCACAGCGTAAAATCTATTTTAAACAAACTGTGCAGAGATAAGTCTATTTTGAGAAACCGCGTAAATTTGAGGCGGTTTCTAGAGTTTTCCAACTTTGTACGAAAGTTGGAGTTTCTCACTTATAAATAGGGCTTCCCACGGCATTCTTAAGCATCATTCAAAGCAATCAAGAGCAATATTTAGGGTTTTTAGATGGTTTTCAATTTTATTTAAGTTTTATAAATTGTTTTTTTTCTTTTAGATCTTTTCTATTTACATTTATTTCTTTCTTGTTGCTTTTTGTTTTTGTAATTTAATTATGTTTTTCTAAGTTCCCTCTAACACAAGCTAAAAGGGAAGCACATTGGTTTAATGTTTTAATAGTTATGATGATTGATTGTTTTAAAGATGAGAAGAATGGTGTATGCATGTTATCTATTGTTTAGGTTTAGTTTTTTATCCTAATGTGAGATTCATATGTTTCCATCATATGATATCAACATTGATGGATAGGTTTACCTTAGATCAATTAGATTTCCTAGATAGGAGAGGTTCTGTAACGCCCTGAAAATCGGTGGTCGAGCAGGAGCCCAACTCCCGAGTTCCAACGCATCACTTATGCAACATAGATAATGATGATTAAATGTTGTCCGTATTAGTGCATTAAACATGAGTAAGATTATACCAAAACAGCATATCATACTCCAGAGATATTTAAATTTCACAAGCGGAAGACTGTGATAAGTATATAAAACATATATGTGTTGTAAGTCTCCAAAGTATGAACATGATACCAGGTTAAATATATATACATGTATACTCTCAAAATGAGCAAAAAAATGAATATCCATGTGTGTTCCAAAGTACATAACAACATGTAAAATGACATCTAGTCAGCATTCCAGTAATCCCCGTCGATCAGGACAGGGCATACATAGATCCGACTGATAACTGCATGTAGGAGAACTCCTCGTCATCATAGAAATCCGGCTCCGCTTCGTAAGTATCGCCATCATCTGCAACTACAATAGGGTCTGGTTGGTGTTTAAAGCACCGTCCCAGAACGTGGGAGTGAGTGATTAATTCAGTGGAGCTATAAAGCAAAGGTTAACATGTTATCAATTCAGTCAAGTAGTAATGATAAAGCAGTACAACACTCATGTCCCAAATACTCTTGTTAATGCAAGGATGATATGCGATAATGATGTATGCCCTCGCCTGCACTCCCTCAGCGACATCATCTCACGATCACGCATGTTACACTTATAGTAAACGTGCGCTTCCTCGCCAAAGCACTGTGTAATGCGATGCATGGTCGTGTTAGCCAATTCCTTAATTAGGTCTATTCATACAACAGATTCGAGAAGTTAAGGTACCTCCCTTTTTATCATTTACCCAAACATTGATCTATCTAGGGTCATCAATCCTAGTTAATCGTATACGATAGATAAGTTCTAGGTCGCTATGGAGAGACTCGTCACCATCAGCTGTAACGCCCTGAAAATCGGGGGTCGAGTAGGAACTTAAATCCCGAGTTCCAACACATCACTTATGCAACATATGAAATGATGACTGTATGTTGTCTGTATTAGTGCATGAAACATGAATAAGATTAAGCCAAATCAGCAAAACATAATCCAGGGACAGTTATAATACGCAAGCGGAAGACTAAAACGAATATATATAACTGTATAAACCAGTGCATGTCCCCAACATATGTTTGCATTGCCAGGTCAAGGATTACAAGTGTAGTTCCAAAATATACAAAATGTGTAGTATTCTTTATTCATAATCTCAGAAAGAAGTCCCGCCAGTTAGGCCACGGCTCACAAGAACCCGCCTGAAGTCTGCATATAGGAGAAGGCCTCCTCGTCCTCCTCGAAGTCTAGCTCCGCCTCGTAGGCATCGCCACCACCTGCATCTAAAACCGGGTTTGGTTAGTGTGCGCAACACCGTCCCGTAACGTGGGAGTGAGTGATCAACTCAGTGGAACAATAAAACAAAGGTTAACATGTTATCAATTCAATCAAGTGGTAATGATAAAGCAGTAAATCACACATCCCTAAGTACTCTTATTAATGCAAGTATGGTATGTATGTATGATGCATGCCCTCGCCTACGCTCCCTCAGCGACTCCTTCTTACGATCGCGGCATGCCACACTCCCTCAGTGCTTGACCATCAATGCCAAACGCACACGTAATGCGGTGCATGAACGTGATTACCAAGTTCTTTATTAGTCATTTTCATACAACAGGATTGAGAAACTAAGGTACCTCCCTTATATCACTTCCCAAACAAGGATCCATTCCAGGGTCGTCAATCCTAGTAAACTCATACGATGATATGGTTTTAGGTTACTGCAAAGGGCTCGTCGCCTTATCAGTGCAGGCCTAGTTATACTCTAGTTGCTATGGAAAGGCTCGTTGCCTCACCGCAGTCTCAGAGTATGCTCGAGGTCACTACAAAGGGCTCGTCACCTTATCAGTGTAGGCCGACAGCTCGAATACAGTGTCCCATACCACCGTATTCGGCTCACGAGTCTGGGTTGCTCAATGGTCACTACAAGGAAGCTCATCATCACAGTGTAGGCCAACAGCTCGACCACTGTGTCCCATACCACCATGTCCGGCTCATGAGTCTTAGCAGATTAAGGTACCAAGGTTAACATGGATTTCACTGGTGAGTTTAGTACCCTAGGTTCAAGTAGAAGCGACCATACATGGTTAACATACATCGGGCAAATCGGGTTGTTTGACGGCTCGACTAACACGAGCGCACATCGAGTTGAACGACATGAAGTGCATAAGCACTCCGTGTGGCCTAATCACTATCGCCAACCGACATACGACTCGGGTTCATCAGGCACGTCTCATGTGGCGGATCAAGGACAGTGTTGAGGGTCAAATATTGCATATCAGACCCTAGTTAACACCTACTTTTACGAACATAATATTATTTAATGCCTTACTTTAATCGTGTTTGTGGTGCAAGGTGAATTTAGGAAGCTTGGACTGAAAATGATGCTGAATGCATGGAATTGACGTTCCGAAGTCACTAAAGCAAGGGGACGGACCCTAGGGGACTAAGATCGATGGATTTACGTGCCAGAGATTCGAGAAAATTGAGGAACTGAAACTCAAGTGGCTCAAAATTGATCCAGAATGCAAGATCACAAGGTTTCCACCATCCTTTCGGCTCGAAACTTCATGCATGGCCTCAGGACCATAAATTAACCGTACACGACGAATTTCATCCATTCGATCCCCCTGGAAGTGGCCTAATGGACAAATCAACCCCAGAATCATGATTCTAGTTCCACTTGATCTCTGGATATGCTTCAATTTTGGTCTCAACTGCTTAAACGGGGTGACAAACTAAATGGACGGTGTAGATCCTATGTTACACTACTGTGGACCCCACCTCGAGTCGTGTGCACCAACAGCACACGCAGGACTGCAATGCACTGGTTCAGCCAACCGGTCAAAGATCGGTTGACTCGTGGAATCCGAAATAGAGAGAGACTCTCCTTTCGCACGCACGAGCGGACGAGCGTCCGTTGGATCATGTAATGGGCCACCAAGGTCCATTATTCGAGTAATCCGGACCGTCCATTCACCTAAAAGGCCAGCCACGACCACAACCATGTTGAATTTGTGGTCTCATGCAAGCGAACACGTGAAGTATCTTATCTAACGGAGAACGGATGGTCAAATGCAAAGTTCCGAGGGCCACGTAGAAATCAGGTTGGTCTCGCATTATTGGTGAGATTTTCGAGCAGAATATAGTGGACGGCATGGATCTTACAAGAAAAATCGTCCCGAGGCCCACCGGTCATCACAAGCCGCGTCCAAAGGCTCTGTTACGCAACAGAGCCTGTGGTCCTCATTCGTGGGGCCTAGGTGTCGAAACTTCAAGAAGATAGCCAGAACGGTCTCCCAACCATTCCAACGTAGGATTAACGGCTGTAAGATGGATCAGATGGACCACACCGAATGCAAGACAAATTCACCTCCCTGGCCGGTTTTTTGTTCTGCTTCGAATAGACGGATTGGATTTCTCTGGAGACATCAATTTTTGGGGCCCACAATTAACGCAGATCAAGGTTTTTTTTTTAAAGATTTACGCAGTCCGGCTTTGTTACACGCGGACGCACGGACCCCACCTTTCCTTGCAAAAGAAGCTCTCCACCGCCTCTTTGCTGCTATAAAGAGAGCAAGAGAGAGAGGAGAAGGGGATTGAATTCGGAGGACGGCTGGAAGCTTGATCGGGACGTGAGGCAGAGGGTGGACGTGGAGCAATTTTTACAGAGTTCTTTTCTCATCTCCTTGTTTTAAGTTTATGTTTTTTTTTTTTGAGATTAGCCTAATCATTATTATGTCTGGCTAAACCTCTTAGCTAGGGTTAAGAGGTGAAGCTTGTAGTGAGATTGGGGATTCTACTCTATGCATTTAATTTCATTTATGAATTGAAGTTGATTTTAGTTGATTATTTAGGGAATACTTTCAGTTTTTAATGGTTTGTTGTGACTAAAATTACAATAGATCTGTGATGGCTTTGAGTATTTCTTTCTTCTTTTTATGTGTATGACGTCAGGAAGCCCTATTGTTCATCATCGTCTCCTGGGCATGGTCGAATGACGGTACCCTTTCCTAACCCTCATAGCATGTTGATTGGTTGGTAATTAGTTTAATTCTGTTGTTTGCTTTGCCTCTTGGGCGTGGTTTGGTGATGGAATCCATTCTAATTCATATACCCTTCATCTCTTGAAAACTATATCAATGGCAGTTCAGTTGATTTTCATGAATCAAGAGTAGTTCTCCCTGATCTCTACAAGTGGATCCTCTGAATCCCTAGTTTCCTACTCTGAATTTCTTTACGTTTTAGACAATTATTTCACAATTATTCTCTAAATTTCATTCAGTTTAGATTTCATCTTAGTCTAGTTCTAGTTCTACTTAGTTTCAGAATACGTACAGGTTTCAGTCCTTGTGGAATCGACCTCGGTCTCACCGAGTTTATTACTACATCACAACCCTATACTTGGGGAGTGAACAAACAGCCACTCGTTCAAGTCCTATTACCGATTGCCTGGACTATATAATAGTCCCAAACACATTCAATTACATCGATCTAACATATGAGATATTCAAAGCAGTAATGGAACAATGATTCAAAACATACAATCAGTTGAGCATGCTATGAAGTACAATATCAACATGAATTTGAACATATTCAATTCATAACCAAACAAATATCTGAATATATCATACATGGGGAAAAGCATACACATCGCTAGAGTAGTTGAGAATTCTATCTCAACACCCGATTAAAGAAGAATTCATAAGTACTTACTCATACAGACATGTTTACATACACTTAGTCTACACCTCACATTATACATGACATATAGTAGTTAAAATACGTATTAGGGCAAGTCCTTTCGTCAAAGGATTGCTGCCTATATAACAATCACATACCCACGACGATTAGTCGTGGCGTACACTAATGCATAGTTTATACTCACTTAGACAATTTCACAAACACTTAGGCTACAACTTGTACATACACGACGTATGTTAATACAACAGGTATTAGGCTAATCCATTCACCCAGAAGTTGATACACATGCATCTAACATACATAGACAACAATTAATCATGGCAAACACAAATCCGTATTTCATACGTATACGGTATTTTCTACAAATACGAGGAATACAGTATATTCAACATAGTTAACGTATATCTGAAAAACGAAACGGACAGCACTTTGTACATGTGCAATAGCATCCACGTCAGTAATATATCATTAATTGACATTGAAAGCCTTGAAAACCATAACCTATACGTTTAAAGTCTGCACCTTTCGCCGGTAAACGTGTAACGAATTTAGTTTGTTCACTCACGCTTCGTCTACGGCGCAACGACAACCTATTTCATGAAATAGGTTAGCTATTTAATTACTTTAACTAATTGAAACCCTAGAACGGATTAGGGTTAGGTTTTCTTACCTAAGAACGTGATTGGTATCGCTGGAAAAGCGACACGGTAGTCGTAGTTAAGCACGTAAATAAGTGGGTTTGAATCTCAGGAAGAAACTCCAGCAATCCCTCACACTTTCTCTCTCTTTCCCTCTCTTTTTCTCTCTTCTCTCTCCTAGGTTTAGAAAATTCGTATGAAATGAGAGAGAGAGGGTTTAAGGTCTATATATAGGCCCAGAACTGATGGGAATGGCCCCAGAGTCAAGGTATACTTAGGTTATGTCCAAAGAGAGACTGTTCTGTCTTAACGGAGCACTTCCGGAGCCCCCCTTGAGCCAAAGGTCGGACTTAAGCTCACTGACCTTGGATCTAGGTCAAGTTAAGTTTTCGTTCCAGTCGGGTTCCCAGATCACACGTGGCGGACCAATTTCAATTCAACGGTCACCGAAACTCGATCAGGGTTACAAGTACACTGCCATGCATGAGAAATTTCTCCTGATCCGAAGGTGTATTTGGGTCAGATTCTGATGGTCTGATTGCTTATATTCGGCCCGCAAGTGACGAGTCTCAGATTACTTAAATTTATATTCATTTCTAAAGAAAACCACGTTTTCTCACATTCTTCGCTCCGGGCTCAAGCGAATAGCCTCGGGACACTATCTGGAGCTGATTTCCGAGATGGTTGTCAAGTCCAGCAAGGCGGTCTTAACTATATAATTTCGTAGTAACCGGACTTTCTACGTGTGGTCCAGATCTAATACGAAGTTTCAATGTGCTCCCGAGAGCAACTGGGCAATGAGATGGATCCTAGATTTTAGGGTAACCTAACGTCAATGATTCTACAAGTTTTGGGTCTTGCAGATCGTATTTAAAGTAGATCGAGCGGATTTCGTAACTAATCTAGTTTAACACTTAGTTAAACTCGTCTAATTTCTAAAGGATTTAGTCCTTAGTGATTTCTGGTTGAGGCGGCACTCGGGTCTCAGTACGAATTTTTCCGAGACGTTACATCAGCGCAGGCCTAGTCTATACTCGAAGCAACTACGGAAAGGCTTGTTGTCTTAACGTAGTTCTAGCATATACTCGTGGTCACTACGAGCTTGTCACCTGATCGTAGGCCAACAACTCGAATACAGGGTCCCATACACTACCGTATTCGGCTCATGAGTTTGGGTTGCTCACTAGTCACTACAGGGAGGCTCGTCGCCCCAGCGTAAGCCGACAACTCCACCATGGTGTCCCATACACCACCATGTCCGGCTCATGAGTCTTAGCGGATCGAGGTACCAAGGTTAAACGAGATTTGCACTGGTAAGTTGGTACCTTAGATTCAAGTAGTAGCGTCCATACATGGTGAACATACATTAGGCCAATCGGGTTGCTTGACAAGCTCGACTGGTATGAGTGTACGTCGAGCTGATCGACATGGAGCGCGTAAGCACTCCGCGTGGCTTAACCACTATCGACTAGCAGCGTACGACTCGGATTCCTCGAACGTATCCGTCGTGGCTAAAACAGTCCGGCCACCGATCGTAAACTATTACCGATTGCCTGGACTACATCGTAGCCCCAAATCACACTTCAACCAATAACATTCACATGTGATAATTAAAGATAGCATTTGACAACCAATTTCAATATCAAACTTGTTTAAGCATTTCAACAAACACGTAGTACACATGTTATCATACATAGACATTTCATCAGTAAATCACATAGTAGTAAGATAAGTTACATAAAGGAAACTGTAACTATATATAAGGGAATTGAGAATCTCATCTCAACAGCCCCATTACGTACATTTCATCAAGCATTTTCTCATTCAGGCATTTTATCAAACACTTAGACTACACATATTACATACGTGTAATAAGTTAGTTAAAGCACATATTATAGCAAATCCTTCCACAAAAGGAGTTGTCATGTATACAACAATCATGTATTTACAATCAATAATCATGGTATGCATAAATCATAATTTCACATTCATTCAAACATTTCAACAAACACTTGGAATGCATTAAAAATAACATAGTTTACATATATGTGTAATATACGGGAGACATCGTATCTAAACACATGTAATAGCAATCAAGTCAGTTATAAATCATTAACTGACATTGAAGGCCTTGAAAACCATAACTTAAACGTTTATAGTTCGCACCTTATACCGGTAGACTCGTAACGAACTCAGTTTTAAACACTAAGTCTTCATCTACGGCTCCACAACAACCTATAACAGAGAATAAGTTAGCTATTCCGCCATTTGCTCTATTTGAATCTCCAAAACAGGTTAGGGTTAGGATTTCTTACCCAGGAACAGAGTCGAAATTGCTGGAATAGCGATGCAAAAGGGTTGATTTGGCCCGTGGAGCGATAGGGAAGGATCCTAGGGACAGTCTCCCACTTTCTCTCTCTTTCCTTCTCTTTTCTCTCTCTTCTCTCTCCTAGGGTTAGGAATTCATATGGAATGAGAGAGGGGTGGGTTTTAGCCCTTATATAGGCCCAAAACTGATGGGAATGACCCAGGGCCATGGTATACTTAGGTTATACCCAAATAATGGTTGTTTTAGTCCAATGGGGCACATTTGGAGGCCCCTTTTCTGCATACAGTCCAGAGAAAGTTCCCTGACATTAAGTCTATGCCAGACCAAGTTTTCAATCCAATTGGATTTGTGGATCGACCGTGGCGGAGCAGTTTCAGTTCAACGACCATCGTCGCTTGATTAGGGCCACAAGTACATGGACCTGTGCTGAGAAATTTTCCTGATCTGAGGTTGTATTTGGGTCGGGTTCTGACGGTCTAAAAGCTTAAATTTGGCCTGCAAGCAAACGACCCAATTCACTTAAATCTGAGTTCATTTCCCAAAGGTATTCGCGTTTCTCACACACTTCGCTCTGGGCTCAAGTTATGTGCTTCTGGATACTATCTGGATTTGATTTCTGAGATGGTTGTCAAGTCCATTAAGGCAGTCCTAACCGTATGATTTTGCAGTAATCAGACTTTCGACGCGCGGTCCAGGTCCGATACGGAGTTTCGGTGTGCTCCCAAGAGCAACTGGGTTTAGGGATTGATCCTGAATTTCAAGGTAATATAGCGCTAATGATTCTGCTAGTTTTGGGTCTTGCAGTTCGTATTTAAAGTGGTTCAAGCTAATTTCACAGCTAATATAGTTTAAACTTAGTTAATTTCGTCTAATTTCTAAAGGATTTGGTCCTAAGTGATTTCTGCCTGAGGTGGTACTCGGGTCTTTGTACGGATTTCTCCGAGACGTTACAGGTTCTCAACCTGATATATTTCTTTGATTTTCATTATCTCATTGATATTGAATTCTTAAAATCATTGGCGCTTGAGAATATATATCAATGGTACAAATCCATGATTTTCTAATCTTTTATATCATTTATTAAAATGTTTAAATTCTTTTATTTTCCGATTAGGCCGACCATAGTGCTCGGATCCTAGTTGTGTTATCCAAGTCATCATGATTTTGGAACATTAACCTATGTGTGGAACTTTGAAGTTTGGGTGTTGTTTTCAAATTAATTGAATTCTATACATTCAAAACTTTCAAAATAATTTCATTTGTTTAGTTTCCATTACTTACTTAATTTTGCATTTGATTTTCTGATTCTCATAATTCATCTCCATGTGGGATTTACCCTGTATTCACCGGATATTACTTAAGAACCTCTGCACTTGGAGGCAAGCAATCACCAACCCAACAAACTGAGGACCCAGAAAAACATCGTAGATGTTTATATGCTTTCTATTTTGTTGGACCCCTCTTAGACACCTCTTTATGCATAGCTTTCTATTTTGTTGCAATCCAGCTGTTAGGGGTTTTCGTGTTAGATGTTAGTATGCTTGGTTGCATTTGGACACACAACGTTCATCGTGTTTAATGAACGGTCGGAACAATTATTGATTTTTCTGCAATGATCATAATGATGAATTGCCACCAAGTCTCTTTAGGTTTCTTCAGCTCCAACTTGAAAGTAGAATAATCTAAATTTGATGATCTCATATGCGGAATCCAAAGGACATGGAAGGTCATTGCAATTTACTTCTTCTCACTGACAAATTATTTGTTAGTTGGGTAGTTGCAATTCAATTGATGGTGCATTAGAAATGCAGGCTTCGGCATGCTAGTCTAAGATGTTCACAAAATACCATATGGATATATTGTTGTTTTATGAAAGATAGAGTGAGATGTGTGAGTTTTTTGTTGCATGCTAGTCTAGGATATTCACAAAATACCATATGGATATATTGTTGCTTTAGGAAAGATGGACTGAGATGTGCGAGTTTTTTGTTATGAACCTGCTTGACGTTGTGTTATCTATGACTTTCCTTTCAAGACTCCTAGAAGTGTTTCTTTTACTATTCATTATAGGAATCGTCAATGCTACTCTATTTTAATGGTTTGTGTTGAGCTGAAAATGTTTTTTTTTTTTTTCCCTTATGATATAGGGAAGACAACCTTTGTTAAGAGGCATCTTACGGGCGAGTTTGAAAAGAAGTATGAACGTAAGTATTTATTGATTGCCCGCTCTATCCTTTTTGTTTTGCTTGTAGTTGATTTGATTTTGATTTTTATTGTTGAAATTATTGGGGGCCTTGCACAAAACCTTAGGATCTAGCCTCCCGAAACAAACCAGAACTATGGAATAATAAAGTAATGAAATAAATCAAAGCATAAACTACACCACACAAGAGATTTTTACGTGGAAAACCCTTAAAGAGGTAAAAACCACGGGACCTCGTCTAGATCAACAATCCACCATGAAGTAGAACGTTACAACCTTCTTCACTCACACAGGAGTGGATAAACAATGAGAGAATAAAAGGAAACGGAGAGATCTCACCGATTACGAGGATGTAGAAGCGCTGAGATCTCACCGAAACGGAGAGATCTCACTTTCTTTTGGAGTTTCTTCGTTTTTCCTTTTTCCAAACAATTCTTAAATCTATGTCTAACACGACATTTCTCCTTTCTATAAGCTTCTTCTTTACCTTTAATAATTTCAGCTCATTTTCTTTTAATTCCACGATCTTCTTTGTTAAAGTCGTTGAGCTTCTCCATTCTTGTTTCATGAGCTTCTTTTTTTTTCTTTTTCTTTTTTTTTTCCAACAATTTTGTTTTTCAACTGTGCATTGTCAACATTTACAATTACACAATCATTCTATCTATAACTCTCGTTTTTATTGCAACTATTTTCAGTGGATGATGGTTCTTTTAATTTTATTTTTCCTTTAAATATTTTTTGCAATTATTGATACATCAATTCAGAATATTTAGTAGCACATTGAAATGACTCTTCACTTTCACAACCCATTGATGACAACTTAACAAAGTTGGAAATCAAGCTGTTATAATGATGAGAACGTAGTTTCTTATAGTCTCCATCCAAGCCGCATCCTCTAATAACCGACGGAAAGGAAATGGAAGTAGCTTCATTGGTCCACATCTTTAAGATGTATTTCGGTGACAGTCTTGTGAAGATATGATTTGTTGCTTTTAATATATGGGAACATAAAATATCCATAAATTCAAACTTTCTGCAACTGCATTCAATAAACTCATCCGTTGAGTTCACGGTAACGATGTGGAGTCTATGCTTTTTACTTTCATGTACCTGGTATTTAATCACCATACCAGACTCTTCTAATTTTTCAACAGTTTGACCAAGACTGTTGATATACTCAGATTGAAATAATTTATAAATGTTCGTTGTGTAGACACTAGTTGCATGCTCCAAGATATTAATAGGAAACAACATAGTTGGTGAACTTTGAGTCATTTTGAAATTTGCTTTTAATACGGTGTTCCTTCTATCATCCACTAAACGTTCGAACTGTTTAAAAATTTTGAGAATATTTTGCCCTGGATATAAGTATCTTTTCAACTCCTTGTTCAAACTTTCGAAACGTTGTGTGCTTTTCATATCAACACAAAATACATTTTTTCCATACACTAATGCCCACTTCTCTTTTTCATTGAATAATTGTTTCAATCATGTATTATTTGTAAGATCATATTTCTGAATCATTGTTTCCCATGCATGGTGGAATCCACCCTCATCATCAAAATCATAGACATATCTACTAAAATCGTTGCCAAAAGATTGAGAAGAATTGAATAAATGACTTAGGTGTTTGCACGCATTTTGAAACATATGCCATACACAAATACAGTGAAATGTTCTTGTTAATTCCGTTTTAATCGCACTTGACATCGCTTTATCCTGATATGTGAGAATGGTTTGAGGCATTTTTCCAGACATTGCATCACAAAAAATTCTAAACAACCATATGAAAGAATCAATGGTTTCATCATATAGAAGTGCAACCCAAAAAAAATTGTTTGTCTATGATAATTAACACCAAGAAATGGTGCAAATGGTCGTCCACACTCATTTGTTCTATACGTCGTGTCAAAACAAATCACATATCCAAAATGATCGTAATCTAAAATCATTCTTCCATTTGTCCAAAAAATGTTAGTGATACGATCTTTATAATCAATTTGAATAGAGTAAAAGAACTTTGGATCTTCAACTTGCTTTGTTTTGAAAAATTGCAGTAGACCCTCAACATCAAATTGTTTCATTGCATTCATCCTTTTTGTCTGTAAGTAATTCTTGAAATCTACCATATTATGTCCAACATATTGTCAACCACTAGCTTGTCTGCTCATTAAATTAAATGTTGCTTTTGGCTTTATACCGGATTTGTCGCAGTCATCAGTTGTCATTACTTGAGCTACAAAAAGTTTTCGTTGTGATCTTAGTAAGTGTGATTCTTCTAGAGATGTAAGTATATGATTATGATCACTATTAAAATTGGTAGTTTGATATTTAACTTTAACTCCCAGCCTAATGGTCATGTATGCCTTACAACTTGTTCTTGTTTCATCGTGGTATTGCTTCACATTTACATCGCGTTTATCAAATGATCGTTTACCTTCTCTAGAGCAAACAAATTTTCTCATTTTCACTACTCTCGTCTTACGGTCTAAAGTTCTAGTATTAATTTGAACACTAAAACCGATTTTCCGTCTATAACTATTGTAAAACTTGTATGCATCTTTCTCTGTTTCAAATTTCATACCAATTTTCATATTCGATACATTTTCATCTTTGCCTGAATCACCGGTATATGCATTAGAGCTTCTTAATTCACTTATATCCATTTCTAATTCAATGTCTATATTAGGTTGTGATTGAGACGTGTCCTCCACCTCACGTGGTGTGCATGATTTGAAGAAATTTGTACTTTCCATTGACTTGAATGACAAAAATAGTGTTTGAAAATAAATGACCTACTTTAAAACAATAATTTAATCACTTTATGCACACACGTGACATATTAATTTTTAGTTCTAATTGCAAATTACTGTATAGTGGCCAAATATTAAAACTAACAGTGGTGGAAATGTCACTATCTTGTAGCTAAAGCTAAGGCCAAATTCGAGTCTATTAATTTTTAATTTCAACTGCTAATTGCTTTATAATGGCCAAATAACATTTAAAAATAACATTGGTGGAGATGTGAAAGATGGAATGTAGCATCCTTGAAGTAAAAAATGTACCATTCGTAAATCTCTAAAACACATTCAAAATGAGAACTTATTTGGTGCTAGAAAAGTGAATCCAACTCATGTTTTTCCGAGAGCTGCTACTATAGTTGCTCGCTATGTGGATAATGGCCATGAGCAATTGTAACCTATAATCCTCCCCAAACTCAAACCTCAAAAGCATATCATAAATATAAAGTAAATTGCGCTTTGAATTATTCCGTGAAAGCAATTGCAAATGAGGTTTACTACAACCGTGCTGAGAACTATAACTCTATCGTTGTTGTCAACCGGAAAGCTTCTGAAGAGAATGGAGAAATCAGCTTGAAAGATTTCAAGGGACACAGGTCTTGCCATGGAGGTTACTCAACAACAACGGGATTGAATTATCCTGTCAACCATCTCAAACAGTTTTATGAGTCCAATCAATCGAAAGACTATGAGATTGTTTCTGATTTCTTCTCGGCAGTCTGTGCTCCATCAGAATTTGAAGGAATGGGGAAATGTGGTGGGTGTGAAAGTGAGAATGTTTTGTGTTCCTCGACTTTGTACTATGGTCATTCAGGTGCGTTCTGGTGCCTGGTTGAAGAGTTGGAAGATATTGCATTCATCAAGGAAGACACTCCATTGCTTTACTCTATGGAAGGCCCGTATAATAAGACATGTTCGACGTAATAGATAAAAGAATTCATGTAGGTGTTCAAATCCATTCCCTATATAAATTTGAAATCTGTTTGGGTTTTTCCTTTTATATTGTTAGTTTCTAACACAAGAAAGAAAACCAATAATGATTTTTCATTCTTTTATGATTTTCGGTTATCTTTTTTAAGGTATTTATGTCCACAAGGGGGTTGCAAAGAAATCAACGGTTATCCCGAGTCTTGTATGTAAGTTCTTATTATTGTATGCTAGAAACTTTCAAGTCTTTTAACTAGCCTAATGTTTCTATGGTATTATTTCAGCAAGTCAAAATATAAATATCAAATAAATAAATACTTATGAGATGGGGTGAATCTTCGATGGATGAATGGATGAAATAGATTTCAATGGGCCGAAATCGGCTATCGGCGGGCAGCCTGTCGTGAATCGAATTAAGAAAAATGGGCGAAAGAGATTGAGGAAGGATGGGCCTCCAATCGTCAAAAGAAACAAGGGGTTTTTCTTCCAGTGACAGCTTTGATCGAATCCATCTGTAAAATAGGAAGGAATTTCAAATTAGATTTCACAGATTTTGACAGGAGAAGAAATTTATGAAAAAAACTCAGATTGGAGAACGAAAATGGAAAGCACCGTCAAACGCTGCCATCGCCGTTAGGAAATACAAAAGACGAATTTTATTTTATTTTTTATTTTTTTTTTAATAATAAAAACTACCTACGTGGCAATCTGTCGAGCTTGACCAATGAGATTCCTGGAGCCAGCGACTCTCTGACTCCCGAAAACAGAGGATTCAGACTCTAAAAACAAACCTTGAACAACCTATCATTTTTCGAGTTTAATAGACATTTTTCTCTAATAAAATATTCTTTTCAAAAACTAATATAATAAATGATATTAAAGAGATCCATAATTTAAAATTCATTTAGTAACTGTTTATGCCTAATTAGACCATGTCAAATATAACGATTCATATAATGTTACAGGGTAGCCATCAAGTTTTTTAAAAAATTATTTTATAGTAATAAAGTGACATAACATTAAAAAAAACCCTTGAACAACCTATCATTTTTTGAGTTTAATAGGCATTTTTTTCTAATAAAATTTTCTTTTCAAAAACTAATATAATAGATGATATTAAAAAGATCCATAATTTAAAATTCATTTAGTAATTGTTTATGCCTAATTGGACCATGTCAGATATAACGACTCATATAATGTCACGTGATAGCGAAATCTCGATAAGAAATAAACGGAAAATCTTTTCGGCTACTTTGATAGTCGAATTCGATCACAAAAAAAATAAATCATAAGTAGTAAAAAAAGGGACAAGTCCAGTTGACTACTGACCTACTTTCATGAGATGCATGTCGCATATCTTACTCCCGTGTCAGAGTCAATTACTAATCTTGGCGACCTCATGATTGATAATGGGTAATGACCGAAATACGGCTATGTTTAGTGATGGATATGATCGATGCACCATATCATCATACAAAGGAGATTCTTATGGTAAAAGATTGCTTAAGGAACTACGAAGCGATGAAACAACAACACCAAGTTGCCTGATTTTTATTTTTTTTTATGGTGCACAATACAAGTTTAAGGAAAGATAACGATTATATATACGTGGCCTATGGAGAACTCCTGTATTGTGTAGTGGACTGAGGACGTGCGTGCAACCAATTGCCAACCCACGACAAACGATTGATACACATGGCGTTGCATGATAGGCCACAAATGTTTACAGGCCCAAATAGTTATTTCTACATTAGCAATCATGAAGAGTGGATACGAAAATTTATTTTCAATAAGTACCTAGGAATTCTATAAATATGAGAAAGATTAAAGAGATCCATGCCCTTGTGAACCCAACCCAACACAACTCTATGGTACAACGCTGCTTATATTAGTTTAGTTCTTAGCTTATCATAACTCTTAGTGTAATTCAGTCAATTTACGTGGGTTCTTACTCTTACCCGGGTGGTAGACTCCCTGGAGTTTCAACACCGCGTCAAGGGTTCGAGTACCCACAGTGGTGAAATCCCACGGTGTCCGTGTGTGGGGTGTGTGTGCGTGTGGCATGAGTGTGTGGGGATGTGTGTGCGTGTGTAAAAAGAAAGAGAGTCAATTTACGTTGTTATATAAGTAGTGTAATCCAAGAAAGACCTTAACATTAAGATATGTCATTTATGCCACAATCGCTATATCGCCAATAATTTTCTCTTTTACTTTTAGTGTTTATTTTTGATATATATATATCATGTCCATGTCTTGTTAATTAATAAATTTTTGCTATTACGATAAGTAAAAAGCCATTTTGGTTAATAGATGAAAAGAATTCAATAGAAGGATCCTTTCATTTGAAAATTGCCCAATTTTAATTGTTGCAGAACAACACTCGCACGTGATAAATGTAAGTGATGTCGAAACATAAAATAAAAAAAATGATTAAACAAAAGGATAAAAAGGCTAAACCAAAACAAGAGATGATATATATGAATTTACGTGGCTCAATAATATACCTACTCCATAGGGTAGCAACATGAAGCTTTCTTCTTCACTGGAAATAAAAAAAAAAAAAAATACAATGTATACTTATCTCCCACTCGTACAAGGAATCCCATAATAAAAAATACCTCAAAAAATAAATTAATAGAATATCTCTCTCTAATCGTGCATCTCATTATATAGACCACCACTAGAGAGAGCATGTGAAGAATGTCATAGAAAATAAGACCACGACCACAACCTTCGTGCATACATACATACACATGAAGGAAGAGGAGAATGTTTCCTAATAGGAGGAATCATAGATATGCACGAGGCACTACCTTAGCATTAATTACAAGTGGCTAAATAGGTAGTTGAATTGTCAAGTTCTCAATTTCTCTCTTTCTTAGCTTGGGGTTAAAGGCATTCGGTTTGAATCAAGCTACACATGTCAATGACTACAATAGGCTCTGGCACGCCCCACAGCGGACACATATATTACCAACCTAATTTCAAATCAAACTGTAATATTTACTTGACCCTGACGATATGGAATAACCCAAGTCCATACTCATGGTCAAGAATAAACTTATGAAGCCATTGAACAACTTTAAAATGTGATCGGTTAGAAGGTTAATGGCAACCCTAGGTCATACAAGCATTCAAGGTTTTGACCATTGGCCAGTGGGGCAACATGAAGAGTCAACGGGCAGTTTTATTTTGGACCGGAGCCTGGCCCAGTCATGATGGGCCCTTACATTACACACGTGTGTAAAGTAGCCAAGTGACGAGAGGCAAGATCATTGGTCCCATCCAAAAAACGTAATCCACCCACCACTATAAAAAAGATCTACCTAAAAAAGTAAAAAAGAAGCCGTCTTCGATTCACCACTTCTGGCAGGAATCCGAGGCGTACCACCGGTTGACCAGTGACCTGCGCACTTAGCGCTCTTCGCCCACCCGACTCCAGGTCGAGGGAAACGGATTGGCTAGTCCCTGCCACCAGCCGATGGCTGATGGTCCGTGCTACGTGGGACCCACAATGATTTATGTGTTTTATCCATGGTGTCGATCTAATTTTATAGATCATTTCAGGGTATGAGAAAAAAATGAGGCATATCCCAATCTCAAGTGGCCCAAAGTACAGAAACAGTGTTGAATGGACATTGACCATTATTTTTTTTTTTTTAGGCTCATACAAGTTTTATCAAGTTGAACTTTGCTTTTTCCCTTAATATAGTTCTGTATGACCTAATCAACAAATTGGATGTCAAATAAATATACAGTAGGCCGTAGGAGGATTTTAATGGTGGATATTCAATAACTATTGTTTTCTATGGTGTGGTCCACCTGAGATTTATAACCCTCCCATTTTTGGGATCAAGTGCTCAAATGACATGTAAAAATGGATGAACGGCATGTATTAAACACATACATTATGGTGGAGCCCACTGAGCACCGCCATCAGCCACGGGTCAGCGCCAGGGGAGTAGCCAATCGGTTTCCCAGGTTGAGAGCTGATTCGGTGGACTAAACACCACTTGGGTCAGGGAAACGGATTGGCTACTCCCCCTTACAGCAGCCCCCCCCCCATCCAATTTGTTGATTAGGTCATACAGACCCAGATGAAGGGAAAAAAGCAAAGATCAACTTGATCCAATACTTTTATAGCCATCAAAAAATTTTTAATGGCCGAAGTTCATTCAACACTGTTTCATGTAATGTGGTCCACTTGAGACTGGGATATAACTCATTTTTTGTGTGTTACTATAAATTGATCTAGAAAAATAGATGAACGGAATGGATGAAAAACATACATCATGATGGGCCCATAGAGCACAATGGCTGGTGGCAGGGGGAGTAGCCAATCCGTTTCGTTGGGTGAGGCCGTGACATTGGGGCCATCTTGATGCATGTGCTGTAGATCCACGCTGTCCGCCCGTTTTCCGGCTCATTTAACGTCTTGAGGAAAAAACAAAAGAAAGTAGATACGGACCACACGACAGGAAACAGTGGTGATTGAACGCCCATAGTTAAAAACTACCTAAGGCTCACTCTAATATTTATTTGTCATCCAACGTATTAATAAGGTTACAACAGATCTGGATTAATGGAAAACATAAATATCATTTTAATAGGAAAACTGTGGCCTACAATAAGTTTTTAATGAGGAGCATTTAATGAATACTTTTTACTATAATGTGGTCCACCTGAGATTTGAATGTGCTTAATTTTTTGTATCAACAGCTAAAATCATCTGTAAAAACGTATGGACGGCGTTGATATACAAAATATATATTAAGATGGGCCCCACGGTCACGGCTTCACCGAAGTTGGTGTGTTCCTCCCTCTAGCAAACGCGTGTCGTATACACGTACAAACACACACCCTTCTTAACGTGGAAAGCTTCCTTTCTTATCAAAACCAGAGTGCGCTGCTCCTTTCAGGACTCTCGTTGTGATAGCGAAGAAGCCGCTTCCTCAAATAAAAGAAAAACAAGTGGCGAACAGCTTTCGAAAACAGTATCCTTGCGAATCCCAGGTTTCTCTTCTTCTTCTTCTTCCTCTCTCTCTCTCTCCCCCCCCCCCCCCCCCCCCCCCCCAGAAACTAGATCTTTCTTATGTACGGACTCTCTCTTGCCAGTTGCTGAAAAATCCTGTCGTATTCAGTAACTCTGAAAGCCTTTTTCTCTAGGGCGTTTCTCTCTCCTTTTTCAGATCTCCGACGGCGTTCTAGATCTAGGGTTTCTGCTAGTGTTCTTCGTATTAGGGTTTCGAGGTCGATCTCTCTGCATGTTCTTTTAGCGCGATAATGACGACCCCTTTTCCTGCTTCCGTCAATGCTATTCAGGTGACTGAAACTAGTAAAGAAGTCCTTAAAAAAAAAAAGCATTTTCCTTAAAAAAAACTTTAATGTCTTATTTATTTATTTTTTGGGTTTTTCGTTTCTTTTCAGGTGGGATCGTATTTTGTGGGACAGTATTATCAGGTTCTTCAGCAGCAGCCGGATTTAGTTCATCAGTTCTACACGGATGCGAGCACGATGCTCCGTGTGGACGGGAACATGAGTGAGACTGCCACGGCAATGCTGGTGAGGTTTGAAATCCTTTCATGCAATCGTATTTTCTAATTACGTAGTTTCTTTCCATTTCAATTTTCTTTATTGGTGTTGGTTTGGAAGTTGTCTGAATTCCATCTTGAGCGTGTAGTTTTGTTTTCTCGATGAAATAGTATAAAGAATCTGTCTAGTGAATCACTGTCTAAGACATCACTCCCTATTTTGTAATAGATCGTTTCAACTGTGATTGAAATTTGAATTGTTGTTTTCCATCTTCTTGTTCTCCCTGTTTCTTTTTATTTGCAATTATTGTTCCTATGTGAAAAAAGATCATAATTTTTTTTTTTTTTCATAAGAACACTGATTATTGAATTTGTTTTTGCTTGTATAAATCTCTTGGGAGGTGACATGTTACGGAAGTTGGGTGGTACCTTGTCTTTTATAGTTTTGAACTTCCATATGTAGATTATAGGGACATTGCCATCATAAATGTAATGTAGTGTATGATGCCGCATGCATCAGAGAAAAGAAACGTCAAATGAAAATGCAGTGATCTATATTTATGCGTATCTTCCCTATGACCTGGAATTAAGGAGTTAATGTACGTGGGCCTTTTGTTTCCCTGAATGGTTGTAATGTAGGCCTTCTTGTAACTAATACTCTAAATTAATCATAACCTCGAACATGAACTATTTGTGAGGAACCAAGTTTGTTCTGTGGTTTATTATTATGGTGTTGAACCTCTACTAACTAGAGGTGTGCTGACTGCTGAGTCCACATGCGTGTGGATGTCCACATTCAGGCTTACATGCCAATATAGCACACATGTGAGAACGGAACTTTGTGTTAGGTGGGCCACACTTTTTAGAACTTCTGGCCTAAAATTTAGGCAGCCTCACTCCTCAGGTTGGCTAAACACTGTACAAAACAAATTGACAGCTAAACCACTATTTTTTCTAGCCATACATTTGTTTTGTACACCATGGCCTACCTGAGGCTTGAATCATCCTGATCTTAACACCAGAAGATCAAAACAGTGCACCCGCTGCCCACCCTATGGAAAGCTTTGATCCAGTACAGGTCTGCCATATTTTATGTGTGCTTGCATGTGGAGGCATCTGGATGGGCAGGGCTCCACATGCCTATGGGCTTAGCAAACTCCCTACTAACCAATAATGTTTTTTCAACATTTCAGGGTGGTATCTGTATATTTTATATGCATATCTGTTTGTACTAATTGGGAAAAGAATGCTCTGTCAATTTAATGTAATAAAAGCATAATAAAGTGAAGTTACAAGGCCATTTTGTCGAAATCTGTAGCCATGTGCACAGAAAAATATACAAGCTTGCTAGGTGAGCTGGTTATTGTGCGACCTTACTTGAGGGTAGACGTGTGCTTGAGTCCTGCTGATGTACTTGTTTCTCTATTTCCTGAATCAATTTATGTAATCCATATAAAAAATGTTCAAAAGGGTTTGTTTAGCCTACAGGTATGTAGAGAGCTGCCCATCACAAGTAAACACAGGCGGAAATATGCACATGTGCTAGCAACAAGCTTCGTCATCAGGCAGGCCACTCTGATTAGTTCTTCTTGCTCCAAAAGCATGTTGGTTATATCAGAAGGTGGGCCACAAACAATGTACAAAACAAACGGAACTGCTAAAGCAATTTTCTTTACTCGTCCATTTGTTTTGTGCATTGTTGACCACACGAGGAGTGAAACGGCACGATATTTATTTTGGAAAATCTAAAGAGTGTAGCCCATCCAATGAAAAGCTTGGATCTCACACACTTTGCCATCTTTTAGCAGTTGACAAGTGTGCTTGCGTCGTGTGGATGAAATGCTCCACATATGTGTGGGCTTAACAAACCTCCGTGTACATCAGTTTTCAAAAAAATCTGTAAAATACAATCTTTTTTATAGGAAAGGCTCCCTACTTTAAAGGAATTTCCTTCTCTCAATGCATCCATTGGCAAATTGCAAAAGGGATACGAGTGCCAATTGTAACATCATTGTTAATTACGGAAGTAAAAAGTACATCACATGAGCAAGGGCAGTGTCCATATAATGAGCGATCATCTAGCCACAAACAACAAATATTCCACTCTCCAAGTACCAATTAGAGAGATTCCTGCTGCATTCCTAGAGAACTTTGTTCCACTTGCATCGGATATTACCTTCCCTTATGCCATTTGGAAAACTCCATGTGTATTTAGCTGCTTTGTCACACACTGTCCTATCATTCTAGAGACCTTTGTTCCACTTGCATCGGATATTACCTTCCCTTATGCCATTTGGAGAACTCCATGTGTATTTAGCTGCTTTGTCACACACTGTCCTATCATTCCTAGAGACCTTTGTTCCACTCGCATCGAATATTACCTTCCTTTATGCAATTTGGAAAACTCCATGTGTATTTAGCTGCTTTGTCACAGTCCTATCATTCTACCCTTTGCACGCTGAGTTGTAAATTTGTTTATATTGATGCATCTTTCAAGTAAAAGTATTAATGTGATAGTAGGAAAAACTTGTAGCAAATATGCTGTTAGAAGTTATAGGATATCTACTAGTTTAGGAAAGTAACTTATAAGATATCTCAAATGTTCCGTTAGAACTTATAAATCATGTGCTAGTTTAGGAAAGCAACTTATAAGATATCTACCTCACTTGAATGCTCTTATTAGAGGGCCTGTTTTTTGCATGTTAATTTGAACCTTACATGCAAGGCCCTTTTATGGTCATTGGGCAAAACTCAAAACGTAATGTGCAATCCATTTTTCTCCTTAAGTTCATCATCATTGCCTAAGCCTCATCCCAATTAGTTGGGGTTGGCTAAATGAATCTTGTTCTACCATTCCACTCTATAAAGGAGCATATCTTCAGTTACATAGGTGATCATGTCTTTTTAGTGCCTCCACCCACGTCCTTTTGCTTCGTCCTCTTTGCCCTTTTAGAGCCTTCAACTTGACCTGACTCACTCTTTCTAATCAGCGTAGTTCTTGGTCTCCATTGCACATGGCCAAACCATTTAAAGTGGAAAGCCCCATTTGGATGCAAATTCCGCGAAAGGGAGTTTTTGAGGCAGGTCTGTAACGTTTACCTGTTGAAACCAATCTGTTTGGCTTTCGGCGAATAGGCTTTTTGAGTGCCTATTCATTGAGTGGGGGTTCAGAGGAGGGTTGCGACAAGTGCATCCAAATGCACATGTTGAAGAAGCGGTTTGACTCAAAATGGCATTTAGGCATCAAAATCCCCTTTCAAGGGTGTGTCCAAATGGGGACCCAAGTCTTCCTTCTTTCATCTTGTTACCTATTGGTGCTACTCCTGGATTCCCTCTAATGCTTTCATTTCTAATTCTCTCCTCATCTTGCCACACATCCTCATTTAAGCTATGCTCATCTTTAGATTTGTCACTTGCTTTGGGCATCTGATACTCTCCAACTGTTGGTGCTATATATGTGTTATTGTTATTGGCTGCCAGTTGCTTTTCCAAGATGGTTTGTCCAACGAGTGTGGTGGGTTTATGGGCACGAACTGTTGAGGCTTGTAGGATTCTTAGTAAGAAATTGTTACTTTGCCTTTGGAGGACTAGAGATTACATTGGCGAGATCTTTATCTACTAGTATGGATAGAGACATCTGATGGCAAGTTGACATTGGCTATGTATTTTACTTGCAATTGGTAGGAATAATGCTCCTTGGCATGCATGAAAAAATAATCCACATTTGCTTTGTCATACACTTCTGTCCTAATCTTCATTGTTATCAAATGCGATCGCATATGCGCATACTATTGATCAAATCGCATATGCCATGATGGCATATGCGATCCTGACAAGTATGCCATGGAATACTTTTATATGCGATAAATATGCGATTGCATATGCGAGTATGTGATCGCATACTGCATATGCGATCGCATATTTCCCAATAGCCTAGAGCGAAAGATTTTTATTTTTATTTTTTAATTTTTCAAATTGGAGAACTTTTGCCTATAATTAGGCACTCATATCCCCTCCATTTTCACTATTCTTTACTCCAAAGCTCTAAATCTCTTACTCTTTCTCCCTTACACCTCTTTCTTTCTTACTCTAAACTCTCTACAATTATTTCAATTATGTTTATTTTTTGTATTTTATAAGTTGTGCTTACTTTTTGTAAATTAAGTTGTAAGTGATAACTTATAAGTTGTTTCAAGTTATCCATTTATCATTAAATTTTTTTCGTTCGAAGTTTATAATAATTAGTTATCTTTTAATGTAGCTTGTTGATTGTTTTGTTAAAATTTATATAATATAATATAAGTAATTAAATATATCACTTAATGAAACACTCAAACTATACTGAAATAAGTAAAATAACCCAATCCAATCATGTGGACTAATTAGACGAGTTTTTCCCTCTTTTTTTTTTTTTTGAAAAAAAATATGCCATGGCATATGCGATTGTGCGATCGCATATGCATGCAATCGTATATGCGATTTGACAACATTGCTAATCTTCTGGTCCACTTTCAATTTTCATGCACGTATTCCATATCAAAGATGCTTGCGAGCAGTTGCTGATATGCTTCGGACCATGTTTGGTACAATGTATGTACCTCAAGGTTATAACATGTACAACAACTTGAAGTCATTAGCAAGGTGTCCCGTATCCGTTACGATATGGCCGTATCGGCCGATACGTAACGGTAACGGTCGACACAGTTACGCGATACGGGGTCGAAACGGCCGCTATGGAATTCTGTGACCGTAACGGCCGTTACGGGGCCGTTACGCCCGTTAGCCTTTACGGGCCAAAAAAAAAAAGAAAAAAAAAAGGGAAAAAAAGCATACATTTTTTAAATTTCTTTTCTTCTTCTTTTCCTTCTCCTTCTTCTTCTTCCTCTTCTTCTTCTTCTCGCCTTGCTGCGGCTGCGGCTGCGGGCCTCCTCTTCCTTCTTCTTCTTCTTCTTCCTCTCTCTCTCTCTCTCTCTCTCTCTCTCTCTCTCTCTTTTCTTTCCCTCTTTAGATTTTCGGTTTCCCTCTCTCTCCCATCCTTTTCGTCTGAAATCGGAAGCCCTCTCTCTCCCGTCTTTTTTGTCTGATATCGGAAGCCGATTGACTGGTGTACCACACACCAGCTATAGCTATATAGCTACTGTAGGTACGTGTCATGCTAGAACGAGCACTGACACTCCTCGAGCTCTGAGTTGTACGAATGGTTCAAACGAGATCAAAGTTACGTGGGCTGCACAGTGATGTATTTGTTATATCTACACCGTTCATCTATTTTTAGATATTATTTTAGAGCATTTACCAAAAAATGAATCATATCCAAAGATCTTCTGCACCACACCAAAAATAGCAGCGGAGATCATGATTTTCACTGTTAAACAATTCGTAGGCCCACCATAACGTTTATTTTCCATCCAATCTGTTCATAAGGTCAAAAAGACCTGAATGAAGGGGAATAACAAATTTCATATTGATCCAAAACTTCAGTGATCCGAAAATGGGTTTCAATGGTAGACATTCAATCCCCCACTGCCTTTTGCAGTGTGGTCCACTTGATAATTAGATTTGTATTATTTTTAGTGTCAAGCCTTAAGACGAGCTCGTCAAATGAATGGACGGTTTAGATATAATACATACGTCATGATCGGACCCACATGACTTATTGACGTTAATACAAGTACGTCATTGAGGTACACAGCGTAATCCGCTTTCAAATAAATGTGCGTGGTAGGCTTTTGTAGACGTGTTGCGTGGCCCCACCATGATGTATATATTTTATCCATGCCGTCCATCCATTTTGCCACATCATTTTAAGTCATGATCCAAAAAATTAGTAAGATCCAAATCTCAGGTGGACCACACCATAGGAAACAATGGTTATAGAATGCTCACCATTAAAAATTTCTTAGGGTCTACTGTAATGTTTACTTTTCATCTAACCTGTTAATGGGGTCACATTGATGTTGATGAGGGGAAAACACACATGTCAGCTTGATTTAAAACTTTTGTAGCCCCAATAAATTTTTAATGGTGGACGTTTAATTATTGTTGTTTCTTATGATGCAGTCCACCTGAGCTTAGGATTTGCCTCATTTTTGGGCTGATGCCCTAAAATTATTTGGCAAAATGGATGGACGGTGTGGATATAACACATTCATCATGGGTGGGGCCCAAAAACCTTTGACACTCGCGTGCTACACTTCACAATTCGGGTCCCGCCTAATTCGGGCTCTTAAAAAATTGTACACGAGACACGTATTAACTTAAAATTTACCAATTAAATTATGGGCTGTAATTGCTAATTCACCATGCCAAAATCAAATTGTTTGAATAGTTTTAATTGTTAATTTGTAGACGCTTATTTTTTAAAATAGGTCCTTTTGATTTTTTTCATGATTCACTATCCAATAAATGTCCACCAATTCATAAGTAGGATAATGCCAATAAATTGCATGAATTTGAGACTGATTTGAGGCATGGATTGGTCCTCCAAGTCAGCCCCAAATTGGCAATGCCATCTACTTGAATTTAATTTCATTTTTTTAAAGAACTATTGGGAGAAATGATATCAAATTGTTAAGTATATAAATTAGATATTTATAAAATTAAATATATGAATTTTGTAGTCAAATTCAAGTTATCTGGTTCATAAATTCATCAGACAGTCCGATACTACTTCTCACCAAAGAGTGGACCGTTTCACTACCATAAACATATTCCAATTTATAAATGAATTCATATTTGGAATGCTTAGAATATTCCGGATTTAATCCATATTTTTTCGTATTTTTTTGGCAAATTTTTTTTTTTGCGCCGTTACGCCCCCGTATCCGTATCGGTTTCGGAGGGTACCGTTATGCCAACCAATACCGATACGGGATACCTTGGTCATTAGACACAATCATTGTTTGGAGTATCCTTGATATTATTGAAATATCCCTGATATTATCTATATCTCCACATGACAATTTCGATAACACCGTAGCGATATCGATAACACCAGTAACGATACTGATAACATTGGTAGTATTAGAAATTTAGGTATCGGCAATGTATTGCTAAGTATTGCTAATGAAACAATATCGCCAATGTATCACCGATATTTTCATCTATGTAAATTTCTAGTGTTGCTTGTGTCGCCAATGTATCGACATTGCCAATATTTTCAATTATGTAAATTCCAATTGTTGCTTATATCACTAACATATCAATATTGCCAATGGATCACCAATATTTTCGATTGTGTAAATTCCAAGTGTTGCTTATATCGCTAGTGTATCAATGATTTTTCAATAATATTGCCAATGTATCGATCGCTAAGAAATTGTTATTTTATTTTATTTTATTTTATTTTTTATAAATTTCATTTCAATTTTTTATGGGCACATGGGTTTATGCAGTGTTCAAATAGTTGAAAATAATATCGTGATATTATTGTTATCACAACATAGGTGATATCAAGACCACAATCTTTCATTTCCTTTCCAATTGTTGACGATTTCTTGGCGAAATATTGTGTGTTGTTGATATTCTGAAATATCGATGGATGTTTGGATGGTTGGATGGATAGAGATGGGATTGATGAGATGGTTGGATGGATGGATGGGATTGATGGGATGGTTGGACTGATTTCTTACGCAACACATGCTTTTAGGCCCCCATTAAATGGAAACTTATTATGTATGCACTCCTTTTGCAATTTTTTGATTCCTAAATATGCAAATGTGTATTTTAGCATCTGTTGAAGTTTCACTGAAAAATTCCCCTGTTTTACCCATGTTTCCCCAATGTTTCCCCTCATTTTCGGTTATCGGCAACATCAATATTGTTTCCGTATCCATAACCATTGAAACTTCTAGTGATACCGATGCTTTGAACTCTAGGCACGCTTACATGGGTGCTCATTGGGGGCCCAAATGGTCTACACTTTGCTTTGTGAGCATCTAGGGATTGCATCCTTATTACGGTACTGTCCGGCAATTAACTAGATACTAAGTCTTTGCCCTCAACGGCTAATGTACTAAAGTTGAAATATACCTCTTGAGACTCGGTAGCACCCCCTTAAAATTGTGAGACTGCTAGTCATGGTGGCTTTTAGAAGTCAAATCCACTGACATGTCCTTACAAACTTTTAAAAATAAAATTTATATTCTAAAGCTATATTGTAACTATTTATATGTAAAATCTCAAAAGATAAAGACACGGTCAACCTAAAAGCAACCTTTTATATGTAAAAAGGTATTATTGAAATAAACAATAACAATAATTACCAATTTTTTAAGAAATTAGTTTTCTACGTTATCTTTGTCCTTTTGTATTGGATGTGCGGACCTAAACATATGTTAGGATTAGAGGTGGGCAGATCTGACCCGATCCGGCGAATCCGACCCGTTCCGACCAGATCCGACCCGTTCCGAACAGAACCGACGCCCTAGATTAGGCCTGATCGAGTCTGTCCTTACAGATCCGATCGTTTTTCCGATTAGGTTCGGATAGAGTTTAATCCGACCAGAACCGATCCGAAAACTCGAATCGAAATGGTCCGACCCGACCAGACCCGACCCGACCTGGGATGTAAATATATCTCTAACTACAAGTTTCGCTCATTTGCCGCCTAGGCTTTTCGTTCGGCGCCAAAAAATCCCGCCCAACTCTATACTCTATATCTCTCTATCTCTCTATTATATCTTCTATCTCTCTATATATCTGTCTCTCTATTTCTGTTGAAGAAGAAGGTAAGAAGAAGGCTAGCTAGATGTACGCTGATGTATCCATCAGCGGCATTTGTATGGACTTAGATGATCCGATGGTAACCCTCGCGGATAGAAATAAATCTGGAGATGATCCGATCGTTGAACGGAGTCAGGAGGACACGATCAGTCTGGAGATGTCCGTTGGAGAGAAATAAATCTAAGAAATGTTGCGGCTGACGAATAGTCGGCGTACAGCTCTTTACAGGCTGTTGTCAAGTTGAAGGAAGCAGATTGCCGATGTACGAAGCGGATCGGCTGGTGTAACGGGTCTGATCACGAGGTAAGTGTTATATCCAAACCGTCCATCCATTTGGCGAGCTCATTATAAGGCTTGAGACGAAAAATAAGACAGATCTAACCATCAACTGGACCACACTGCAAGAACTGGAGGGAGATTGAACGTCTACCATTGAAACCCTTTTTAGGGTCATAGGAATACGAAATTTGTTTTTCCTCTTCAATCATGTACATGAAATTTGTTTTTTAAGGTACTTGGGACCTTATGAAAAGATTGGATGTAAAATAAACGTTATAGTGGGCCTTACAAATTTTTTAACGGTGAAAATTATGATCTCCGCTGCTATTTATGGTGTGGTCCAGATGATCTTTAGATATAATTCATTTTTATAGATAATGCTTTAAAATGATCTCTAAAAATAGATGAACGGTGTAGATATAGTAAACACGTCACTGTGGGGCCATGTAACGTGGATCTCCTTTGAACCGTTCGTACAACTCGGAGCTCGAGGAGCGTCAGTGCTCGTCTTCGCACGACACGTGCTTAGATTAGCTAGGTAGGCTAGCTGGTGCTAGCTACGGAGCAAGTACACCGCCCGTGGCCGATGGTCGGTGCTCTGTGGGCCCCACCATGATGTATGTGTTTCATCCATTCCGTTCATCCATTTTTACATATCATTTCAGGGCTTGATAAAAAAAATTATATGGATGTAAATCTTACGTGGGCCACACCACAGAAAAACAATAATGAATGGATATTCACCATTAAAATCCTCCTAAGGCCCACTGTACTGTTTATTTGAAATCCAATCGGTTGATTTGGCCATAAAGACCTAGATGAAGGGAAACAATAAATATAAACTTGATCCAAAACTTTTATTGCCCCTAAAAAGTTTTTAATGGTCAAAATTCATTCAACACTGTTTCCTGTAATGCGGTCCACTTAAGATTGAGATATAGTTCATTTTTTTTTCTCATATCATAAAATGATATATAAAAATAGATGGACGGCATGGATGGCACACATACATCATGGTGGGTCCCACAGAACACCGAACACAATTGGGAGTTACGAAGCTTCTCCGAGAAGCCTCTGTAAAGGCGTAAAGCTTCTTCAAGAAATATCTCTGGTGTAAAGGCGTAAAGCTTCTTCAAGAAGCTAACCGCCTAACCATCCGTTTTTTCCTACTTAGTTAATTATATGGGCCCCATCTTGAACGTTTTTTGGTTTATCCATGCCGTCTATCAGTTTTTTATCCGAACATTATTCAATCTGATCCGACTCGGTTTTCCTGACCGAGTTGGAGTCGGATCGATTCATGCCAGCAAGAGTTAGGATCTGTTCGATTTAAATGACTCAGATCCGGTCCCGAATCTGATCGGATTCGGGTAAGGACCTACCAATTTCGAACCTGATCGGGTTGGATCAAATCCGATCCTACTCGGTCCGATGCCCAGCTCTAGTTAGGATGGAGTAACATGGACATTCCAAAAAAATGGTGTCATGCCTTTTACATAGGGATTAGGGATTAGCCATTAAGAATGACAAAGTGATGAGGACATCTGAGCACCATACCAGAGGAAGGCTGAGCCAATCTCCTTATGGCTAAATGACCATTACATGGGGTCCTCTTGGCCCGATTCACATTCCTAGCCACGTTGAAGACCCCACGTGCATGTTCGTGCATCTTTGAAAACCCTACACTGCAAAGATGCACGTGGGCTGCATATAGTAGCTTGATGGACACATCGGACTGTTGGATTGAGTGGACATGGTGATTGGACTGTTGAATCATGAGATCATCATCATCAGACATCTTGATCGTGGACTCCCATGGTCTACGAAATAATTTGGTTGTTTAGTTTGCTTACATGTTTCGTTATTTTTGGTATAACTCATATTTGTGTTGAGAGTAGGGAGTTAGGAACAACTTTTAATTCATTAACCGTCTTTATATCGAGAATCTTATTTGAGAGCACCTTTTTGTAAAAGGTATTTTCTGAGACTATAAAGGGTTGGACGTCCCCACCTTAGCCAATTAGCATCTTATGAATGAAAAAGATTTCTGACATTTTGCTTTGAGATTGAGCAAAATTTCATCATGTGATTGGATTGGCTGTGCGAAGCCATGTGGAGTGATTCTTTAGTTATCTTTTCTACTTTTCTCTCTTCTCAACGAGGAATCATCTTTCCTTCTTCATCTCTCTCTCTTTTTTCTTCTTTTAAACCTTCATTCTTCTTCTTTCTACAACCCCTAATCCATCCAAACCTATTTTTCAAAACCCTAAATCCCTAAAACCCTAACCCTAAATCTCTATAACCCTAATCCTAATCTCCCCAAAATCCTAACCCTAAAATTTTCAAATTCCAAAATCCCTTGTCCAAATCATAAATCCCTAATTCTCACAACCTGAAATCCATATTTTCAATTCTAGAAACCCTAAATCCTAATTCTCTTAAATCCAAAATCTGAAATCCTAACCTGCAACCTCCTAAAACCTCAAGCCTAATATTCCAAACCCTAATTCCTCTGAGCATATATACCCCATAATATTTCTCACATTCCCTAGCCTTTAAACAACCATAACACGTCAAAACTCTCACAAGAAACATGATTTCCATTGAATTCAGATTTAGCCCTATGCTAGGATGATATATATATATATATATATATATATATATATATATATATATATATATATATATATATAAATCTCCCATAGGTCCTGATTAATTAGTAATTTATGAGATTCGCATTGCGGGATTGTCGTAGGCTTGAATTTGGACACGTCATGAATATGAAAATTCTAAATTTATGGTAAATTAGCTTTATTTTGTCGTTCCACTACTTTAGTTAATATGTTTTTTTATTTTTTTTAATTATTATTATTTAAAATTTATTTATAATTATTTCATGGCATCATATTAGGTTAGATCATTCCATCCTGCATCACAAAGGTGATGTGTAGTTAGCCTATTTGAGCCCTTGTTGGGTAGAAGTACTAATGCAATCAAGGTTTTGGGCCGAAATTATAAAGTTTTAGTTTATTTAATTAATGATTTATTGTTCATCTGCTCATTAACTCATGGCGGTGATGCGCCGGGTGGTCCTAAACCTTGGTAAAGTACGGGGTCAGGCAGGCAACCCGCTATTAAACTTTTGCCAAGCATTTAAGCAATAATGGGAGCTGACCCCGACTAGTTAGGACAAGGCTTTGATAATTGTGATCATTATCGACACATCATCTATTCATTGTTGCTGACTCTTGAAGATAATCTCTCAAAGAAAAGCTCTCTTCTAATTATAACTCTAAGGTTAAAGGAGGAGATAAAGTGGCACCAATGCTTTAGGGCTATTTAGTCGAAAGATGGCGACATAAACACTAAGAATTTTTAGGGGACATCTAGTGCTTGAGCTAGGACCAATTGAATCTCTTCCCTCGAAACGAGGAATGTATGAGTCCAACCTTGGACAATTTGACCTTTGATAGAATCTCCTCGGAGGAGGCAAACTCCCTCGAATTGCCTTCTCAGGGGAGGAAGTTAAAGAAGTGGTTTCAAATTTAGCCAGAGATGAGGCCTCGGGTCTAGATGAGTATGCTTTGTTTTTTGTTTTTGAAATAAATTTTCTAGGACCTCATCAAAGTCAGATTTGTTGGGTTTTGTGAATGAGTTCTTCGCATCTAGTCGCATTCTTCCTGAGTTGGGTAATTCCTTTTTTGTCCTTATCCCCAAGATTGAAGGCCATTGTTAACCTCTTGGATTACAGGCCAAAAAACCTTGTAGGCAGCCCATACAAAATTCTGGCCAAGATTATGAGCTTGAGAAGGTTTGTTCTTTCGAAAGTTATCTCTTCCTTCTAGAGCGCTTTTATCCTCCGAAGATAAATTTTTGACAACACTTTGATTGCTCATGAAAGCCCAGACTCTTGCCATTGGGAGGGCAGGAAAGGAATTATCTACAATACTACAAGTAAATTTGGAAAAAAACTTTTGACTATGTCGACCGGACCCTTTTGGATTATATATTGGGTAGAATCGATTGCGGTTTCAAATGGAGTTGGATCAAGGTCCATGTCTCCTTGGCCGAAATCTCGGTTATCATCAGTGGCTCCCTTTTTGGCTTCTTTAAAGCCTCAAGAAGTCTTCGACAAGGGGACCCCCTCTCCCCATTCCTGTTCATTATCGTCTCTGAAACTCCTAGTTAGATGTTAGCTTGGGGGCAATCTATGGGTCGTATCAGTGGTAATGCAAGGGCATTTTCACACCGGGCTCAAGTGGGGTGGCTTGTGGGATGCGGGGGCACACTCGGGGTGGGCGGCGGGTGGCTTGTGTGAGGAGGAACCCATGTGAGGTAGGGCTCACGAGGAGGGTTTGGCCGAATACCTAATCCATGAGATGTGGGGCCTGGGCTATGAGGTAAATTGGTTGATTTGCCACGTTCTATCAGTTTTAGCTTTTTTAGTTCGAGCTTTCAGTGCAAGTGGTTAGTTGTCTTGCATCAAAGTGGTATCAGAGTACGTCTTATGTTCGAGATTCCTCACCGGGGGTGATTAATGCATGGGCATTTTCACACTGGACTCGAGTGGGGTGGCTTGTGGGATGCGGGGGCAGCTCGAGGTGGGCGGCTTGTGTGAGGCGAGTGGCTCGTGTGAGGCGGAACTCATGTGAAGTGGGGCCCATGAGGGGTGTTCGGTCGGACCTAACCCATGGGATGCGGGGCCTGGGCTATGAGATAAAGGGATTGATTTGCCACACTCTATCAGTTTTAGAGCAAGTGGTTAGTTGTCTTTCATCAAGCAGGTTCCTGGTTCCCAACGTCCTTAATTGTATCTGTCACCTACAATTTGCTGATGACACTCATTCTTTGCGAAGCAGATGGTGACATGGTGGGCAATGTTGGGAAAATTATTAGATGCTTCGAGGTGGTGTTAGGTCTAAGGGTCAACTTGGGTAAAAGTGAAATGCTCAGGATCCATCTGCCTTTGTCTGAGGTCTCTCATTTAGCTGGAGTTTTCAGGTGTTGAGCAAACTCCTTTCCATCCTCATACATTGGCCTTCCCCTTTGCGTTGAAAAACCCGCTAAACACCTTTGGGATAAGGTAATCAAGAGAATGGAGCGAAGCTCTCCTAGGTGGTAGAATCACTCTCATCAAGGTGTCCTTATCCAATCTCTCCTTGTATTTCATGCCCCTTTTTTGCTGCCTGTCCTCAATCCTTTCTCGTCTCGATAAGCGTAGGAGAGACTTCCTCTGGCAATGCGATGTCTTCGGGCAAATTCCACCTTAATTGGAGGGAGGTTTGTTGCCCTTATTTCGAGTGGGTGCCAGTATCACGAAGCTTGATGAAGGTAATTCAACTCTTCTGGGTATATGGGCCTGGAGATTTGCGATGGAAGATGACAATTTTTGGAAGTAAATGGTGGCTGGTAGAGCTGTACACGAACCGAGTTAGCTCAGTTAACTCGCTCGAATTGACTCAAAAAAGTTCGATTCAAATGGTGGCTGGTAGAGCTCTACACGAACCGCGTTAGTTTGGTTAACTCGCTCGAATTGACTCGAAAAAGCTCGATTCGACTCGGTTCGAAATTGAGTTTTGAGCCGAGTCGAGCTTGATTTTTAGAGCTCGAAAAAATTTCGAGCCGAGTTCGAGCTTGTCCGAGCTCAAATCGAACACGGATCGAATCAGTTCTGTAACTCAGTTATTTTGATATTGACGTTGCTCACCAAGTGTTTGGCGAAATTACTCAACGAAGTGTTGTTTCCGGTGCGTACATTCTCTGCAGGATCGGTTGGTGGCGAGGAAGGTATGGATACAAAACAAATCATTACAAAAAAAAAACTTTCATGATAAAACTATCCTCATATTTTGATTTTGATGTTGCTTATCAAATGTTTGATGAAATACCTGTAAATTGCTGCTGATGTTTTGCATACTGTGAGAAGTTGAAAGTGCACTCCCATGTGTTTGAGAAAATGTCGCACAGGCTCTAATTGGCCCGAGTTGCTGACCGAACCAAGTCGTGCTGGCTAGTCAGGCTCGAGGACCGAGTTCAACTTGTGTACAACTCTAGTGGCTGGTAAATACAGTTCATCCTCAGTGGGTTGGTGGATGGACTCCTTGTATCGTGCTTCCCACATTTGGAAGGCAATTGCGAGGATTGCTCTTACGGTCAGGGATGGTATGAGTTTTTTAATTGGGGATGGTGGTTGGGTGAGAGATGTTTGGTGTGGGCATTCCACCATCAGATCTGAATTCCCTAGTCTGGCTAGGGTCCTTTGTTGATGTCTTGATCGCTTGATGCTTTTCGCCCTTGGGAGACGGGGGAGTCTGGACCCCTCGTCGAAGAAATCTCTCAAATGCTGAGATTGATGACCTAGTGCATCTCCTTTCTTCCTTTATCGGCTGTAGGGGCTTCAACCAAACACAACAGTGAAGGATACATCAGTGTGGCATCATGCTAAATCCGGAGTTTTCTCGGTAAAATCATTTTCCTCTAATTTCTTGTCCCATGGCCCAACCTCTTTGCAGCCACACTGGAGCGGTTTGGTCTAATGGGCTCTCCCCCAAAAGTTGCGGCTTTGCGTGGTTCACCGGAAGAAACAACATCCTGACCGTGGATAATGTTCGCAAGAGGGCTATGATTATCCCCAACATTTGCCTCCTTTGCTATTCTTGGATGCGGAATTTGTAGACCATCTCCTCATTCATTGCCCCTTTGCAAGCGAAGTCTGGAACAACGTTATCCTCTGGAACAACGTTATCCTCTTCTTTGGTGTCTCCTGGGTGCAATACCTATCTCAATTGCAGACCTCTTTCATTCTTGGCATGTGGGAGGTCCAAGAGTCAAAAGATGTACCAGTTGGAAAGTTGTGCTTCCTGCGGTTATCTGGTCCATATGGGGCGAAAGGAATGATCGTTGCTTCTGGAACAACAAATGTTCTTCTCAAAGGGTTATTGAAAGGGTTTTTCGTTGTATTGCTTGTTGAGTTCTATTTGCCTTTTTTCCTTTTCCTTTTCTTGTTGCCTTGTTTTTCCTTTTTGCCTTTTTGGCTTGAATAAAATCAGTTAAATCAGTTTCTTACATGCGCGCACACACACACAAAAAGAAAAGAAAAGAAAAGAAAAGAAAAAGAAAATTTCAGATCTTTCCGCTGATAGGTTTTTCTTAGTCATATCTTGTGCAAGGCTGACAAGTAACCGATGCTCTTTCTAAAGGATATTTAGACCAGTTCTGTGTTAAGCACTCTCTGCCCTGTATCCCTTTATTAAAAGCAAATCTCTTTCTTCTTTTTCCTATTTATCAAAAACAGAACTTGCTGCATTTTTTGATTCAGTGTCGATATTGTTTTCCCTATGATTATTTTTACTAATTTGAGATGGGTAAGCTGCTTTGCTTAACCCATGGACAACAGTCTATGATACATGATTTTTTAAACTCTTTGCCTATGGTTGGTTTCTGTGGTAGCTTGGTTAGGCTATCGCTACAAGTTTCGCTGGCCCAGGGATACTAAAACAATATTGATATCGCCGATTTCTGGAACTGCAGGGAAATGATGGAATTTTTCAGCGAAACTTTAGGAGATGCTAAAATACACATATTTGCATATTTAGGAATAAAAAAATTTGCAAAAAAAAAATGCATACATAATAAGTTTCCATTTGACGGGGTAAGTATGTGGTGTCGTAAGAAATCAGTCCAATAGCAACACAATAATCACTTAAATCTCATTAAACCAATTAACAAGCAAACAAAAATGCATAATGCATTCGTGCATTATACATCCATGCATAAATAAGCATATAAATACAATACGCACGATGATCCAATCATCCAACCATCAATCCATCCATCCCGTCCAACCATCTATCCGAGTGATACTTAGCGTTATATTGTCAATACTGGCAATTTCTGATACTACTAGTGCTATTGGTATCGCTACCAGTGTTACCGGTATCACCAAGCTGGAGATACAGATAATATTGGGGATAGTATCGTAATATCGGGGATACACTGAACAATTCTTATCACCTTTTATTATTTTTGGTTTTTATACGCTTGAACTGATAAAAAGGAGTTGAATGCTTGATAGGAAATCAGGGAAAACACAATTTTTGTGTTTGTTTTTTAATTTGTTTCTTTGCCTTCTTTATTATCACTATTCTTATTGTTATCATTTTTGTATTAGCCAAGAATTCCCGATGTTTCATTGTAGCCGACCCTATAGGCTGCATATTCTTTGCCAGTTTGTTTATAGTTTCAAATATCAGTTATATACATGTTGTATGGGTAATTAATCAAGTTTGGGATCTGAATCTTGCAGCAAATTCATTCACTTATCATGTCAATGAACTTCACGGGAATTGAGATCAAAACTGCTCATTCACTGAAATCTTGGAATGATGGTGTTCTGGTGATGGTTTCTGGTTCTGTGCAAACCAAGGATTCCGATGGCAGAAGAAAATTTGCACAGACCTTTTTCCTTGCTCCTCAGGAGAAAGGTTATTTTGTTCTCAATGATATCTTTCACTTCCTCAATGATGAACAGATTCTTCAGCACCCAGCAGATGTAATGGCCCAGGGAAATTTTGAGCCTACGCTAAGTGCATCGAGTCCGCTTCCAGAGCCAGGTATGTTGTTACTTGGTTGATCTACAAATTTAAGTCTTACCAGAGGGAGGGAGGAACTACTACAATTTGCACCAATAAATGTACTCAGTTTTTTGGGAATATCAGTAAATTATTTGGGATAAAGGGATGATTGGAGGAACTACAATGACTTGCATATATATACTATTTTTTTTTGGGAATGTCAGTAAATTATTAGAAAAAGTAAAAAGGGACTATTTCTGTAACTTATTTCCAAAACTTTGTTCTTTATGGGCCCGTTTGGATACCGGCAAATAAGTTACTTTTTCTACTTACAGCAGTAGATAAGTAACTTGTTTCAGGTAAGTAAGTTTGGTTTATGATTAGTTATAAGTAATTTTTTTACTTAAAATTACTCAATCACTTCAGTTTTTTTTTATATATAATTTTCTTTAGTTACTGAAGACAGTCATCAGGAGAGATGAAAGAGAGGAGAAGCTAATAAGTATGTTGTTTACCAAACATACTTATATGCTCAATAAGTAGAAACTAAGATAAGCTACTTGAGGCATGAGTAACTTATCTTAAGTAACTTACGATCCAAACGCCCCCTAATTATTTTTCCCAGTCGGCCGAGTTTATTTTATCAAGTTTGCTGAAACTTACACTAGTTAATTTGGTGGCTGACTAGCTACCTGTCAGCAATGGGGCAATTTTCGACAAAATAACAGTTTCTAATAGTCTTCTTTCCTCAATTTTGTATATCTCATTGCAGGAAGGCTTATAAATGACTATTTGTTCTGAATATGTTTGTGAATTACAGTTCAGGATACAAACTACTGTCCATTGAAATAACAGTTATCCTGCCTGATGGTGATTGCGGTCTGGGTAACTTTTAAAAATGTGGAAGATTTCATACTCCTGCTTAGTGCTTATGATTTTGAAAAGTACAAGACATGAGCAAATATTACATAAAGACATTGCATTAAGAGCTTCCGAAATGCTGTTTTTTCTTTCTTTGTACAACTCAAAATTTTTAGTTTGTTTTTTATTTGGAATGCTGCTTTGTCTATTCTACTTTCTTTGGCCTTGCCAATTACTCTAAATCTTAATGTTGTGTGTCTTGTAACCGTAGAACAACTAATGGCTTTGGCAGTTTCGGACTACATGCTGGGAGAAGTTCAGGCCAGGGAGTTTGTGGCATCGGCTCATGTGGAAGAAAATGATACAGTTGACAAGTACAGTATCCCTGAGCTGCAACTGCAAGTTTCTGAAGCTGACGACTTCGTTGAAGAAACTCCTGTGGAAGAGTCCACTGCATTATCATATCCAGTTGCTTTGGAAACTCCAAGGGACCCCCCTCCTGTTCCTGTTGAGGAACCTATTGGAGAGCCCCCAAAGCAAACCTATGCTTCGATTGTATGCACCATTACCACAGCGCTAGTCTTCTTCCACCAAACACTTCTGATTGAAACTGATTTTGCTGTTCTCTTTTCATTTTTAATGTTGTGATATTGGCAGCTACGGGTTGCAAGGGGACTATCTGGACCTTCTGTATCTCCTCAGGCACCTTTACATAAGAATGCTGCTCCAGTCGCTTCAGAGTGGCATCATCATGCACCACAGACTACTCCCCAGCAGTTGCATCCTGCATCATCAATGGGGTCTGAGAGGTCTGGTGTAGAAGCAATGGAAGAAATTGCCACACCAGAAGAAGGTTAGCTTTCCTGCAATATACCCTAATAGTGAAGATGGCATTGTTCTACTGACAAATTTCCATGAAAATTATGAAATAATGTCAATTTGCTTGTAATGATCAAAACTTAATTACCCGCCCGGGGTTTGGGCGAATGTCTAGTGTCATGGGTTTGCTCCCCACAAACACGAGCTCGATTCCCCTCCCTGTGATTTACCCGATGCACATGGTTGGCGGGTGATTGGGTGCATCTGCAGGGAATAGTCTCACCTTAAAAAGGGGTGGGGACATCCTGTCGTCATTTTAAAAAATGACGATCAAAACCTCATTGACCATCCATACATGTTAACTTTTTTTGGTATTTTTTCTTGAGCATTGTAAAATAGCCACTGAATGTTGAAACCCAGTACCATTTAAGTGCTGGGGTCGTACACTACCACAAATAATTGAAGTTTTGCTTTTGGAGATTTCTATTTTTTGTCATTTTCATACCAGTTTTATTTTTTACTTTTTATGCTGCAGATCCAGTGCATCTTTTTTAGATCCTGTTTTCTTTCAGGTTTTGATTCATGATGTGTTATTTTTGAACCTTGTCAGGTGAAGGGAGATCTGTTTATGTGAGAAACCTGCCATCTACTGTTTCAGCTTCTGACATTGAGCAGGAGTTCAAGAACTTTGGGAGAATCAAGCTCGATGGTGTTGTTGTGAGGAACCGCAAGGTACCTCGTTTGCCTTCCTCTTTTTCAGGGACCTCCTGTACCTTGAAAGTAGTCTAACATTTAGCTCATGTGCATGAATTTATGGATGCGCAGGATATTGGAGTGTGCTATGCTTTCATCGAATTCGAAGACACACATGGTGTCCAAAATGCAGTCAAGGTTCCTTTTCACATGTTTATTTGTATTTTATTTTATTTCAAGGACCTACGTAAAGATTTCACTGCCAAATGCAAAAAATGTAAATGATAGCCTCTGGCATGGTCTGCCGTAAAGGCCGTTACATAAAGGTAACGGTGGAAACTGTTACACGTTACGGGGTTGTAACGGCGGTAGCAACCGTTATGGAAAAAAAAGACCCGTAACCACTATTAGCGCCCTGTTACACCTCCTGGAAAGGCCGCAACAGCCCCGTAATGGTCTATTTCAGGGAAAATACATGTTTTTCGGATTATTATTATTATTATTATTATTTCCAGTGTTACAGGGCAGATACAGGTTTTTTGGGATTTTTTTTTTCAATAAAAAAAGAAGACTGTAATGGCTGTTATGGGGGCCGTAACAACCATTACGACCCATATCGTAAAGGTAACGTTGGTGGCCATTATGGCCACCGATTACTGTTATGGAATACCTTGCTCTCTGGGTGATATGATCGAGCCATTACTTTTGTTTTCTCCCTACACATTTTTATGTTTGTGCTTGTATTTGGTTTTGTTGTCTGTCGCTTTCCAAGAAAAAGATGAAAAAGATTCACATACATTCACCCTGTGTATCAGGTTTGATGTGCTGTAACTGGACCAACACCTTATATATCATCATTATATGCATGTGGTTTTGTAGGCGTCTCCAATACAGTTTGCAGGGCGGCAGGTACACATCGAGGAGCGGAGAGCAAATGGCAGCTCATCTCGAGGAGGAAGTATGTGCCTCTTATCTTGCTGCTCCAGTTAAATTACTGTTTCATCTATCTCTTATTGCTTCTCAAAGAAAAAAAAATCATTATTTATTATTACTGCCCAAATTCAATATTTTGATATATTTCAACAATTCAAGGAAACAGGTTCTTACATATCTGCTAAAAAATGTACTTGGATTTGACCAAATTTATGGAACCTGCATCTTCATGTTGTGGATTTGATCGAATATACCTGTGCAGACAAAATCCAGGGAGACTTTCCAGAAACTATGGAACTCATTCTCCTATTCTTGTCTTGTAGTAGTGCTGTGCTGTCTCATTCAACTTGTTAAGTCTTTTCCGTGAATTACTCTCAATTTTCTCTAAACAGCTCAAATCTCTGCCGCCTTTTAAAAAAAGGAAAAAAAATCTATTAGAGTTCCAAATTGCGTACGTATGGCCAACATGGAATACTTACCAATTCAATTCATGAAATTGTACATCTTTTCCTCAATTCAGAGCTATTTTAAACATTATTGCTATCTGCCTTGCCATGCCTTCCAATTCCCTTAGAAAAAGATTCTGATTTCTTCTGTGCCTGCTTGTATTGTTCTTGGCAGGAAGGGGTCGGGGGAGGGGTGGTTATCAGTCAGAGGCCCCGAGGGGGCGTTTAAGCAGTCGAACTTTTGGGAGGGGAAATGGGCAAGAAGCTGGTGACAGGGACTACAGCAACAGGCCGAGGGGGAATGGTTTCCATCAGCGGGGCGGGGGCCCGCGGCAAGAAAGGGGGATCTTAGGGAACCATGTATCCAGGAATGGTCCTTACTCTTCAGAGGCCTAAGCCTCTTAGTTCATCTCTCTAGACAGAGGGAGAGGGATGGAGAGAGATAGTGAGCTTTTTAGGGTTTTCAGGTGCAGTCCTCCATTTTAACACATTTATATTATTTTCAGGAAATATATATATATATCCATATTTTTGTGGAGCTTCATTAGCTATCTGGTTTGAGCAGCAGCACCCCTGATTTTGGTGTTTGCATAATCATAGTTTCTTTGTTTTATTTCCCTTGCATTTATGAGAGAGATCTTGTGATTAGTGTGTTTGGGATAGGCCTTGCTTCCGTCCTTTTTATCTATATGTTTTAATACACAGTTTTAGATATTCCCCCCCTTTGGTTTTTTCATATAGGGTGCATAAAAAAGATGGGATGTTGTGTGGAAATGGCAGATAACTGCCGTTTTGGAGGGTGCATTTAATTGCACCAAATATCATGATTAATCAAGTTTATTTTGGTGTGAAATTTCATGAAATTTGGTGCAACCAATTGCACCCTTGAAAAAGAAATAAGGAAAAAGAAAAAAAGAGAAACTATGCAGTGCACAATGACATCTGATAGTCACTTCATTCATCTGGAACACACCGAGTGAAAACCCAGGTGATGATGATCGGGAGGAACCCCTGAACGCACCATGATTTTATGGTGCCCACAAACAAGCCCTTTAAGACATTGAATTTGGCGTTACTTACCTAAAATGTTCCTTGTGTGTTTGGGGATCCCGTTACTTGAGCCAATGAGTGGGGAGACTACCTTTAGATGGCAGCTTCCATCTAAGAAGGAAACGTTGCTGTTTGGTGCATCCCTCTTCCAAAAGGGGAGTGAAATGGGAGCTCCCTAATTTCTAATTCTTTGTAACAGCGCCTGTGCTGAAAAGGTTATATCAACTGGTAAAATGAATTGCACCCAGAAAGCCTGTTTTGCCAGATACGCAGCTCTGGAAGGGCTGAAATCCATATTCATGATAACTCCATCTAACACACCTCAACACCGAGTGTGAATGGTTGTATCAACTTGTAAAATGAACTCTCCCAAAGCTTGATGCTAAACACATCTCACATTCCTTGATATCCTCAGATTGCAAGCTTCTGAACATGTTTATACCACATCCGTCATTTGAATTGCAAATCTTAAACAAGACCACGTTTGTATGATTGTATCTTCGCCTTAAACTCCTTCCTGGAAGGAGATTTAACAGTGAATAACAGAGGACACCAAAAATACCTGATCAACCATAGAACATGCTTCTGCATTCTCTCTCTACACCAAATCTATACAATGAATATATCTACCATGATTCATAAATGTCATGTGGAGGATGTCCACTTAGGATCCTAAAATTTATTCAGAAAATTCTATCTAATGCAATAAAGAGATTACATGGTCTGCCTATGATATCCCTTCCTAACACACATGTTAAAAGTTCTCACTTAAAACTCACGTTGGAAGACACCATAGAAGCCATGATCAAGCACTTGCAGAAGCCACAGCACCATGGAAAGCTGGTATTCCATGGTAATTACTTGATCTGCTGTCTTCTTCTTCGTCCTCTGTTTCCCAAAGAAAACTAGCATATGCTGCAAGAACATGGCTGCACACGAGAAGAAAAAATTTGCAAATTTGTCAGATATCCAGGTTTTAATGTGTCAGTGCATTTTCAATACCATGAATGGTTGTGCTCGCTTGTAGGAACCAGAGTTCTAAAACTCACTGATTGCTCGAAATCTGGCTGAGTTCCTGCAAGACTTGTCAGGTTGACTCGACCACTCGGTCTACTCGACATGGGCTCAACGGAGTCACCCATTTTGGCATACAAAATGCATAGGTGAGGAAGAGGGAATTGAACTTTGGCCTCTTGGTTATGGTATGACAATTCAATCAATGCACTATTTGATGAGCTGTTGATAAATTTTGTATTTTATGTCTTATCGGCATTATACCTATTTTAAATACATCACAAAGATTTTAGTTTATAATTATTAAATATTTAGTCGAGTCAGGTCAAGCCTATTTTCATCTGTTCAGGTTAGTTTGGTTTGATACAGTATGCTAATGGTAAGACTTCATATGGGTTTGATGTACTCTTCTATTCAACAAATGGCCCAACACTTAATGGTGGTCGAAGCATATTGATCAGACAGTCTAGCTGTAGGGCCACCTCTTGGATGGGCCATGGCCTAATAATTGCACAAACAGAGCCTTCCAAAGGCAGGCAATTGATTGGACAGTTAAAAAAAGATCCAATTGGTGGACTTCATAGTCGATCTTGATTGGCAGGGTAAGTCTACCAATTCAATTATAGAGATGGTCCATACATTTGACTTCTTGTGGATGCTTTACATATAGGACGATTCCTCTTTATGTCTGGGGAATGATCACCTACAAGCCATAGTCTCTTGCCTTCAGAATTTTCATTTCCAATTTCGCCCTTGCAAAAACATGGTTTTAAATACATGTATTTTCAAGGACAAAAGGGTTTTTATTAATGGTTGTAGGTTATCTTACCTGTTGTAGGTGATGAGTCATCTTCTATATTTGTAGAAGATTTCATGGCTGGTCTGAGAAATACATACCTATCTTCAGGAGCAGATTGAACTGCCTGTTCAAAGTAGCTCGATGCTCTTTCTTGATCATGATGGTGCTCCCAAATTAATTTCGCATACTGCGACAAGAGCTCACCGTCGCCTGGTCCTGCAAGTATGGCCCTTGAATAGTATTCCTCTGCTCTCGCGAAATCTCCCTTGGACTGTTGTCATGATAATACAAAATTATCAAGAATTCTTTATTTACCCAAAAAAAGAAAGAAAGAAGAATTATTCGGATTGAATAAACTAGAGAGGAAAATGCCTTCTATATTTGCATTTTGCAGCACTTGATTTAGTGAAAACTTACTAGCTTTTAACAAATATTAGTCCATGATCATCTTTAAAATACTTAGGGCCTGTTTGGTTGACGTCCAAAAAATGAGTTCATCTCATTTTAGTTAATCTTAATTATGTGTCAGAGATCATATTTCATTTTATTAAGGATTAAAACTAATCATGTACCAACAATCATCATATCTAATACATAATCATGGCTAAATAAAATTAGATGAACTCATTTTTAGGCATCTACCAAACAGGCCCTAAATGAATTGTGATATTGAGTTGAATTGCGGGCTCCTTTGGGAGCATTCACATCAAGGGTCAGAGTTACAAATAACAATTTACATTAATTTGAAGTTGGATTTGAAAGAAACGTAAGCTGTAATTAAAAAAATAAAAATGAATAAGAAAATTGTTAATTAGCTTAATATAATCATAAGAATTAAGAAAAGGAAAAACCAAATACATAACAGAAATCCAATTAAAATGAGAAGAAAGGCCCCATCATTGGCATCCAATGAAAACGCATTCCATCGATAAGTCATAGCCTGCTTTTATGTATGCAAAGACTTGGGCCATGGGCAACAAAATTGTCCATTCATCGAACGGTTGGGATCATTTAAGTGGTGCAGATTTTGGACATGGCCCACCAGAGTGGGCAGTTTCGCTTACAATCTTACATTTTGATTGATGATTATTCGTATAAGAAATAAAAATAATGACAAGAAATCAGAATTCCCATTAAAGAGAGAGAGAGAGAGAAGGGAAAAAAAGAAAGAGAAAAGACCTATCTAAGCTGTTGAAGAAAATGCAAGAAGAAAATCAGAAGGACGGATCTCACCAGATACAGAAACTGAGCATAGTTCCTCAGAAACAGAGGATTGCAGGGATCTTCTTCAACCATCCTCTTATAATGATTCTCAACGTCTGAACCATCTCTCCCTCTGCTGGAATCAGCAAACTGAAAACCACTCCTGCAGCCAGTCATGAAATCAGACGGATTACCTGCATCAATTCCAAGCCCTCTGGCAAGAAACAGAGGAGGAGCTTCTGCCCCATTATCAAACACACACTCTTCATTCTCTTCCTCTAGCCCAACCAATCCCATGCCTTTTTCATTGGCAAAGCTGAAATCTCCTCCGATTGACATTATATTCTCTCCGATAGTAACAGACCTCGGCAAACCGTCAACCCCACCGACTACCTCCTCCTCCTCCTCCTCTTCTTCTTCTTCTTCCTCTTCTTCGTCGTGTTCATTTCCTCTTGAATCATACACCGTAAACGATGGAATCGTCTGCAATACTGGACTGGGTCGCCGGGGCAACTTGGATGGGACTGAATTATGGAAATCGTCGTCGTTGGCAGAAAGACCTGTCAGGTTGCCGTCTGAGTGGGCCCTTCGGAAGCCTTTGGTGCTGACGCCGGATTCAGGAATAAAGTCGGGAGTGCTGGCGAAGGAGTGAGAGATGGGAGAGGAATTGCATGTGAAGGAATGGAAGTTGGAATGGGTGGTGTGGGAGAAGGAGATCTTCTTGAGGTGGTCACATGGGATTTTGTTGGAATCAAAGGAGTTGTTAGGACTGTCTGAGAAAGAGGAGAGAAGGGATCCAAGAACGGGAGTTGAAGAGCTTCTCAGCATCATCCTTTCTAAGCTGTGATTGGATTTTGGTTTTCTTTGTAGAAGTGAAACTGCTTTAGAACAATGAAAGATATATGAGTTAAGAGTCTGGTACTGATTTTTTAAGAAATAAAAAACATCCGGATTCTTGAGAGAAATATAAAGGGGTTTAAAAAACTAGGGCTGTACACGAGTCAACTTGGCTCGACTCAGCTCGGATTGACTCGGCTTAAAACGCCTCAAGGCAAGTCAAGCTTGTTTACTAAAGCTTGAGTTGAGTTCAAGCCAAGCTCGAGCATGGTGTATTTTAACTCGATTCGACTCGATGCTTGACTTGAGTAATATATTTTAATAATATATATTTTATATATTATATGAATATTAAATATATATAATATGTATTTAAGTTTAAAAAAGAAATTAAAACTTAAAATTTTTTACTAAAAAACTTTACCTAACCCTACCTGTCCCATTCCATCTTTTTCTTTCCCTTATCTTCCTGTAGTAAACACAACTTGGCTTGAGATAAACTCAATTCGGATCGAACTCGAGTCGAGATAAACTCTTGACAAACAAGCCAAGTTTCAATTGGGGGGGGGGGGGGGGGGGGGGGGGGACATCCGTTCCGTCCATCAGGTGGAACATTCGGTGTTATGCTATGTAGTAAAAAATCATCCCTATTGGAAGCTCAGGTGAACCATATGATAGGAAATGGTTGGGAGGGGCATCCACCCAACCAAAATCATCCCAATTGCACTTTTATTGAAGGAGTGGTTCATAGATTACTTTGATAATGTGAGTTTGCTACTCCCGTACGCACCTCAGCATGCAGCCAAAAGTGCCGCACTCGGGGTACGTGTAGGACATTCAATCTGTGTATCATTACGTTCGTAGGGCCATTAGGCCAAAATATCGGGTTGTTAACGATCAGAGCGGTTCATCAGCTACCAAGATAATGGACGGTCTTCGACAACTTGAAAGAACCTAGTCATTTTCTGATATCTGACACCTTACGTTATAATGGCTGCTGCAATAGATTCTCGTGGAAATCACGGATCCACCGCTCTATATGTACCTAACAATAAAAGAGGGATATACCAGTACGATGCACGTGATTTCTTCGTAAAAAACATCTCCGTCAGCGTACGACTGTCGGTGGATTGCTCCAGTGTTGCTGTAAATCATGCGCCACTGACTGGACGGTCAAGATCGAGCCCGATCTTTTGTTGCAGTTTTCATATCATACCATACGGACGGTCTAAATTGCTGGCCATGTACGCTAATTGAATGTTGGATACGGTTCCATGGTTCAATCCGAGCTCCCTCCTCATCTGGGGATCCGGAGATATTCCTGTGCCGGGGTTGTGTTGGGCCCAAAGAGATGTCTGTGATAAATCCACTCCGTCCATTTGTTTTGAAAAATCAGAACAAGACATAATTCTAAAAATCAAGCAGATCCAAAACTCACGTGGGCCATACTACACGAAACAGTAGGGATTGAATGCCTGGTGGGTGACAAAAGTTTTTCATATCAGGATGATAGATATTTGATTCTAAAGTTTATCTGAGTAACAATGACCCTATGAACGGTTTGGATGGCATAAAAGCATCATAATCAGCTCCCCAAAGATTTCAACGGAGGACATTTTTGTCCCCATTGTTTCGCTGGTGTGGCTCACCTTAGTTTTGTATCTTCCTGATTTTTAGAATCGTATCTTATTATAGTTTTTCAAAAGAGATGGACGGAGTGGACATTTCATGGACATCTCTGTGGGCCCTACACAGCCCCGGGCACAAGTATATCTCTGGGTCACGGGCAATCCGCTACCCCACTGCCGCCGGTGACATCAGCAGTGACGTAATGCGGTGTGATTTGATTTGGAACTAAAGTTGCAGAAGGTCAGACCAAACAGATACATGAGTTGGATCTCGCACATGTGTACATGAGCTTTATTGCAGACGCGTGTGAGATCAGCTTTATTAGGAAAGCTCTCTCTTCGTGATTCAACAGCAAAATGGCCAAAGTGAGATATAAAGAAAGATGAATGCTAGTGTGCATCTTGTGCTGCATACAACCTGTATGAATTCCCTTTCTCAAGGTGCGCGTGGCAAATCAGGACTGTTAATATGATGGGCCACCATCTGAATAGGCCACTGGTCCAAAAATGGCAGTGACGGGAAATTCTGACGATCTAACAGCACCTTTTTCAGATCACTCGTTGGATGGCTACCACAGTCCATATCCGTTGATTTTTGAGATACAGCCTATCGACTGGATGTCCCACCAGAATAACAGCTCTGATCACAAAATGCTCGCCATGAAAATCCCATTCCATGGGAGTAGAACGATAAGAGAGAAAGAGAGAGAGAAAAGGGGGTTAAAGCGTACCTTAACAGGGAGGAGAGAGAAAGCGCTTGCAAAAGAGCCTAAGAAGGTCAGAGACGGAGGGGCCTTCTTATATGGACAGGCTTCGAAAGCTGGCGAGAAAGGGAACGTGATGGCGAAGGAATATTCGAAACTGTGATACTCTTGCAGGGTACCATAGATGATACACAGGCGCTTCTAAATTTCTGACATAAAGCTAATTCAAATTCAACTGTACAAGTTCTGGGTCTCAGTTTAGATGTATCATCGACCAAATATTAAGATTTTATTGTTATCTGATCACTGGATTATTCGATAGTTATTGGACGGTTAAGAATAAAAAATATCCAATTTCGACGCACAAGGGATGTTAGGATTATTAAATCATTCTGATTTTCGAAGTGTGAGTTATAAGCAGCAGATTCCACAATTTAATAGGTTTAGTTTGAGTTAATCTATGCCACGTGTACAATTACTAAATGCCAGCGTATCAAGCGTCGTACGATGCCGGAGTATCAAATAACCCCGTTTCGAAGAAGGGTGGGGTTTGGACTGACTTGGGTATCTTTCCACGGTCTCGAGGGCTTCTCAGCTGGAACACGGGACCTTGGTGTACCATAGGCTGTGGCGCACATTAGAGCCAGCTGCCTCATACGTCTTTCTCGGGACCCTTAAACCGTGATTTAGATCCACGTGTAAGACTCTTATCAGATCACTGATTTAGATCTGAGTGTTGGATTATTCAAATTTAATGATTCAATGGACCCGCTATAATTGTAATTGTGATAATTATAAATAGGTATTGGGTGGGACCCTTAAACCATCATTTTTATACATGATTATTAAGTTGCATATGAAAATTTACTGTGTGGAGACTTTATAAGGAAGAAATACTATGGGTAACCTTCCAACCCCTTCATGTAAATAAATATCTTGGTACCTTTACAAAGACAATCAGAGAAATCCTACTGAAATCCTAGTTTTACTGGCAGGTTCTCCTGAAGTGTGAAGCGCGGAGGAACAGGATTTCCATAGGTAACCTCGAGGTATCAAAAATGTCTATCTTAATTATTTATGAATAGATGATTCATCAATTTCGTAATTCATATCTAACACCGCTGTCAAAGTTTACGATTTTTGTGATGAATCATCTCTACACGTGTGGTCATATCTGATGAGCTGGTTGCGTCTTCCATACATGTGCCACTTGGCTTGCGTGGAACACGAATCCCACGAAAGTGCAGTGCTGGAATTCGCTTTTTAGCTTCTCTGGCGATCCAGCGTGGGGTTTTGGACCCGACAACGTGTCAAAGATGAGAACGTGGAGCGCCATGGTATACCTAAATTGAAGATGGCGACAGGCTACCACAACAATGATTCTTGGAACACAGGCACGTGGGCTCATGTAGACTGATGACGTACACAAGCCTCACCTGACTGAATGACGCTCTAGAAACTCTTCCTGTCAATCTCGGCTGGCATCTGCGCGCTGTTCGTATACACGCCACTCATATTTCAGCACTACACATTGATCACATATTTCAGCACCACATATTGATATAAGATCTAATGCATATACTAAGGCCTGTTTGGAATGACGTTTAGGGTGTATTATATTGTATTCGGAAACTATTCATGTATATGTCGGATATTTTTAGAATACATTTATCATCGGAAACGTACCACTAACCAATGTTTGGATAAAAGGTATTGTCCTAACATATATATAATTTATTGTACAGATCAATGTTTGGAAACGACGTATAAGGGCCACACATTGTATATATATATAAATATTGGTAGTCTGTATAGTAGTGTCACAATTTGTAAACTCTCATACATTCTATCTTAGGCCGGGCCTTGTGTTCTTGTTGTGATTAATCCTAGACGTCTATCACGTTCTGATTGTAGGTTAGAAGGCCTGTCACAATTAAAAGGTTTAGTCAGAAGGCGTCGACATGGTGTCCATTACGATTTGGACTGAGTGATCAAATCGAGCAATGTTAACAAATGGTCGGAGATGATGACGATCCAGTGGCACTGTGTATGGAGATTAGATGTAGTAGCAAAAATGGCCCGAATGGTATCAGGAACAAAGAGCCTGGTTCCAAGGATGTGTGTAGGTGGATGATTGGGACAATCACCTATTTGTTGCAACACAATGCAGGTAGAGATAACAAGCCAGAGATGGCACAGATGATAGGTGGACAATGGAGCACGTGTGCATGCAGTTCAACGCACTCATGGAGCACCAAGTACAAAATAATAAAAAATGCAATGCTCCTTCTATCAATCTTCACAAGAAAGAAAGCAAGGAGATGATCTTTCACAGGAGGCTTTGATTTGCTGATAGGTCTTGTTCAGCAGATTGATGGTTGGAGATGATGTGAGGTTGCAGAGAGCATGATGAGTGGTTGGAGGTGGTGAATCGGGGGCTGAAAGTTTGGCAAATCGAAGCTTAGATTTGGGTAGAGAAGGGTTCTGGTGTGGGTTTGCGGAAATGGTGGAGATAAGCGATGTGGTTTGGAGGAGATGTTGGAAGCGATAGTGGCGAACAGAGATTTGTGGCGATGGTAATGAGGTTGAAAGGCAAACGAGTTAGATCCGGTGTTGAGATAACATCAGAGCAGCAGGTTCAGATTTTGATGGTGGACTGAGCTGTGGAATCTAACCGATACATGCACAATGGCTAAGGTCTGAAGCGATTCCGGTGACACCGAATGCTAATTCTGATGGTGGTACTGGACGATGAGACTTGGGTACTAGATGGGGTGCTAAAAATAATGCAAGATTCAGTGGTTGTGTGCCTGCGGCTGCAATCTACGACGTGCAATGGGTTGGGTCGCAGAAGACGATTGACATCTAGTGATGTTGGCTAACGATGGTAATTAAATCCGGACACAGACCTGTAAACAAATATGAAGATCGTTGGAGACAATGATGGAATCCGAACATCGAGATTTGGATATCAGAGATGGTTTTGGAATAGGTATAGATCATGTTGCAATGGGTTGTAGCAAGGTGTAGATCTGGTTGGACTTGTGTTGGTTTGGGATGATGGTGAGGGAGATGATCTATGGAGGAGATGGTGTAGAAAATCGACCGTTCTCCTCATGAAGATAACCATCTGAAGCGTTTTAAAAGTTCCTCCCACGCGAATACAAGGCATTGAAGAGACTGTACAGATGGCAGCGCAGCCGTCTGACAGTACATTACAATCGATAAATTTTTTTGGCTACACACTGTATTTACGTGCGTGGAATTTTTCGGTTGCCTACTCCGAACCAAACACCATACATGTCACATCACACACTTTAATACCATACAATACACCCACAAACGCGAATCCAAACAGGCCTTAGAGGTATTATCACTGTATATATGCTCCTGTTTGGGAGCGTGGATTTGGAAACCCTGGATTTCGAACCCCCACGATTAGAAACCCTCTGGATTTGCAATCCTCCCAGTATGTTTGGCACCGGGAGTGTGAATCCACTTTAATCCAAAAGTACCGATCCATGGTATATTTACAGGGGTTTGAATTTAATTATTAAATCAATTTTAATATCTCTAATTAGTGAGATATGTAATTTTCGACACAATGGTTGTGATAAGCCCGTTGAAATATATGCTTTCCGTGAAAATGATGAAATTCCAAGTCTCGGATGGGCCACAATCACAAGATCATGTCTGAGTGACTAACCAACAATTTTTAATCATTGATTTACATGGACAATGTTTGGACGATACTGATTTACATGAAAAAAGTTTGGACAGTATTGATCATCATTAGTGGGCCATGTGCCCAATAGAATGATAGTGTATAGTGACACACATGTTACACCTACAACTATTGAAATGATTTTAGGTGTAATCCAAGCTCTCACTGTGGATTACAAACCCCCTCAAAGAGGGGATTGGAAACCCCCTGGTTTTCAAACCCCCATTTACTTTATGCTGCCAAACAACCAGGGGATTTGAAACCCCCTCAAATCCCCTCCAATCCCCTCCAATCCATGGTGCCAAACGACCCCTAAGGGCGTGTTTGGCTGGTAAATTAGACGGGAATACATGGGATGGACTTGTGGCTATCCCATCATTTAATATTGGTCAGTGGTTTGTCGTGGGATAGTGGTGTAGACCTCTATTCAAGGATAGTGGGTGAACTGTTTGGATTTCCGTGGGATGTTACCATCCCATGGGATATGTAAGTGGGCTTGTTTGGAAATCCCATGGGATGCAAATGGTAGGGAGTGAGTGCAGTGGACTGCTACCATCAAATAAACCCCAGATGAAAAATGAAAACAAAACAAAAAAAAATGTTAACTAAACCATGCTTTCACACCTGAGTGTATTAATTCAGCCTACCTAAGAAGATGAGAGAAAACCCTCCAAAGGCATGATAATAAGCATTTCCATTTGCTGCAAACTATGAATGAAAAAATAAAATAAAATTCAATCTAAATCTCTTACCCACACCATTTTGATATAAATCTCTTAAATCTACAAAGATTAAAACCACATATTTAGCAATTAAAAGTAAAACACAAAGTAAAACATCAAATAATCTAAAAAAAAATATAGTAAAACAAATCATTTCAATTTAATAATGTTTAAAGAAAACCACTGAAAAAGCAATATGAAAGGTGAAAAAGAATCCTAAATCGATAACAATAAAAAGGTGGAAAAACAAATAAAACAGAGCAAGAACAAAAAACAGAATGAACGAAATTGGCATGACTAATTTTTCATGTTAAAACTACATCAAACAAACTCCAAATTAAAAAAGAAAACAAAAACAAAATGCAAATAAAACACGCATTGAAATTTGAGAGTATAATTTCAGCCTACCCAACAAGATGAGAAAAAAACCCTTCAAAGAAAGTTAATTTTGCATTTCCATCTTCTGGATAATATCAATGAAAAAAAAAAGAATCATAAAAAAACAACCAAACTACAATCCACTCCCATTTCCTGTCACAACAGCCCTCCAATTTTGAAATGCATTAATATTGAATAACCCACGCATTGAAATTTGAGAGTATAATTTCAGCCTACCCAACAAGATGAGAAAAAACCCTTCAAAGAAAGTTAATTTCGCATTTCCATCTTCTGGATAATATCAATAAAAAGAAAGAACCATAAAAAAACAACCAAACTACAATCCACTACTCCCATTTCCTGCCATAACAGCCCTCCAATTTTGAAATGCATTAATATTGAATACCCCCCAACAAAAAAATAAAAAATAAAGTCTTTCTTCACATTTGTCATCTGAATCCCAATTTGTAAATATGAAATAACAGATTATCTAACTCAAGTAAGGTGCGAACTCCTAATTACCAGGTGCCCCCACAAGAAAAAACCAAAACCCACATGGTCATTTATCTATGTACTATGCAAAATGTTAGATGAGATCATGTTAGGGAATGTGTAGGAAAATACACGGTGATCAGAGCGTATGCATCAAATCCATACTTTCGATTCTTGGATGAAGATTGAAAGTTCGACCATGATACCTCTACCAATCCAACCCTTTGATGTGGCTTGAAGGTCTATAATATGTAAAAGAATCCACATGAATTTACAAATATTCCGAAGATAAGAGCTTATGATGAGAAGAACTAGAGCAAGAAAGACGTGAGGAGACGACACTCAAAATCTACCATCCACAGTGGGTGCCTGTTTACAGAGATCGATTCTTCCTCCCTCTACCACAACGATTCAAGCTCTGGGGGATAGATAACGCCAGATTTCCTGCTAGTTTCGTCCCAAATCCTGCCATTACAGTCGATTGGATGTGAGAATGCAATGCCTATCTTCAGTCCGTACGGGACTCTTGAGAAGAAAAGATGAAATCCCATATCATAGTTTGGATGACGGTATTGGGAAGAGAATGGGTTGGGCTCGAGGATGGAAGTAGAATAGACGGCGTATCTTAGTGTGATATCACAATCCCACCGACTTCATCCCACGCGCTGCATCGAAACACACCTACTTCCATCAAATCGAGGATTACATAATACAATCCACCGTAAAACCCCCTAAACCAAATACCCAAACTGGCCCTAAGAATAAGATCAGCACCCTTAATATGGTGGGCCATACTTTACAAAGTACATATAGGGCTAAAATAAATTGACAGTAAGTTTTCTTACCTATATAACTCTTTGTAAGTTGGGTTTATATTCGATTTTAGGTATCAAAGTTGGAGTAGGATTTTGGTTGACTGAGTTATTGTTTTAAGTGGTGTCTTAATCATACATGTGAGTTCAGTTATAATGTTAGGCGTTATGCTGATTCCACATGCTTGAATACCTCTTTACCAAAGATACTTGAGAATTTTAATATTTGGACTTGGATTTTTTTAAATGATAAAACTATTTTAAGAAAGGAATAATTTCATTTAGATTAAATGATCCCATCCATTGTCATATAAACTGCTACCATGATCATTCATATTGTTAAAAGTGAAAAAGCCAAAGTACCCAAGGAAAATAATTCTATTGCTATTTAATTTAGATACATACACGGTCACATGTGTAACGAATGATCCAATTTTATTTATGTATGCGCGAGTATCTATATGCCAGGCATGCCAGAATCATAATTGACTAGAATTGAATTAAACACCTTGTAACCCCACGTGTTAAAATAACTGAATTAAAACCAGATTAACGAAGATTGGCTTAACTATTTTAATTACTCGACCATCAATTAATAAGATGATAAAGTGTTTTACAAAGGAGAGAGTCAATCGGTTGAATGGATTCTTTTCGCCTTATAGACAAGAAGTTTTATCACAGTAGTGGTATGATTGTATTTATCTATGAATATAAGAAAAGTAGAACAGAAATTTAAAAATTAAATACTAATTTTATTAATATGAATGAAGATTCAGTATAATTGACATATAAAAGGAAAAAAAATAGTTAGTTGTATAATGGATGATCATCACCAAGTAATGACTTAAGAATCTAGAGGATATCTGACAATAGAGTTGTAGATATTTACTTAAACTAAATTGACTTGTCGCATTGATTCATTTGACATAAACGAAAACTATATTACGCTAAGTTAATCTATTCAGACTTGCTACAACATGATGATGGACAGAAGTGGAGAGGTTAAAACTAAACTTTACTAAAATATGTGTCTATAAGGAATAAAAGGTTAACAGACACTGTTGAGTTGAAAAGAGTTGACTGAATTGAATTGATAAGGTCTCAGAGCTCTACATTTTATGCTACTTTTATAGAAGAGGTGGTGGCCTTATATACAGTTCCTAAGCTTTTAGAATCGATGCTTGACATATTTTCAGCCTTCGCTCGATATGTTTCTTTTATGAGACACGACCAATTACGCAATTATATCATCGTATATGGGTGTATCTCTCATTTAGATAATTTTCTTTTATTAATATCTTCGAGTATGTAAGGTTAATCATATTTGGCCATGTGTCTTTGGGTGTTATCATGACATAAAAAACGTTTCCAAAAATACGATGCGTGCGCTTCTCTTGTGCTTACTTATTACATGTCGTGGAGAGAATGATTGTCGTTAGGTTTTCAACAATGCTTATGTCTTTGAGCAACTTAGTTTTCTTGATGCGGCACATGTTTCTATTAGATATGTGTTCAAGATTGTGAATAGGTTAAGTGTAAACAAATTCAATTGGGGGCTTTTTATTGGCTTTTTGCAGTGTCATTTTGTATTCGAGGTTTTAGATTGATTTTAAATAGATTCAAACCAATAGCTACTTGTTTGAATTCCTTGAGGGCCTGTTTGGATTCGTGTATACGGGTGTATTGTATTGTATTCGGGTACTGTTCATGTATACGTTGGATGGTTTTCACAATACATCCAAATCAACATGCTATTAATCAATGTTTGGATAGGAGGTATTGTGGGGGCAAGTATACAATATCTTGTACAGTTCAATGTTTGGATACGACGTATTAGGCCTGCGTATTGTACAAACATACAACATATAATAAGGTGGTATATGGAGGAGATGAATCGTTGGAGGTAGGGAGACACAAGAAAGATTGATCGAGGTCCACGAGGTTGATGAATGTAGATGATGAAGGAATTGTACAGTGAATCAGCAGTGGTAGGGATGGCAGCACGACAACATGATGCATCAAAAGAGAGCAATGAAAGATCTCAACTATCCATCAACCTCACCTCTCATCCAATGGCAACAAGATCTACAAGCCCTGATCCGACAGACTCAAATGAATCCTCCTCTAAAAGCCCAGCCCGCACAAGATCCTTCCACCATCAAAAGCTGTGGGATTTGGAGATGGAGGACAGATTCAGGGTTGAAGACAAGATTGGGGATGAGAATGGGTTTCAGATATGGGATGGGTTTTACAGACGGGCATATGGTAGATGGAAACAACAATGGTGGTTCGATTTTGCGATCTTTTCAGATCGAACAACGTTGCGGTGGTGCCCTGCCAGAACATGATAGCTGGCTAAACCAAATCGCTGGATCTAATGGTGGGTTCTAGCTTCAGATAGATGAACACGAACTGAAATGGAGATGTTGCGGGAACCAGAGAGGAGATTGGTTGCAGTAGGAGTTAATAGGTAGCGATGGGTCTGGGCAGCCACCAATAGGTTTCAAAGTCAAACTTGAGATGAAGAAGGGTGTTTTTGGTTTATCATGGAGAGATGTCTCTGCAAGGTTTTGAAAGTTGGTCGCACGCGAGAACAATACATTTAATCGACTGTACAGATGACAACCGAGACGTCAGATATTACAATCACATGGCTGCATTTTTTTGGTTCCACGCGGTATTCGCGCACATGGTAGTCGACGGTGTTTAACTCCTTACTAAACACCATACATATCACATCAACACCTTTAATACCATACAATACAACCCTAAACGTGAATCCAAACAGACCCTTAAGATCTCAAAAGAAGAGTATTTATTCTCTTTATAAAATGAAATTAACAGAATAAGAGATCAAGGAATTAAACAACAAGTTATTAAAAATATTTAATAAATACCGTGCAATAGCTTGAGCATAACAGAGACTTCTCTCTTGAAGAAGGATTTGATAGACTTGAATTGTATTTTTGGATTGAGAGAAGGCCTTGATTTATAGGTAAAAAAGTTGTTGCTTTGACTCGTCTAAGAACTGGATTCCGTTTCAATAAATTTTCAAGTTTGAGCGTGATAAGATAAAACAGTTCTTCGACTGGTCGAAGGCCCTACTTGACTAGTCGAGGGTGCTAAAAATTCGAACTGATTCAGTTGTTGGACTTTGAGTCTGGCAACCATCGATTAGTCGAAGGCCCACCTTCGACTGGTTGAGCAGTCTCCTCGACTGGTTGAAGGTGTAACAGAAAATCCATTTTTTCTTCAATTTGAACTAGGACTAGTCGAAAATTCTTAGACTATTTGAGCTACAACTTAGACTAGTTGAACCTTAGCTAATTATAAGCATAAAAACCCATTTAAAGTATATTTTGAAAGTACCTAGACCTAAGGTCTTTCTGGGGTTCATTATCCCTAAAATGATTGAACTTTGAAGTAGATTAGATGCTTGAACTTTATGGAGCTTGATCTTCTATTAGATTTTTCAATAAAACTTTAATTTCTTGATGGAGTTTGATCTTCTAATAGACCTTTAGTAGAATTTGAACTTAATTTGAACTTTTCATTTTGATCTAAGTAGAACTTGAACTTTCTATCTTGATCTTCTACTTGACTTGAACTATAGTAGAACTTGAACTTTCCGTCTTGATCCATATTTGAAGCCTACTTCATAAACTGTTTTGTCTAAACGAAATTTGACAAACAAGGTATGCTTTACACATTATAGCACTTACAGTAGCCTACCTTCTTATTAAATCTTTCAATGTTTGGCCTTCATCTCTGTGAACAACCTACTGTTGGATTAAATCTTTCCATGTATAGGCCCTATTTCTGGCAGCAACCTATCGCATGATTATAATCCTTTTATGTAGGGCTATCAATCGCTAGGTAAGGGCTGGCTGAGCTTTATCCAAGCCCGACTTGCAATTTTGAACTTAAGCCCAAATCTAGATTGGGCCCGTGATGGGCTGAAATAGTCCAACCCAAGTTGGCCGAGCACATAATTTACACAAAGCCCGACTGAGTTCGCCGGATCCCAATTCCCGAATATCTTTGTGGATAAATGATATTTTGGTGTGCCTTATGTGTGAAAGAGAGGGAGAAAATGAAAGAAAAGGGAGAAAACTAGATTTAGAAAAGGCCTATGGTCTGGGCTTGGATTATGAGCTTCTGGAGAGCCCAACCATCAGCCTTATACACCACCTCAAACCCAGACCAACACAGGCTAAGCCCGAAGGTCTGTCAGGACTACCTAGCCAATTGACAGCCCCACTTTTATGTCAGGCTAAGAGGGAGGCAAGTGTTGGCAGTGACAAGTATCGGATCCACACCCATCCTAATAGAGTAGGTTAGGACGGACAGTATCCAATCCACACCCATCCTAATATAATATGTTAGGATGTCTCAGACCAAACCTCTCCAGAAAGTAGATGCTGATTCCCTCATGACACTTCCACCATGGATATCCCCCATGGCTGGGGCTTAGGGGGCCATCATGATGTAAGTGTTTTATATCCATATATGGTGTCCATCTATTTTGGCAGCTCATTTTTATGCACGGCCCAAAAATGAAGCAGATCCAAAGCTTGAGTAGAGCACATTTCAAGAAACAAAGGAAGATAATGACACCCACTATTGAAACCTTCATAAGGCCCACCATAATGTTTATTCGCCATCCAACCTGTTCATGAGGTCATTGGCCTGAACGGAGGCAAAACACAAACATAAGCTTGATCCAAAGCTTATGTAGTCCCCAAGAAGTTTTTAATGGTGGGTGTCTAATTACCCCAGTTTCCTATGGTGCGGTCTGTTTGAACTTTGGATCTGCTTTATTTTTAGGCTCATGCATTAAAATGAACCGGCAAATTGAATGGACGGTGGAGATAAAACACATACATCATGGTGGCCCACACAGTGTCTGCCAAATGGCTAAATTTTTAGACAGTTCCATTTACTTGCTAGTTCTAGCCGAGCTTATCAGTGGACAAGCCCGTTTTGGTCGGACGCGCTCGTACCCGTACATTGGATGGCTTGGATCTCACGCATGTGCATTACATTTGTACGTGGGATGCGGCATGGGGGGGGGGGGGGGGGGGGGCGCGACTTGGGTTGGGTCAACCTGGGCTTGGACTGAAATTGCTATCCCTACTGGTGAATCCGGACCATCCATCTGGTCAGCACTATTAGAAATGGCCAACAGCTGTACATTATCCTAGTTAGAATACTACTGTTTTACTCGTAGAACAGTCTGTCTTTCAACGTGCCCTATTCAATATTAGTTTGGTTTGTCTTATGACTCAGATTCTTCAGTCGGTCTGTCTTGCACTGTGGGCCATCCCCAGAAGACCCCCAAATGAATGGTCTGGATTCATCATCCATAACCGGATGGACAGTGTCTTTGCAACAAACCTGGACTGGTCCTCTGTGCACAGAACCAGAAAATTCCTCCAAAATTAGCACGTGACAGGTGTGCGTTCAACGGTTAGGTAGAAGCTACAAGGAAGAGGAATCCAAACGGGACTTCCTTTGTGGTATACGTGCCACACGTGCGTGTAATTATGGCGGTCCAATAATGACGTGGGCCACATGCAACGTCCAATATGGACGACCATTGTTCTTATTTTTTCTGATGCACACTGGACCACATGATGAGTGGACAGACCACGATATCTTCAATGTAGACTCCCACGTGATTAATGGTCCAGTTCTTGCGTGTGCCACGGAGATGTGGGCAGTTGCTGTTTTTCTCATCTTGGCCGTCTGTTCCGAGCCTGTTGGATTGTGAGATTTTGGCCATTCATCCGAAGGTTAATCGTCTTATCATTCTGGCCCAAAAATCAGCGGATGCCCTATTCATTCGGTGGGCCATAAATGATTCTAGATATAGAGAATATTTTGTGACATATTAAAAGATGTCATGTGCATCTATGTTGGTCAACACTTTCCGTCCATGGTCCTTCACACCACATGGTCCGCAAGACAAAACTCAACCGAATGACAGCTTCCATCTACAACCGCCTGCATTCACCAGCAGGAAAAGTCGTATCCACAGCATAATCGTCGATCAAAGGAGGCTGCACACTGTACGCTTAGGAAAACTCTAGGTAATATTACAAAAAGGTACTTAATTTAGAAATTTTGACCTCAGGCCTCAATTTTGGTGTGACATCTAATGGTTAGAGTGGATTTCACATAATTAGCACGGTGGTCCCTCAAAATATCCAGGGCGAACTTCTCTCAAAGGAGATTGTGCAGGGTGTGCTGAGTAAACTCTGTTGGGTCCACCATGATGTTTATGTCTTATACATGCTGTCTATTCATCTCACCAGCTCATTTAATTAGGGCAGGGCACAAAATTGAAGCATATGAAAGCTTAAGTGGACCACACGACAAAAAACAGTGAGGATATGTTGAAACCTTCCTAGGATCCACAATAATGTTTGTTTGTCATCTAACCTATTTATAAGATAACATTGGCATGATAAAGGGAAAACAAATATCAGCTTGATATAATACTTTTGTGGCCCCTAGGAAGTTTTAAATGATGAGTGTTCAATTCACATGGTTTCCATTGATGTGGTCCATTTGAACGTTACATATACTTTAATTTTGAGCTCCTATCATAAATTAAGCCAGCTTACTCAGCAGGCAATCTCCTTCCATCTCTCCCAACCATTTTTTTTAGTGTGGCCTACCTAAATTATAGGTAAGATTGATTCTTTTACCTGGCCAAACCTGGATAACATATCTAATGATTAGAGCGGATCATATATAAATTTCATGGTGGGACCTATAAATTAAAATTAAGGATAGCACACATCGAATATTTTTGGGAAAAGTTGGAGATCGAGGGATGTTGCCCTTGATGTTTTCCTGGGCCCATCAAATTGTGGGCCATCATATGTATAATACCATGTTAGATTCAAAGATAAAAAATCAAGCTGACCTATGAGGTACCATGTCACAGTAAATAGTTGGGAGAGAGACGGACTCTGATTTTTATAGGTAAATCATGACGATCATATAAAATACACTTTAACCATTACATGTCATAACAAAAATTAGGCTTGTGGCCCAAAAATAGGGTGATCCACGATTTAGGTGGGTGTTGCCTCTATACTGATTACAACCATATGGTCCATCTAAACCACAAAATTGTTAGGTTTTGAGACCTAAGCCTAACCAGGGGTGATGCACATGGGTGGAGTTGATTTCAGGTAAACGTAACAACAGTAGGCTCCACCCACCAGGGAATGCGGCCTGACGGTGCAATAAATGCTGTGGGACCCACGGTGATGTGCGTGCCATCGACTTCTTCCGTCACTGCCCCACCTATTGTAATCAGCCCGATCCAAATTGCAAATGGGCCACACCAAAGGGAACGCCCACGATTGAAACGCGAATCCCCTGCACCCGTAATTAGCCAAACTCGTCTAGCCCCAGGAAAATAACGACCCTCCTGAAATCCCGCGCAGTTAATATCCCACGTTCACCCACATCCACCCGTTTGTCCCTTCCATCGTTTTCTTTGGGTTTGGAAGGGGTCTAGCGGGCCCCACCACCACCACCACCACCACCATGCCAGTCCCTAACGATCCACCGTCCGTAGTCCCTTTCCAACTCCTAGAGATCAACATCATCTCTGCTCAGGACCTCGCCCCCGTCACTAGGGCCATGCGCGCCTACGCCATCGGATGGGTCCATCCCGATCGCAAGCTCTCCGGTCGTGTGGACCCCGACGGCCTAACCAACCCCACCTGGAACGACAAGTTCGTCTTCCGCGTCGACGACTCCTTCCTCCGATCCGACACGTCTGCCGTTACCATTGAGATCTACGCCGTCCGTTGCTTCCGTGACGTCCTCGTTGGCACTGTCCGCATCCTACTCAGCAACCTCTTCCCCGCCTCGCCGGTCCCTCCAACCTCATTCCCATCCGCCGCCCCAAATTCTCCTCCAACCCGCCCCCTCTCGTTCCCAACCCGGTTCGTCGCGCTGCAGGTCCGTCGCCCCTCCGGTCGCCCGCAGGGCATACTCAACATAGGCGTCGCTCTCCTCGACGGTTCGATGCGCAGCATGCCTATCTACATGCGACTCACGACCTCCGCCCTCGACTATCGTGATCTGATGGGCGAGCCTCACAACGACCCCCACCACAATCACGTGCAATCCCAGACTCAGCTGGACGTACCAAGAGCGAGTACTTCTCTCAAACGGCCGAAGACCACCCCTCTAAACAAAAACCAGCTCCCACGACTCTGAAAGGGTTGGATCTCGTGGTGAAAACGCCCGAGTTGCTCTGGTCCCAGTCGGAGCTGGTCCCAAGGCCTTCAGACGCGGCACGAACGAACGACAACGATGATTTCTTGCCGACGGAGGTCGGGAGCTCTGTGCTGGAGACTGGAACGAGGATAGCAGCATCGAGGGCCTGAAGTCGAAGCTGGAGAGGTGGCGGGCGGAGCTACCTCCGATCTACGATCATGGGTATGGGAGCTTCAAATCGCCGACGACCACCGCGGTAACGGATGCGGTAGGCCATAAGCGAAGTAACACAGACGGTGGAGGGGGCTTGTTCTCTTGCTTTGGGGATTCGTTCGGCCGCGAAAGCTCCATTTTCTCCGGCAAGCCCAAGGCCCCGAGAGCAACGAAAATGCATGTCAGCCAGTCCGATGGTAACTTGTGCCGGTCCTACGCGGTTGACTGAGAGCGAGGAGATGGTATTGTGATGACGGGACCGTACCAACTGACTCACCTTTACTAAAGTACGCTTATGGTGTTATGCCCTCTAATCCTGCGCCCAGGATCCATACGCAAAAATTTCTCATTTTCTTTTATCTTTTTCTTTTGTTACCCAAAAATTTTATCCCACGTTTTTAACGTGGTTCTCCATCCGATGTTTCGAATTCCCAAATGCTCCACGGGCCACTGGTTGGCTGGCGCAGGATAAGGGTGGGGACGGACGGTGGATCTAAAATATGCAGCAGCAGCAAGTGGATGGGTTTTGATAGGGTACGGTGCCACTGTACCATTGTTCGTTGATATGTTTTCACCCCTGGATTGCATTCATAGAATGATCTGAACCGTTCATGTTCTCTCTTACTACCATACATCTTCTATATGTTTATAACTGTGCTACATTATCGATCTTGACCTTTGAATGCTAGTTGTGAATATGAGCCATTAACTATTCATCTACATACAAAATCATCCATTCAACAAATGCTTCTTAACACAGCAGTTATGGCATACAGTTCAGAAAATGAACGGTTCAAATCATTATTTAGATGCAAGTCGATGTGAAAAGCTTCCACCGTACTATATACTGTGGTAGGGTGGCAACGTACGCTATCAAAACAGGAGGGGTAACAGTAACAGGTAGTTGAAAACCGTTGGAATCGGTTCGTTTTCATTTTTTTTTTTTTTAAAATAATATATATTTTTTTGTTTCATTATGCAGTAGGATGTAAATTATTGAAAAAAACATTCAATTATTTAAATTGATTTAATAAGATGGCTGAGGAGCTGTATTTTTGTCTTTGATTTTTTATACAACTGAAAGTTACGGTTCTCCTACTTGCATGGGCACTTTAACTGTCCACGCGAGCCATCTGGACCGTCCACCAGGTCGGTGAATGATCTATTACACCCATAAGTTGGCTATCTCTATCATAACCATGCATTTTCCAAGCTAGGGATGGGATGGTTGAAATTCTCTGATGAATAAAATTCCAAGATATGATTGGACCCAATAAACAGACGGCCCAAATTGTTGGTTAGGCCGATTTTTCATAAATGATGTTTGAATTAACATTATATTGATATTTGACGAAGAGACGATTACGATGGACAGTCCGGATGGATGGATAACAGTACTAAGTACAACTTGGATGAGGTCCATATGGATTGTGGGGAAAGAAAAAAATAACTTATCCAACCATGATTTCTCATATATTTTAAGAGTATTATTTAAATGTAAAATTTCATGAATTCCTTATACAAGGGTTTTGGATAGCAGATGACAATGTCATATTCTTCTAGTAAAAGACAAAATATTCAAGTGTGATGCAGGATGAGTGTGACGAGGCCGATCACCATCTTCCTCAAGGGGATGATTACTCCCAGAGTTTATGGAGCTTTTATGGACTTCACATGGAGATACCTTGAATCCTTGATAGAAAATAAGAAAATAGAAATTTTTTTTAAAAATTCGAAATTTAATTGATAGATATCCTATTAGATTATTAATAAAGAAAAAAAAAAAACTACACCAAAATTTACAATTACCAAAAATAATAAAATTCTAACTCTAATATTTTAATAAAACTCTTTTAAAACTTAATTTTTAAAAATAAAAATTCTAAATAAACTTTTGCTAGAAGAGTACTAGCATAATTAAAAGTTATTTCTAAAAAAGAAGAAAATATTACAAATATTGGAATTACTAAAAATAATATTATTTTTCTTAAATTTTCGTTTTGAGTTGAAAGTGTGTGTTTTCTGGCGAAACGAACAGATGCGACCTACCATATACATTGGTTCACCTCGGATGGCCCAAAGATTGATGATAGGTTGTGCGCCTCGTAACAATAGCCAGATCAAAAGTTATGACCAATTTACAGTTCACCTTCTTTTGGTCCAACCATGCTAGGAATGTATTGGTGCCACGTCTTACATGGAAGTGGCAATGGACTAATATTATGACTGACCTGGTCTTGGGCTAGCTCTTGTTCCCACCGGACCTAGTTCTAATCAGGCAAAAAGGCCAATGCCATCTCCTTAACGAAAAGATTTATCATGATCATTATATGAATGGTTTTTTGATCATTGAATTTAAACCCGAACCCAAGATGATTTTTCAATGAGAATCGCTGGCAGATATTTAACTCCATACAACAACAATCCTCTCAATTATTTAACCGGAATGGGCCACCATTCTAGATTTCAAGTCTAGGCGCCTTGGCCCACTTGGACGAGTTTCACCCCAATGATGTATGTGAGAATTTGACTATTAAAGTAATAATTGTTGTGTAGAACTCAAATATTTTCTTTATTATCCAACCCTAGAAAAATGCTTGATAATGAGTGGCCCACTTGGTGCGTGAATGAAATCCAACCTGCCCATCAGATGCATCGGTGCATGTCATGACCGGATCCTGAAAATCAGGCTGATTCATGAATCAGGTCGGCCACATGATGGGGTGCAATGTTGGAGAGAATGCCAACCCGTGAGTGGCAGAGGGCCCACCATGTTGTTTATATGGAATCTAGGCAGTTCCAATCCTTCATTTGGCTTGAATGAAGGATCAGGACAAACTTTAGGCTGTTGTAAAATTCACATGGGCCCTCTGTAAATTAAGGATGAGCATCTGGTTTAATCTGGTTATCAAGTTGATCTCGACTCTCACGAATCGCAAAGAAATGTATAAGAATACACTAACGAGAATATTTCAATAGAGACAGAAAAATAATTTTATTGATATCAAACTTCAGTTTATAATATTTAAGAATATTCACATTTTTTTTTTTAAGAATCCCAACCGCTGAGGCTATTTTCCTTTTATAGATTCTAAAGGAATCTTAAAAGACAACTCAAATTGAGAAATTGATTTCAAATGGATTATAATTAATTTTTAATCAATCTAATCTACTCAGTCCTTACCTCAGTGGTAGACTCCAAGGACTTTCAACATTACCTGGTGAAATCCCACTATCGGTGCGTGGTTCGAGAAATAATCTTTCAAATCTTTAATCACATCTTCTAGTTAATTCATATATCTTCAACCACATTTCCTAATGTCTTAATTATATCTTTAAATTAGCCCCTACATTTAAATTGCAAATTTCGATAGTTTAGCTCTAAATATGTAAATAAACAATCCAAAATCAGTACATATTAGCGTGGACCATGTCCCTTTTTCGGGCCTTATTGTAAAGTTTTTTCCCACGACCATCTATATGTAGGCCTTTTATCAAATGGCCATTAACCTCTGCTCTAGAGATCTTTTTGGAATAATCATAGAGGCAAGGACGCTTAACATTTACATAGCAATATCCTAGGATAGGATTATTTCCTTTAAAATTGTACCTGTCCCTTGTTGTACTTATCTTCTGTATCTTGATACCTGGATTAATACATAAAATCAGCAGTTTGGACCATTGAATCATGGGCCCATTTGTGCAGGCCTGTTTATCAGAACCCAATTCAAGTTTTGATGCATCAGGAATTCTAATAGTTCCTCTCTTACCAATCATACCACAAACTAGTCATTTAAATAACATCCTTTTGTGTCCAACAAACTTGAAAGTATCTTAATTGCAATTTGAGCCTACTCTCCTATAACATTAAGGATACCAAAGGCCATTGCCCTGCTCCTCAGTACTGTTGAGGTTGAACCACTTGAGCTTGGGCATGAATTTTCGGATCGCTGCTGGCATTTCTGACCACCTAAGTTGAGGCCCACCAGACTTGGACAAGATCGATCCATTTCTTCAATCACTGAGTTAGAGACTGCAGAGCAAAGCTTAAGGTCGATGAGTTTCAGGTCTTTACAAGTGCGAATTAGCCTGAGAAGAGTGTTTGCTGGAGATATGTTGACAGCCTCGAAGGGATATTGACTCGATTGATGGGCACCTAGCATACAATTCAATCCAACATGATACATGTTAATTAGTTGTGACTGCATTGGGTTGGATTTGCTCTTCCTTGCAGAGCTGATGACCCAAAGAAATCCACCTTTTGTTGTGACAGATACCATTTCTTGTATGGATAGAAACAAGACAATCTCTACTGTCATAGATGATGGAATTACGATTGATTCAATGCAATATTAGGACCACAAAATGAAAACACCAAAAATGAGTTGATCAATTGATTTTTATCATGGTGGATGATGCATATCGTGGGGACATTATATGACTCAAAATTCATGTTACTGAACAATCTTAGTCATGACAATAGGGGCCTGCAAATGGATTATTAATTTCTAATGGTTGGGCAAAGAATAAGTATGGGCCATGTCAATGGTAAGCCCCTTATCAACAGCCATTGCTACTCTTTATATCTGTTGGAGTGTTAAGTCCTACATTGATACACCATCCTCTAATGGCTTGAACTTTTAGAGAAAGTGGTGATTTGACATGGTATTAAGACGGAAGAATCCCGGGAGCAGCAAATATGCCTCGCTAATATATTCTACCTCAGGGTGATAGGAAAATCAAGTTGGACCTTTACTTAAAATTTTTATTTGTATAAACATAATGTATATATAAATAGTTGAATGGTGTCATTGCCTCTCTCAAATCCTTCCTTTTTAGTAATTCTTATATAAATTAATTATCTTTATTAAAATCACCTTAACTCAATTTTACTGATAGGTGGTGAGAACTTCTATTTTTTAAATTGCTTGCAGAAGTGTGTCTCTTTTTTTTTTTGGTGAAGAATAAAACATGTTATATTAAAAAAAAAAAGTAGTCGAAAATCAATTCTAGAGCATACACTACCCAGTAGAGATCATTATTGGTTAATGTAGATCATTAATATTAAACATCAATCAAAGTCGTTGTGTGAGGTAAGGCGTGAAAAAAAGAAAGAGAGAAAAAGCTTACAGAATGGACAATCCTAATTATCAAATATTCCTTTTTTTTTCCTAGACCATCATTAACCATATCTTTCCATGCCCGTAATCAAAAGGGCTAGGAACCTCTAGTCTAAGACATTTTTGGGTTATCCTCCACTGACAAGGTTGCATATGATCAATGGATTAGACCTCCAAATAATGGGCCCCATTTATAGAAGATGGTCCATTAAATGTATGAATCTTGCTATTAAATATTTGACCTAATAAAAAAAATCCCTTTACCACAAGATAGATTTGAAGTTTGAGAATTTGGTGAGTCCATTCGCCAAGTTTAATCCTTTACCTGGTATTAGTGCAAGGAAAGTTGGAGAGCCCGATCACCTATTTCATAGCGACACCCCATGTCGAGATGGATAGATTGGAGACAGGATTTGGATCTAGTTATCCTCTTGATCATCGATTTGTGCTCAAACAATTTGTGAAAGGGTAGGGGTTAGCCCTTCCGAATGAGTTCTTTTTACCCTTCCGAATGAGTTCTTTTTACCTCGTGATAATAGACGTGAGCCTATGGTCTTAAAGGCTTTTTCTTTCATCAATTTTTAAATTTGTATACTTCTCAAATGAACAAGAATATACAAATAAATGGAATATGGTTGAATAAATGTCGACTTTATTGATATTAAAATATGTAGTTTATTACAATCGACAAAATAACAATTAACTCGATAAATAAATGAAAGCAAACTAAAGTAAGATAAAAACCTGATTCGTTTATCACAAAGACGATCGAGGAGAGTGTTCACTAGGACGTGACCGAGTAGATATGAACATCTGAATTGAAACTCATTTGAACATAATCCTACAACTTAGGGTTGAAGATATTTACTTCTATTCCTAAGGTATTGTAGCGGGAGCCCTCTATGTAGTAGCTATCTATGCTAAGTAAACTAAGGAAAGATAAATGAAATGTAGATAAATGTGTTTAGCGTGGGTCCTTAAGCTCTTCTTCATGTGGTCCTTTTATAGCTTGTTGTGGTGGTGAAATTCCTCACTGGGCTTCTTTGTTGCTTATAGATCCTTTACGCTTATGTCGCAGTTTGGATATGAGAATCCCCTTAATTCCTTCGGAACTAGGGACTTGATTGGAAAAAGGGACTCCAGTTAGATATGGACTTGCTGGTTTTTTGGATCTTCTTTTTGTAGCTGACTTGTCACGGGAATGTTCATGGTCTACTAAAGATCAGGCCTAGACATGTCAAGATTCTTCTAATTAAGACAACTAGGTCAAGGGTTGGACTCAAATTAGTATTGGCTACTCAACGTCTCTATTGATGGCCCACCTTGTCCACTTTGGGATGTTGGACAGTCTGGATCATAACTTCTCCAGCATCTTCACAATTCACCACGGGATGGTTTAGAGCGTTTGAAAGGATAGATGGACATGATCCATCACTTCCTGATCTCCCAAACTCTTCATCCTTATCGAAGTTTGACCCCAGAGTGTCTGGGTGATCTCTCTGTCTCTTCCGATATCCGCATTGTTGGGCGAACTGGATCTGTCTGATATATTATTACTAGACAAGCTTACCTTCTCAAAAAGCTCTCCCATTCTTTTTTGTTCCAATCAATGGATGGCTTAAGATTAGTCGATGAGATACTCTCCCAGCTTAGGTTGGAACCCAGGTTGGATTGGCTTGGACATAAGTTCGATATCCCGATATTCAGAACCTTCTTAATCGTTGTCGGTTCTCCGAATGTTTTTGAGAAGATATTCCATTTTGGAAGAACTGTGAGAGACGACCTCACCGAGAATATCATTGCTAGATTCACGATAGATACGTTCTCTCGTAGGTCTTTTATAGTCGTGTCTGGAACATAGCATCATAAATGGGCACATTGATCGTGGCCACGTAACATGTGATGATTCATCCCCTTAAAGGCATGTGTAGGGTTTGTGCCATCACATTAATAATAGAAAGCGTAATGCCGAAGAAAAATCTATCAAAGATCTCTTCGGATGTGAGTACGTCTTCCCTGTGTGCCAAACATGTAACGTCAAAATATAGACAGTTTTCTATTGGACCATGTTTGGGCGCCAAAAATGGATATAAACAATTACCATGCTACGCGCTTCTTCCTTTAATAAAGGTTCATGACTTGATTACCATAGGTTGTTTGGTATTATGTATCTTTTGAAATTTGTTACAATTCATCACGAAGTATTACAATACAGAGCATCATGAATGCATTACTAGGAATTGGATTCCTTTCAATGAACGTGATAGGGCTGACTATGGGTTCTAACTTTTACTTTCACCCTTAGCAATGAATCCTAGCATCTGGACTTTTTAAGGCTTTGGGATTATGCGCAGCTTCCAAATGCGGTGCACCTTGGCTGCAACTCCGGATCCAGCGATGTGGGTGGGAACTGACCCTGGGGCCTACCTCAATGTATGTGTTGTAAATGGTCCGGATCATTGAACCATCTACTCTGTCCTCCATTGGGAGTGCTATATTTCCTTCTCTTTTTATTTGAGGAAATGTAGAATGGTTAGATGAAGACTGGAGCGATGTGGCTTGGCATCGTTAAGATGTGGGAGACCGTTGCTGTGGTACCGATACCACAATAAGCTACTGTAGTAGTGGGAAGATTTTGACCCCACGTGGTGCATGAATGAAATCTAACCCGCCCATTAGATGCATCAGTGCATGTTATCCCCAGTATTGAAAAATCAGGCTGATCTATGAATCAGGTTGGCCACATGATGGAGTGTAATTTTGGAGAGAATGCCAACCCTTGATTGGTGGAAGGCCTACGACGTTGTTTATATGAAATATAGGCAGTTCCAACTTTTTATCTAGTTTGGATGAAGGATGGTTTTAAAATACAATGGACCCTTTTACAAATAAAGGATGGGTTTTTAACTTTTTAGTGCAAAACGGTCATCTCTTTTTATTGAACCTAAATGAATTTTAAAATCCCCTAACTATGGGATGATTTTAAATTAATCATAATTGATTTCAAATTAATCTGATCTACATCAGATAGAAAAAGCCTAATAATAATAAAAGCAAATATAGAAAATAATAATTCAAATCTTCAATTATATTTCTAAATTAGCTCTTATATATTTAATTACGTCTCCTCATATTTTTAATCACAAATTTAAATCAATTTTCATATATTTCACAAAGATTAATTGCAAATCTTGATATTTTGGGGCCGGAATCTACAAATAAACAGTTGAAAATTAGTAAATGTTGGGCCTTGTAGTGGGTCATGGGCCTTGCATCAATGCCAGATTTCTCATTGTTCCCTTTGTTATGGCCCACCTGAGTGTTCGATCGGGCTGACTTTTGAAACCTAGGGGCAATATGAGAGTCTGCATGCATCGCATGGGCCTGCATACATCACATAGGCCCACACGGCCGATAGTGGTACCACTGGAGCGGCCTCAAAAATGTGTACATGGTGTAGTCTATGTTTGGAGACCCAAACAGCTCCAATGATGGGCGTAGTGTTGATCTTTTCAGGTGATGAGTGTATTTTTTAATGGAAATGTGTGTTATGCTTACAACATGATCAACCCATTTAGGGAGGGTGCAAGAATCAGTTCAATGAGGAGAATATGACCAGAATTAAAATACATATTTTATAGCATGAATAATGTCCAATGCACCCATTTTGTACAATTAAGGATCATGGTTTCATTAATCTGAACAATTGATATTATGGGTGGGGTATGACCGAAAACCCATGCAAGAGGGATGATCTTGGCCATCAAATGTGCCTCTTTTTTGGACCATTATTATATATCTTGTTTTTCTCTTGATCATTTATACGTAGACCTCTTATCAAAATGGCCATTAACCTCTAGTCTAGAGATTTTTTGGAAGTACTAATAAAGACTACGGCCCTAAACATTTATATAATATCTCCTAATTAATATATAAAATCAGCAGTTTGGACCACTGTATCATGGTCCCCGTTTATGCAGGCCAGTTTATCAGAACCCAATTCAAGTTTTAATGCATCAGGAATTCTAATATTTCTCCTACCATTGATAGCACAGTAGCTATTTAAATTTACATCTTTTTGTGTTCAACAAACTTGAAAGTATCTTAACTGCAATTAAGCCTACTCTACTATAACATTAAGGATACCAAAGGTCAGCGCCGTAGTAGAATTCAACTACTTGAGGGTCGGAAGGATCATGATGTGAGTGCTTGAACTCTGCAATTCTGTTAGCTCTGCTCCTCAGCTCATCATACATGAACAGTCCATGAGACCATAAGGCACTAACATATTCTAGCTCAGTGCATGAGTCTAGAATGGTACAAAGAATGTTACTGGATATAATGGCATTGTTGAGGTTGAGCCACTTGAGCTTGGGCATGAATTTTCCTATGGCTATTGCCATTGCTGTTGTCACTTGCTGACCGCCTAAGTTGAGGCCCACCAGGCTCGGACAAGATCGACCCATTTCTTCAATCATTGAGGCAGAGACTGCCAACCAAAGCTTAAGGTCGACGAGTTTCAGGTCCTTGCAAGTGCGGCGGATTAACTTGAGAAGAGCGGTTTCTGAGATACGTTCACAACCCCGAAGCGATATTGATTCAATTGATGGGCACCTAGCATTCAATTCAATCCAACATGATACATGTTAATAAATGGTGAATGCATTGGCTTGGATTAGCTCTTCCTTGCAGAGCTGATGACCCAAAGAAATCCTGCCTTCTGTTTGATTAATGCCATTTCCAGTATGAATAGAAACTGGAAATAATCTCTACTGCCACAGATCCATCTTGATTTTTTTTTTTTTTTGCAAAGAAACATTAGGAAGCCTGGATTTCTTAGTTGGTGGGTTGGATCATAGTTAGCAAACAAGGAAACTGCAAAGAAGGTACAGAGATGTTGGTGTTTGATTCTGTTTCTATTGTCAAAGGTATGCTAAAACCCAAAAGTGCTACAAATTTGGAGAATACTTCAAGTTTAACATAGTTTGGACTAGAAAATGAAGTAAGACACACACACAAAAACCAACTGTATAGGGGGATATATTTGTGTTTATATTAGATATAAATAAGGTTGAAATAGAAAATTTTAATTAAACAGTGGAATGGAGTTTATTGCCTATTTCAAATCCTTCCTTTCAAGTAATCTTTATATAATTAATCATCTCAATTAAAATCACCTTCTACTCAATTTTACTTATGGGTGGTCAATGATTTCTATCTTTTAAATTGCCCCTCAAAAGATTTTATTTTTTGGGAATAAAACATGTTTTATTGAAAAAAAAAAAAACGAGTTTAATTCGGTCCTCCCTCCCCCAAAAAATACAATCTTTTAAAAAATTATATAAATATGGATTTTAAAACGTAGTTAGCAAGGCTTCAATCCAACATGAATAGCCCCGTGGGGCCCACACGCAGATATGGTCGAAATCGTAAAGGCAACCCTAACCATCGATTTACAGAGTTGAATACGAAGAAACATGGAAAGCTTCGTTTTCAACGGTTCAAGAATTGCCAGAATCATCTAATCACTGTTAGTTTTTGACCCCTGGCCCACCCAAGTTGAAGCATCCAGCTAATGAAAATTTCTGATCATTCGACCATCTCTGCATTTGGAGCCCACAGATTGGGGCGTTCCTTATTATTTAAGGTAATTAACTTGAATAAATCGCAGAATCCAAACCTGTCTTCAATCATCTGAAGCATCATGTCATCGGCGAGCGGGCTGACGAAAATCGACTTAGCTCCGAATCCAGCATATCTGATAACGTAAACCGACTCCCTACAGAGCCTTGCTTGATGATCGGGTACTAGGCTCTCTTTGATGTTGTTCTCTAAGAATATTTCATTATGAGCGAAGTAGATACGATCCCAGCACTCTTGAAAATGGGCCACGCAGCGCCACGAGCGGCAGACACGAGATACCGATACCAGAGAAGCAAAATCCAGGTTTGAGAAGATCTGGATTAGGATTTCTTGAATGATGGACGCCCAACATGCACTATGGGCCTTATTATCCATGCCCCACTTTGATTATTTGTTTCTTCTCTCTTTCCTACTTCTCTTTATAAAGACTCGTAAAGGGTCATTCTTTCATTATTAGGTTTTTTTTTTTTAATTACACATTTGTACTTTTTTAGTTTTTGGAAGATGCACCCACACGTGTTTACAAAAGCATGCGGACAAGAGATCGGCTTGATTACGGATAGTCTATGCTGCAGCGCCTGCAGATATAGGTGATTCTTGTGCCGTCGCTTCTCATTGGTCCACGTCATCATCAATGACGTTAGCTCAAAATTAAAATAAAAATAGAAATATATACGTATTCTCTCAATTGACGTGTGGGACTTACCTACGCCCCATGATGTATCAGTATGATGTATGTGATAGATCCACGTTGCAGTCCATGTTTGCGTGACCTTACATGGCAAATCAACGTCATGGTGGGCCCTAGAAAGATTTCAACAGTAATTGTTTAATACCCACTACTTTCTATGGTGTGGTCCACTTCAGCTTCGGATTTCATCACTTAAAATGATTCGAAAAAAAAAATAGATGGATGGTGTGGTTAATTCTTACACGCACAGCATAGTGAGGCCATAGACGGTCCACGGAGAGTAAATAAGTAATGTTTCTGTTATACGTATTTCGACTTCTTTTTGTTTTTTTAGCCGACATCATCGGCGAAGACGTGCACCTATTAGACGCTACGGCTTGGACGCGGTTTGACTAATGACCCTACCATTAACCAATGTCTAGTGGTCGGTGCTTCATGGACCCTACCATGATATGTGTTTCATCCACGCTGTCTGTTCGTTTTTCGAGATTATATAATAATATGATCTAAAAAATGAGTTAGATGCAAATCTCAAATGAACCACATCATAAGGAAACAATGTTGATTGAACGCCTACCATTAAAAACTTTTTAGGGCTGCGAAGTTTTTGATCAAGTTGTTATTTATTTATTCTTTCTTTCATTTAGGTCTGCATGACATATTAAACAGTTTGGATGTAAACATTATATTGAGCATGCGGGGCTTTAATGGTGGACATTCGATCACTATTGTTATTCTGTGGTGTGGTTCACCTTAGATTTATATCTACCTCGTTTTTGGATCAAACCTAAAATGATATGGAAAAATGGATGGACGACATGGATCAGGCAACGTCATTAGTCAAACCGCGTGAATTCTTGTGCCGTCCCTTCTCATTGGTCCACATCATCACCAATGACGTCAGTTTAGAAAAATAAAAGGAAAATATAAATACTTATAATAGAAATATATACGCATTTTCTCCGTTGACGTGTGGAACTTTTATGGCCTCACCATCATGTACGTGTGAGATTCACACTTCAGGATACAGTGGACATTGGACGCTTACTGTTGAGGCCGTGTTTCGCCCGTCAAATTCCGTGGGAATTGAAGGGATGTGATGAGAAGCTGGCATTTATTGATGCCTGTCAGAGATTTGTCTGGGACTGCTGTAAACCAGCCAATTCAGCAAGTGCGTTTGGATTGCATGGAACATTCACCTAACATCCCACCTAATACCGGGTGACCCTGTTTGATTAATGCAATGGATCGATGAAAGACTCCCACGGGATTCCCTTGGACGGACGTTTGGCATGTAATTTGTGAGATTGTCATGTGTGTAAATCGTAGTTGGCTACGTGAACGGACCGGTCAGTCCATCTGCATTGACGACTATTGCAATCGGTGATCATCAGTGGGGCCATACTGATGTATGTGTTTCATCCAGTCCGTTCAGATCATCATAACAGATCAATATAGGGTATGTGACCGCATCATTTGTTGATAGAAATCTCAACTGCAGTCAAATAACAGGAAAACAATATATATTGACAGCCTATCTCAATCCGTGAAATGCATCATAGGCAGATCTATCTGAGACCCAAGAAAGGATAGATTCTGCTGTATATGAGGAACAAATTATGGTCTGTTCACTGGTGTATATGTGGGGTGTGTTCCTTACATATATAGAAATTTAGCCTATACATATATTAAGAAAATGATAATAAATAGGTAGAGAAATGACGAAACCACAAGGACACAGACAATCAAAACTGAAAGAGCCATCATCGACGAGGGGATTAACTTTGACACCAGTTTAGATGTACATCACAAATAATGCATGACAAAGAATCAACACAAGCAAAGCTTCTCGGTAGAATGCGTGCCAACAAAGCTGACTCTTCTTTGTCTTTCAATACCAACTTCAGTACAAGCCTACAACCACTTTCTTTCCTCTCCGTCATAACTATCTTACCTGCCAAAAAGAAAAAATTCAAAAACGAACAAAAGAAAAGAAAATAAGCAGCAAATGAAGTGAGAACCATGAACCCCGTGTGCAGGAAACTAGAGCTTGCATTAATAGCAATATAACGAAGGAGAGTGCCAGCTACACTGTTGTAATACATGTTCTATTCCATTGATAGGCTTAATAATGAAAACAAGGACATGAACTTACTTTTGGACCAGTTGCAATAGAAGACATTGGTGTCATTTTGAAAAGTCGTGGAAGCAAACCTGAGTTATCACTCCACGGTGTTTCTGCGTAGTCCAATGAAGTCAATATTGGCTGAAATCCAATATTCGTCCGATCTATCTTCTTTTCATATGAAATTATGGAGCACACAACAAGCAACAACAATTTCAACATGCGTATCAAAATGATATTGCACAACCGTATTCAGTATTGGAAACTTGCCCTTCATCACACCGAAACATCGCTCAATTGCATTTCGCAATTGCACATGTCGGTAGTTGAATAATTCTTTCGGATTCATGGGCGCTCTCCCGGTACGATACTTTTACAGATGGTATCAAACCCCACGGTAAGGGGTCATGAAGCCTGGTGAATGAACGTAACCTACGTCGACGACGAAGTATTTTCCTACATAATTGCATGAATTATTCTTTCCGTCTTTCAGCAACACGATTTTATGTAGTAAATGATGAACTAATGATGGTGAAGATTCATCACCGGGTGGCACAATTAGAGGATCATCATTTCGCGTCAATGCGTTATGTAAGACCCTTGCATCCGACGCTGAATCTTCCCATCCAGCTAACATGTATGATATTGATATATCAAACTGACAAGCAATAACTACATTCTGAGACAATATACCCTTTCGGTTGCGGAAGCTTGCGTGTTGTGCTGCTTGTATATGTGCCGGAATATGTGTCCCGTCAATTGTACCAACACAATCCTACATGGGGGGAGTTTTCAAGCTCATAAGATTAGCATGAATGATGCAAAATTAAACTTTTAACTTCACAAATGAACCCTTGGTCGATAATGGTACCTTGAAGTATGTGGCCCAACGTGGATTTGATTGAATTTCATTTGGGGTTTCTATGCGGGCCTGCTTAACATATTCGGGATATAGGGAGACTATTGCATCCAGAACTCGTTGAAAGTGACGGCTTATAGTTTCACCTGAACGACCTGTGTCCTATCACGCGATTACGGACATTGTGTCCGAGTGTATGTAGGAACACGACTAATTGTTTCTCCAAACTAACATTTTGTGTATCGCGTAGGGTCGTTAGTTCGAGAACTACTTGACAAAGATGGAAAAATGCATCCTTCTTCATCCTGAGTTGAGTAATACAGTCCCTGTCACCCGTCCAAATAATAGAATTGATAAATCTGGCCCGTGCATCATCCTCATGACGAGCCGGTTCTCACAACATGTAGTGCCGACAGTATTCCCCAACAGCTGCAACGCATGCTACCATTGTAAGAACAACGATAGATTCGACCATCTCTTCCTCATCCTAGTCTTCCATCATCTATTTATCACCTACGCAACATTTGTGAAAGTAGAGCATTATTTGTGGAAGTAGAAGACTTTAAAGCTGCTTCTATGCTTATTAAGGCGTATATATGCCCAACTAGCTCATGTAGAAAAAATTCACAAGTATTCATCTTTTATATTATACTATTATTTTTCATATTAATAAAAGCCAATCGTAGATAATCTTTTATATTATACTATTATTTTCATTTTAATGGTGGATACCCAATCACTATTGTTTTCCTGTGGTGTGGTCCACCTGAGATTTATATCCCTCTCATTTTTGGGATCAATCCCTAAAATGATCGGTAAAAATGGATGAACGGAATGGATGAAACACATACATCATGGTGGGGCCCACAGAGCACCGACCACCAGCCACCGGGCTGGTGGCAGGGGGAGTAGCCAATCCGTTTCCCTTCCAGGGATGCAGAGGTTTGGATCAAACTCATATTTACCTTATAAACGGAAGCGGATTGCATACTGAGTAAACTCTGTGGGGTTCACCATGATCTATGCATTTTATCCACCCCGTCAATCTATTTTATTAAATAATTTTATGACATGGGTCCAAAATTGAGGGATATCCAAAGCTCAAATGCACCACACCACATGAAACAGTGTGAATTGAACTTATACCATTGCAAAATTCTTGAGTGACACAGAATTTTTGTATTAAGGTTATATTTGTTTTTTTCCCTTCATCCATGTCTTTGTGATAAAATTAACAGCTTGGATGACAAATAGACATCACTTTAAGGCCTAGGAAGGTTTCAACGGTGGAAATCATTATTCCCACTGTTTCCTTTGGTATGATCCACTTGAGAGTTGGATATGCTTCAACTTTGGGCTCAACTCCTTAAATGAACGGAAAAAACGTATGGACGGTGTGGATAAACCACTTATTTTTACGGTGGGCCCAACTGAGTTTACTCAGTACGATAAGAGCGTACTGAGTTACTCAGTACGCAATCCGATTCCCCTTATAAACACGATAGATGTAGGGCTGTCAATGGGCCGGGCGTGAATAGGTCTCGGTCCGGATTTGAACTGTTTCGGGCCGGGCCTCTCGCCAGTCCTATTCAGAATTCTGAATTTTCAGATCTGAGCCCGGCCCATTGACACCCCGGATAGATGGAGTTTGGGATGATTCACGCACACGTACTTATACAAGCGTGCGGATAGAAGAGTACGGATTGTCTACGCTCCAGGCGGTCGCGGCAATCCACCGACGTCGGTGGGATCCCTGACTGTGGGGCCCACTTTGATGTATTGTACTTGCATCCATGCCGTCCATACGTTTTGAAAACTTATCGTGGGATATGATAAAAAAAAATGAAGCAGATCCAAATCTCAGGTGAACTATAGTACATGAAACAGTGATACCTTATTATTGAAAGTTTATTGTGGACAGCAAAAGTTTTGGATCAAGCTGAAATTTTTGTAATATTTTCATCCATTAGGCCTAATAAAGTTTTTAATGGTGGGGATTCAATCACGATTGTTTCCTGTAGTGTGGCCGGCGTAAGATTTGGATCTAGTTAATTTCTGTTAAGATATTGTAAAATAATCTTTAAAAATGGATAGACGGTGTGGATGTAAGGAAAATGCATCAAAGTGGCCCCACGTGAGGGATCAACCGACCTCGGGGAACCACCGACCGCTCCAGCTGCACGCACAGTGGATTCTTGTGCCGTCGCGTCTCTTTGGTCCAAGTCATCACCATGGTCCAAGTCATCACCAATGGACAGGAAACGGATTGGCTACTCCCCCTGCCATTAGCCAATGGCTAGTGGTCGGTGCTGTGTGGACTCCTACATGATGTATGTGTCTCATCCATTCCGTCCATCCATTTTTCCAGATAATTTTATGGTATGAACCCAAAAAGGAGCTAGATCAAAATCTCAAGTGGACCACACAATGTTGATTGAACTCTCACCATTAAAAACTTCTTGAGCCTACAAAAGTTTTGGATCAAGTTGAATTTTGTTTCTGCCTTCATCCAGGTTTGTATCTATAGGTTGGATGTCAAATAAACTTTACAGTGGGCCCTAGGAGGTTTTTAATGGTAGAAGTTCAATCACAACTGTTTTCCAATGGTGTGGTCCACCTGAGATTTTTTTCTGCCTCATTTTTGGGATAAAATATTAAAATTATGTGTAAAAATGGATGGACGGTGTGGATAAAAAACATAGATCATGGTGGGCCCACATATCACCGACCACTAGCCACCTTGCAAGTCCCAGTGGAAATCGGATTGCGTACTGAGTTACTCAATACTCTCTTATCATCCTGAGTAAACTCATTTGGGCCCACTGTAAATTTATGTGGTTTATCCCCACCTTTCATCCGTTTTTCTATCTTATTTTAGACGTTGAGCCAAAAATCTAAGCTTATAAAAATCTCAAGTGGACCATACCACTGGAAACAGTGGAAATAATGATTTCCACCGTTGAAACCTTTCTAGGCCCCACAGTGATGTTTATTTGTCATCCAAACTGTGATCAAACAAGAATGGATGAAGGGAAAAAACAAATATAATCTTGATCCAAAACTTACGGTAAAAATTCAATTCACACTGTTTCCTGTGGTGTGGTACATTTCATCCTTGTATATGCTTCGTTTTTTATCTAAGGCCCTAAAATTATCTTGTAAAATGGATGGACAGATGGATAAAATATATAAATCACGGTGGACCCCACAGAGTTTACTCAGTACGCTTAGGATACCGAGTTACACAGTACGCAGTCCGCTTCCGTCTCAGCGTCAATAGCCAAACCACGTCCCGGTGGAGAGCGCATTAGGTGAGACCCCGGCCTCACCCAAGACGTGCGGACCTTATCGTGGGTCCCACCTTGATATATGTATTATGTATCCATGCCGTCCATCATTTTTTCAGATCATTTTATAACATTATCGAAAAAAATAAAATATATCCAATTATTAGGTGGTCCATGCCAAAGGAAACAGTGTTGATTGACCATTTATGGGCTAAAAATGTTTGAGATAAGCTTATATTTGCTTTTTCCCTTCATGCGGGCTTACGTGACCTTATCAACGTACTGGATAAACACTATTAAAACATTAAGGTACACATTAAGGAGTTTTTAATGGTAGGGCAGTCAATCACCGCTCTTTCTTATGGTATGGTCCACCTCATAATTGGATCTGCCTCATTTTTAGCATAATGCCATCAAATGATCTAGAAAAATGAATGGCCGGCGTGGATACATAGTACATACACCACGGTAGGGGCCGCACCGTCTTAGGTGAGGGCCGATGTCTCACCAAATCCGCTCCACGAAGGAAAAATGAAAATATGTATAATAGTTGTGGAACTTCTCCTGGCCCACTATGATGTGTGTGTTAGATCCACACCGCTGATGGAAAGCTTGTTGGGACCACGTAAGGCTTGGATTAAGCTGATATTTGTTATGAACAGGTTAAGTGTCAAGTAAACATCACGGTGGGACCTACAAAGGTTTCCTCAATAGTCGTTCAATAACTCGTGGCTCCTGCTGTGGTGTGGTCCACTTTAGCTTTGGATCTGCTTCCTTTTTTAGCTCAACACGTTAGAATGATTTGAAAAATAATAAATAGATCCGTGTGGATATAATACGCCAGAGAAGTTTCAAACGTCAACGGAAGAAATACTTATAATCCTTCATCTTTTTGTTTTTTAGCTAACGCCTTCGGCGATGACGTGGCTTCAACATTGAAGATCCGCACTCAGCTAGGAATGCTAAGATGCAGGGCGCTGCATAATCGTTGTATACACTTCCCTTTTAGGATACGCATGAAAAATAGGCCCAGTGATCGGGACTGTTGTTCTGATGGGCCACTGTGAGTAGAGTTTAATGTTAAAAAAAATCTAAGTGTTAGCTGAATTCAATTAAACATAAGATTATATGTGATCGAGAGCTTGTATTTAGATTTGCTGAGTAATTATGATGTACGAGCATGCTATAGTTGTACTCCACTCAACATTTGATTCAATATTGACCAACATTGAGTTAGATTGATTGATTGAAGATTGGACACAACATCGAACTATCCTATTAACTAGGAGTTGTGATAAGTGATTAGGCCATTTACGAAATGGTAGGTAATTAGTTTTTCCTGATAAATTACGAGGACTTGTTCTTTCAACAGAAAAAATAATAAATTCATTGCCCTCGGAGCCCTTGTTTATGCCGAGATGGAAGAGCTAGGGTAATATGTATGAGGACTTGTTCTTTCATGTTTTCACAACTGCTACCATGTGTAGAACATTCTATCTATCAATCGGGCTGCTCCAGTGCAGGTGCCCATTACATGAACCTGTGAGGGCATCTACATTGTGGGACCCAATTGCAATTTATCTTCCACAAATGCCTAAAATGGCAGGTTACTAAATTTGATTTCTTTGGTTGCAATCATTGACTGAGAGAGCACTAAATTGCAAATTCCTTCCCTTCGAATCGCACCTGAAATGAATGTAATTGCAATTTGAGGGCTTGTTCCTCTGTTTTGGGTACTTGGAAATATGAAACTGAATGCTTACAGTTCATTTCACTTGGGCACCCAAACCTAACTTAAACGTGTTAACCATGGTTTGGTCATGGGTCCAACTCTTATTATAAATCGAGCATTCTTCGGTTACAGCTGTTGTCGAGCCAGGAGAGGTGGTTCATCATTTCTAGTATCCTGTTTCACCATCAAATGTCACACTGGATGTTCTGATTTTGTTGCTGGAGAAAGTAAAATGATTTGTATCGAGCTTGCATGGGATGCAACCAAGATGTCATTGTTACCTTTTCTATTGGTGGCGGAAGCTCAAGTTAGGACGTTATCTAAAAAATTAAGCATATTTAAAACTCAAGTGGACCACATCAAAAGAAGCAGTGCAAATCGAATGTTCACTATTGAAAACTTTTAAGGAGCCATGAAATTTTGGATCGTGCTGATATTTATGTTTTCTCTTTATCCCTGTTGGAGTCACCTTATGAATGAGTTGGATGGCATATAAGTATCATGGCGGGTCTTTACATCCCTTTTGTTTTGTTTTTGTTTTTGTTTTTTGTTTTTTTTTTTGTTTTTTTTTTTTTTTTTTTTTTTTTTTTTTTTTTTTTTAATTTGGTTTTTAACACAGTCTCACACCCATCCACACGCAGCACGTGGGGACTTAAACCCAAGACCTTGGTGTTCAAATTGACTAAGTCTACCTGAGCCATCAGCAAGGACCCTTCCATCCCCATAAAGTATTGACCCCACTGAAACTAGGAAACTTTTCAGGAATAGGAAAATTACCAAACATAGAGTGTACGGATGTCTAATCCTAGCCAAACCTGTAACTAGCTTTCAGATGGCATAAATAAAGATGTTGAACTAGACTCAAGACTCTTAAAACCCTCGTATGGTAAAATGAAACTCATTAAAAATAGTAAATTTGGCTTTGGACTCAGATTTGATCACTTATATAATTAAAATTTGAGAACTGACAATGAACCTTGTGTTGTATTTGATATCTTAAATCGAGTTAGATACAGAGTTTGTCGACGCCATTGAATGTGACATCGAACAGTGCTCGATCCCATCAATATTTTTCAGATTTTTTTAGTTGTTGAACTAATTAGACACTTTTTTGGATTTTCTTCAATTGATTGGCATTGAGTCAGATTGATTGATTGATGATTGGACACAAGATCCAACTATCCTCTTAACCATCGGTTATGATCAACAACCGGACAAGTTATGAAATGATAGGTTAGTTTTTCCTGTTAATTTTTTTATACATTATGTACTAGGACTTGTTCTTTCAACAGAAAAAACAATAAATTCATTGCCCTCAGAGCCCGCCCTTATGCCGAGATGGAAGAGGCTAGGGTAGTACCCAATCCACGTTCTTTTCAGAAATGAGTCCAACCATACACTTATTTCATACATGTAAAGAGTGAGTGTATAAATTCCATGTCCCAAACGTAACAGAAGAGGAAATTGGCAATGTGAGGCCCACCGTTACGCAGTAGTGACATCCAACGCTCCATTATATTTAGCTTCCAATATTAGTCTCAGATCCAAAAATCTAACCTCATCCATAACATAAGTGGGCTACACTGAAGGAGAACTTTTGGGGCAAGTGATGGCTACTGTTGAAACGTCTTATGTTGTATGAATTAGATCTAACGTATTCACCAGGTGTAGCCCACGAGGATGATTTATGCATCAAGGATCTCACACCTACTCGACAATTCTATCCACTTTTTATTTTATTATTTTTTAATTTTTACATGGGCATGCGAACCCATGACAGTGGTTGAAATGGGCTGTCTACCACCGAGCCATAGGTTGGATCCCTCAATCCTATCCATCTTATATGTGGACATTAAAGTAGTGGTGGAACATAAGGTACAAATCCTTCGATCGGGTCTGTGTGAGCTGTTGATGAGGCTTTTTTTTTTTTTTTTCTCCCCAACCCATGGCACAGCATCGAGAGTTCTATCTGGTTCATTAATAAATGATGCATTAAGTGCAGCATAGATTTCAAAGGGTGCGGCCTGAAAATCCCTCAAATTGAATGGTCCAATTTATTTATAAATCAATCTTCTCTTTTATGTTTATATATATTTTCCAGGCCATAATAAAATGGTTAGCATTATCTTACAAGTGTGGTTTACAAACTTTTGGATATGGGCTTGTGGGACTTACTCGTGGCAGCCACTTATGGGTGGGTCCCACATGGTTTCCTCTAGTGATAAGATTAAACTTTTTTTTTCTTTCTAGAATTTTAAATGAAAGTGAGGACTAAGATGAGATAGGAATATAGTCTATTGTATCCAAATGCTATTTCAATTCTCTACGTTCTTCCCTTTATGAACGAAGGCATTGCCATTATAAAGGTATCCCAACAGAAAAATTCTCAAAGAGAAAATGGAAATAAGAATAATATCAATTGGCCAATTAAAGTTGCCTCTACAGGAAATAAACCATTAATCATGTCCGATGAAGTTAGGCGGACCGCTGGATAGAAGAGAGCCGATTTGGTGAGATCCCGACCTCACCCAAGACTATGCGGCCATTAACGTAGGGTTTCATGGGCCCACCTTGATGTATGTATTATGTATCCACACTTTTCATATCATTTTAGGTAATTATTCAAAAAAGGAAGCAGATCCAATTATCAGGTGGACCATACCATCTGAAACAGTGGTGATTGATCATTAATGGACTGTGAATCAAGCTAATATTTGTTTGCTCCCTTCCTCTATGCTCATGTGACCTTACCAACAGATTGTATGGTAAATAAACACTACGGAAACATTAAGGTGCGCCCTACGAAGTTTTTAACGGATGGACGATGGAATCACCACTGTTTCTTATGGTATGGTCCACCTGATAATTGGAACATGCTTCATTTTTCAGATAATTTCCTAAAATGATCTTAAAAAACGGATGCATAATACATACATCAAGGCGGGCTTCACAGTAACCCCACGGTAAGGGCTGCACCCCCTTGGGTGAGGCCGGGGTCTCACCTAATCCGATCTCACTGGATGGAGGCTGTCCGTCTTCGGTTTTGTGTGAAAGTCCATAAAATTGTGTAGAGACCGTTAGATCCAATGGGCTCACCAATCCATGCTTTTCACAAGCAATACAAGGACCGGACTAGGCCTATTTTATCATAAGTGATCTTGACCACACATTTCAATAGTTTTCCACGGTAAGAGCACTAAATTGAAATTACCTTCCCTTGGAATCGTACCTGAAATAACTGCAATTGCAATTTGAGGGCTTGTTCCTCTGTTTTGGGTACTTGGAAATATGAAACTGAATGCTTACAGTTCATTTCACTTGGGCACCCAAACCTAACTTAAACGTTTTAGCCATGGTTTGGTCACGGGTCCCACTCTTATTATAAATCGAGCATTCTTGTGTTACAGCTATTGTCGAGCCGCGAGAGGTGCTTCATCATTTCTAGTATCCTGTTTCACCATCAAATGTCATACTATATGGTTTGATTTTGTTACAGGAGAAAGTAAAATAATTTGTATCAAGCTTGCAGGGGATGCAAGCATTATGTCTTTGTTACCTTATCTATTGGTGGTGGAAGCTCAAGTTAGGACGTTATCTAAAAAATTAAGCATATTTAAAACTCAAGTGGACCACATCAAAAGAAGCAGTGCAAATCGAATGCTCACTATTGAAAACTTTTAAGGGGCCATGAAATTTTGGATCATTCAAATATTTATGTTTTCACTTTATCAATGTTGGAGTCACCTTATGAATGGGTTGGATGTCATATAAATATCATGGTGGGTCTTTCCATCCCTTTTGTTTTGTTTTTGTTTTTGTTTTTAATTTTTTTTTTTAACACAATCTCACACCCATCCACACACGGCACATGGGTAATTGAAGCCAAGGCCTCGGGGTTCAAATCGACAAAGTCTACCGATGAACCATGAGCAAGGACCCATCCCCATAAAGTTTGATCCCACTGAAACTAGGAAACTTTTCAGGAATACGGAAATTACCAAACAGACAGTGCAAGGATGTCTAATCCTAACCAAACCTGTAACTAGCTTTCAGATGGCATAAATAAAGGTGTTGAACTAGACTCTTAAAACCCTCGTATAGTAAAATGAAACTCATTAAAAATAGTAAATTTGATTTTGGACCCAGATTTGATCACTTAAATAATTGACTTTTGAGAGCTGACAATGAACCTTGGTTGATTAACCAAGATGTAGAGCTTGTCCGTATCTTTCCAATGACATTATATGTGTGAAATAAATAACTAATTACAAAGTTATTGCCATTGAAAGCTATAATGTATATTTAAATTATCTTCATCTCATATCAATTTTTTTGTTTGATTTCTTTCGATTTTAATTGTCCATGAAGTCATTGACAATTTGTTCAAATTATTGGCCTCATTAAAAGTTTTGCCGGGTGAAACAAAACGATTAGCTAGCTTCAAGAGATCAACCATCATACATCACCTTTTCTTTCTTAAATGGCTTAGTTCGTTTCTACAATTGTTGGGAATATGGTATGACTAAATGCATGGAAGCACTTCCTTTATTTCTACTGTTAACCTGCAACTGTTTGGGCACATTGTGATATATATATATATATATATATATATATATATATATATATATATATCTAATAAAGAAACGTAGCCTTAGAGCCTTTCTTTCATACTCAAAAGATACTTTCAGTTCTTTATCTACTCTCAACCCCTTCTTCCTACCTAGGGGTGTACATCAGTTGAACCGAGTCGAGCTGGCCTCAGCTCAGCTTGAACAGTGGCAGACCTCAGCTCGAACTCGACTCGGCTCGGTTCGGTCAGCAGCTCCGGGCCACCTCAGGCCGAGTTCGAGCCAAGATTGAGCCGAGTTTGCCATTGAGGCATTTTCACAAACACCTGAACTGCAACTTCGAAATCCCACTGTTTTACCAACAGAGGCAATGGTTTTACAGGTATTTTCTCAAACACCTAAGTAACACCTGCATGGGCATTCAATCCCATGATTTCAGTCTAGAAATAGCATTTGTCTTCCACTGAGCCATGGAGCCGGACCCAGATCTTTGAAGTACTTGAACTCTGAATTACATGCAATACATGTTTAAAGATACCGAAGCTCATGGCCGTGGAAGTCCTCTACGACGACACACAGGTGAACAGATTCTTCGTCTGCGTGCTGAGTAGTTGAACTCTGCAATTCTACTGACCCTGTTCTTGAGCTCATCCTTCATGATTAATGGACTGCAGCATATGACGCTAACGTGATCTAGCTTAGTGCACGAGTCTAGAATGCTACAAAGGCCTTCACAAGTTATAGTGGTCCTGCTGAGGTTGAGCCACTCGAGTTTTGGCATGAATTTCCCTATCGCTGTTGCCATTTCTTCTGTCACCTGTAGACCGCCCAAATTGAGACCCATGAGGCTTGGACAAGATTGACCCATTTCTTCGATCACTGATGCGGAGATAGCAGAGCAGGACTTAACGTCGATGAGTTTCAGGTGCTTGCAAGTGCGGATTAGATTGAGAAGAGTGGCTGGTGAGATTTGATCACAATCTCGAAGGGAGATTGACTCAATTGACGGGCATCTAGCATGAGATTAAGTCCAACAAAATGCATGTTAATGAATTGAAATTGCAGGACTTTGAATTAATCCCCTTTGACGGAGTTGATGACCCAAAGAAATCCCACCGGTCCATGGGATAGATTTTGTTTCTGGTAAGAGACCAAGTTAGAAACAATCTCAATTGGTATTAACGGTGGAATTACATTGGTTCATCAAACAATATCAGGACTGCCAAATACACCCAAAAACACGGGAGTGATTTGATCATTTAACTTAAGAGGCTGTTTGGATGCAAGCAAAATTGTGTCCTACACAAATTGTCTGACTTAGTTTGCCTGTCTATGGTTTTTTAAATCTGTTTATGCATAAGAAATGAGAAGAATAAAGACAAGCTGTCCCCAAAAATAAACAAGACCTGGGAGTTCTATGGTGTCTTACAATTAGTGAATAGAATAGATCCATGTCAACATGATACAGTCATTTTCTGCCAGACGCAACTTCAGGACCCTAGGGCATGCTACAGTTCTCTCTCTCTCTCTCTCCCTCTCTCTCTCTCAAATAAACATTATTGGGCCTGATTCCCTAACTCTTGGAGTGGAATCGGACTGAATCGCATCATGATTTATGCTTGATTAGGTCTTAGTTTAGCTCATGCCAAGCCTTTTTGAACCACCATTAAAAACACAATGGTTCAAACATAGCCAAGCCATGTATCTCAGCAGTTTTGGTGTTGGTTCAGTGTTTTAGATATGAGTCAGTTCAGGACAAGCTGCAATTATCATTGGAAGGCATGACCCTGTGGGGCCACAGACAGAGATGGTTGGGATGATCATCCAAACTGTGGATGCTGATAGTCCTTAAAAATTAAAATTATGCTGGAAGGACACCCTTGATGATTGGTTGGTCGTTCTAAACTTTTGTTTTTCTACGGTGCCCATTCCACAGCCATATGCATTGCTGGAATCATCTAAACATAATTCCCATCATTCCACCATCTCTGCATCCTGGGTCCACGGGAGAGCATTTGGTACCATGAGTCAGGAAGCGGATTAGGTGAGACCCCGGATCCACCGAGGTGGGTGGGACCCTTGACTGTGGGGCCCACTTTGATGTATGTAACTGAATCCATGCCGTCCATCCGTATTGAAAGCTCATTTTAAGGCATGATCCAAAAATGAAGCAGATCCATATCTCAGGTGGACTATAATACCAGAAACAGTGGTAATTGGCTATTAAAAACTTCTCGTGGGCCACAAAAGTTTTGGATCAAGGTGATATTTGTGTGGTCTCTTTATCCAGATCTTTGTAACCTAATCAACAGGTTGGATGGCCAATAAACATTCCGGTGACCCCCAAGAAGTTTTAATGGTGGGGATTCAATCACTATCTGTTTCCTGCGGTATGGTCCACAAATGAGCTTTCAAAACGGTTGGACCATATAGATTTAAGGCACATACATCACTCCGATCCCCACAGTCAGGGGTCCCACCCACCTAATCCGCTCCCATGAGTCAATTGAAGAATCCAAACCTGTCAGCGATCATCTGGACCATTGTGTCGTCAGCAATCCGGCGGACACAAATGGACCTGGCTCCAGCTCCAACATGCCTTATCATGTATTTAGATTCCCTGAACAGCCTCTCTTGATTATCCACTGCTACGGTTTCTTTGATGTAGTTGTCTACGAATCTTTCATGATGACAGAAGTGGACATGATCCCAGCTCTCTCTATAATGGGCCACGCAGCGCCATGAATGGCACACGCTTGCTACTGATATCAGCGAATCAAAGTCTAGCTTTGAGAAGATTTCGATCAGGACTCCATCGATCAGCGAAGCCCAACATACCCGGCCGGCCCGGTTATCCATGGCCCACTATGCTTGCTTGCGTGTGCTCTCTTTGCATTTTCCCTTTTATAAAGGGTCATTGCTTCATTACGAAGTTATGGCATTGGGATTATCTTTTGAAATTTGTTACAATACATTGCGACCTGTTACAATGTGATGCATTGTGAATTTATTACTAGGATTTGGATTCTTTTCAATGAACCAGATCGTTCATTTGATAGGGCTCACTTTGGATGGGAATGTCACAAAAAATAACTTTAAAATTTAGCTTGAAAATCCTTTGATTATATAAAGCTCACGATTACCATTCATATTGTCCGTAAAATAGCCAAATTATTAAGGGTTGAGATGATTTTTATGCAACATCAAACTGATACCATCATGTTAATGGTTTGGATCATTGGATGTGAAAACAGATTTAAAGGCTGAAATAAAGAAGCATCGTAGTGCAATGCACCCGCTTGTATTCTAACTTTGGTTTTCACCTTAAACAATGAATCCTAGCATCTAAGACTTCCGTGGGGTTTGGATTATGCGCCGCACACAAGATTACAGATTTGTGCCGACCAGGGATATGCTTGGATAAGAATGTTAACACGCAGGTGGTTGCATAAACGTTGTATGCAGTTTACATCTCCGGATGTTCGTGGGGAAAATGGGCTTTGTGATCGGGACCGTTGTTCTGGTGGGCCACCATGTAGGTAGGCTATCTAAAGGAAAAATAGGATTGAACGTTGGTATCTATCAAATAAGTGCCAAGCATGGGAAACGGTTGCAGCAGTGGTCTGATCATTTGAATGTGGACTCTTGATTTTAGATGGTTTATTTGTAGGCCACAAATGGAGAATTTTGAATTACTCAGCTTACGAGATTTTTTGGGCAAGACCCACGCCCCAGCACCAAAACAGTGGGGGCTCAATCGTCTCCACACGGAGATGGCTGTAGCCCAGCTGTTTTGGTATAAAGACGGTTGGGCTATAACCGTTTATTGGTTTTAGCCTACTAACCTCACCAGTATCCATTCATGACTTATGGATGGCATGGTTCACACTAACCTACCCTCCAAACCAAACCTATGGTTCGTGAAGTGAGCCTATCCTTCTAAATGCCGGTAAAAAGGGAGGCTCGCCTTTAGAACAAAGAGGCATAGTGTAACACCCAGTACTTTTCTGTTCTCGGGTGTTACCGTTTAAGTCATAGAAAGCATTCAGGCACGTGTGAAATTCAAAAAACACTATAGAACTGTCATCAAATGATTCATAGAGGGACCATCCTTGCAACTTATGGGTCCAATGACATATGGGAAGGGTCCTACTCACCAATCACCTTAAAAAATCAAAAATATTAGACAACCCAATAATCCCTTGTGTATATCATAAGGGACACGTCTATTTAGCAAGATAGCAATCAAACCATAGATCTTGGACCTCTAACCCTTGTCTTGGAATCAAAATAAGTCTAAACCACCCGAAATAGATCGGCAAGTTGAAGACATCTTGTGAGGAGTCCAGAGAAGTCTCCCAGAGAAGTCTCTGCTTTCTTTCCTCGTGGATTCAAGAAGTCTCTGTGAGGAGTCCAGAGAAGCTCCATGGATTCGGAGTATTTATCCTCATCACGTTCATCCCTGTGTCACTATACATGCTTGTATTTGAGATTGTCATTCGTGCACTTGTTTAATTATATTTATGTGATTGAATATTTAATTATTTATATGCATGATTATATGTGTCACTGTTCACTCCCAAAGTATAGGGTTGTGATGTGGTAATAAACTCGGTGAGACCGAGGTCGAATCCACGGGGACTGAAACTTGTACGTAATCTGAAAGCAACCAGAACTAGAACTAGAATAAGATAAAATCTAAATCGAGTGTTTTTAAGAGAAATATGGTGAATAATTAAACTAAAACTTATACAATTCAAAGGTGGTAACTAGGGTGCCGAGGGTCCGCTTGTAGCAATTGGGAAGATACCTTGCATAATTCAAGGACACAGCTGGAATCGGAGTCCTATCTTATCCAGTTAGTACAAAGAGCTTTGTGAATGTCTCATGGATCTAATCATCAACAGATACGATTGGTGTATATTTGGAAGTGATTCCATCACCTAACCATGTCCAGGAGACTATGGCAAACAACAACAATTTACCAATCTTACAGCCAATCATGAGAGACTTGTAAAAGTTAGGAAGGATTCCGTCACCCTACCATGCCCATGAGACGATGGTGAACAACGGGTCTTACTAATTTCACGAGCTCGATAATGGAAAATATACTTAAAGCTATCGCAGATCTATTGTAATTTAAGTCACAACAAACCATTAAAAACTAAAAGTATACTTTCATAATTAAATTAAAATCCACGAAAATCTATAAAACATGAATTAAAGCAAAGCAACCATCCTAATCACGCTACAAGCTTCACCTCTTAGACCTAGCTAAGAGGTTTAGCCAACCATAGCTTTGATTAACTAAAAACTCTTAGGAAAGAAAAACCTCCAGGAAGGAAGAAAACCCGAAAAGGAAAGACGAAGGAGATGACCAGCCACGATCCCTCTCTCTCTCTCTCTCTCTCTCTCTCTCTCTCTCTCTCTCTCTGCTTCACGTGTCCACCTTGCCTCCACGGCTGCCTCCCCCCTGATGCTCTCTCCTTTCTTCCTTTTATACATGTCAGGAGCGGTGGCAGCTCACGTGCGTAACCTTCACGCAAAGCAGAAAACGGTGCGGAAGATTTCCGCTGGTTGTTCGGTGGGCCCACAGTCGAGATTTTTAGAGGAATCCACTCCGTCCATCGGGTGCAGCACGAAAAATCGTCTGGATATGGACGTTTTGAATTTTCATTGACGCGACCCACTTGATTAATCTTGCAGCAAGGTTTCCGTCGTCCAGCATATTTGCAGCTTTATTTCTGGCATTCTTCAGACAAAGACTCACCAGAGCTTGATTAGAATCCTTGGACGATTCAAATGGACAGCTCGGATCTCTCAACCGATCACTGCCAAGGTCATGCAATGGGCCACAACAGCCAGGCAGCGTCCGGACGCAACAGAGCTTGCGTATGTGTTACACAGTGACGTTGGTGGGGCCCATGATCTGAGATAAACAAGAAATCCACTCCGTCCAGTGGAATTCTCTCAAAAAACCGTTCGGGAGTGACAAGATTGGGTTGATTTCGGTGTGGTCCACCAGATCTATCTTGGTACTGTCTGTCTACTGTTTGGGTAGCTAAAAACTAGTCACCGCTGTTTTCGGGAAGTCCGTCACCAAGGCGATGGTCACGCCTACGGTCTGGAGTGAATGAACAGTGTGGATCATCTAAATACATGATGATGGAGGCCCACTACTACATCCCATGGCCGGTCGTGCGTGAGTGAAACAGAGACACTCCGTCTCTGTTTAGGAGAGTCGTTCAAACCGACTCTGACCGTGCTTCTCCTATCCGGTGCACGTTGAGTGCACATACACTCTATACACGCGATGTTCATGGGCCACCATCGTGTTGGTCATGGGAAATCCGATCCGTCCATCCCTTTCCTTATATCATTTTAATCGTTGGAACCAAACTTGAGGCGTCTCCAAATATCAGGTGGGCCCAGAATCGACGGTTTATGAGCTGATCTGTCCGTTGGGCCACTTCCACAGAGATCCGAGGGTTGAATTTGACATGTACGGTTCATTTATGGTCCTCAGGTTATGCAGAAGGTTTTGAGTTGAACGGATGGTGGGAACCCTGTGATCTTGCATTCTGAACGTGTTTTAGGCCTCTTTAGCGTGAAATATTGTATTTCCTTGAATCCTGGTCGTGTAAACTCTTCAATCTCAGTCCCCTGGAATCCATCCCTTGCCTTCGGGCTTCATGAGCGTTAAATCCATGTTTTTAGTATCATTTTTAGTCCAAGCTCTTAAAGTCACCTTGCAACACAAACATGGGTAAAACAGGCCGTTAAATAGTATTATGTTTGTAAATCCACGCAATAACTAGGGTCAGATATGTAATAATTGACCCTCAACAGTCACGCCTTGACATTCGGGTACCCGAATACGAGATTCGGGTACCTGAATACGATATTCGGGACCCGAATCCCAAGTTCGTGAGTTTTAATATATCGGTATCTATTACAATCTACATGATTCGATCAAATTTAATAGATATTCAAAGTTATCTAAGAGGAAATTAAATATTGCTGAAATAATATAATGTCTACTAAATTCAACTCTCTTGACAGCTTTTTTTTCTACATCAAAATTGAGAATTCAAATTAAATCTAAAGAACAAAAACTGAATTGAAATTCAAACTATACTAAATTTTCTATAAAAAGAAAAACTAATGGTAGAGGCTTGCCTCCTCGTAGTTTTCTAGCTCTGCACATGTGCATTTTTTTTTTATAGTAGGGTGAGCATAACAGCCCGGTAGGGTTATTTCTTACCCAAAATTTAAAATGTTTAGATTATATCAATTTTTTATAATCAATAGAGAAAAATAGAATACAGATAATAAAAGAACATGAATTTAAGCACTAGAATCGTAAATATATTATGCATGTGATACTTTCAATGAATTCTCATAAACAATATATATCATCGCTTACTACACCGTACCCAAGTGGATGACCACGTTGCATTAATGCACACGTACCGGTACCTCATGGTGAGACACCCATTTATACATTAGCTGGTCAGACTGCTGCTTCAGTTGTACCTTTGATGTATGTCCGCGTACATAATCGTACTCATATACCGTACACAAAAGAGACTTCAAAGGATCCAGTGGGTTCTAGGGTCTTTCACCCAACGGACACAATCATCCTACTTGTTGGCTTTATGGTCTTCCAACGAAGGGATACGATCGCCTTACTTGCTTACGTTACATCCGACATATTAATATCGATGCTTAATGAATGCTAGACATGCATGTAAAATGAATCATTGTTTAACAATCGAAAATATCAACAATATAAATTTTTATTTCTAATTAATAATTTTAGATATAATTTCGTTGAAACTTTAATAATTAAAATATTTAAGTAAATATTGTTTTTACTATTATTAAATTTAGGAATTACTGAGATTTAATAATGTATAAGAAAATTTATTTTAAATTCTAACGTTAATTAAATCAAAATTTTTACTTAACTAATATTAAATATTAGCATAAAAATATTTATTATTTTATTCACTAAATTCTAAAATTTAAAATTTGTTTTAATTATAACATAAACTTAACAAATATTTTTTTTTTAAAATATTGTTCTAATATTAAATTAAAATTTAATAAATTTATATAAATTAAGTATTTTTACAATTTAAGAATTAATTTAAATTTAAATTTAACTTTAGGTGAAATTGATTTAAATCAATCAAATTATAATCTAATTTATTAAATAAATTTCAAAGCTAATGAATTTGATTATTTTAATAACAAAATTTATTTGAATTATTAATTTCTAAAAATCTATGCCTAATGTTCAAAAATTAAGAGCATACGTGATTCGGGTGGGCCAAACCAATGAAAATAGTTTGGAGGGTGAGTTTTCCTTGTATATTGATTTTAATCATGTGGTCCGCTTGAACCATAGATGAGGCTGATTTTTTATCCATGGTTCTAATAAATATGGGGTGACTCGCCTGATGGTTGGGGTGGATTTCACTTTAACACTATGGTGGGGCCACCACGGCTGGCTACTTTTCCTTTAAGAATAACTTTTCTGGGTCTTGTTATTAAATAGCATTGATTAGTCATTGAATTAATCAACTAGTTGAACGAAAATGCAATGCCTAACTTAGTTGTGTGTCAGCATTTCTCTCTCTCTATATATATAACTTAGTTGTACTATTCAAGTTGGTACAATTAAGTATGCATTCAATGAAGTAATTAATACTAATAAATAGTGCCTTAGTTAAAAGTTATTTCAAAGAGGAATAGAGTTGTCGGTTTGGGTGGGCTCCAGTTAATAGAAAATCCCCCCCGGATCATCACATGATTAGATTGGATTTACACATAAATGAAGATGAGCATGTTAAAAATCAATGCTAGTCTCCTATATGTTCTGTATGATACTCCGTTTGAGATTACATCCCGTAAAAATGAGGGATGGTGTCTTCCTTTTACGCGTTTTGAGGTATTAGTGGATGACGTATTACGTCGGTTAGACCCAAGTGTGTGTATTTTTTACCATGGGCCCACTTTGATATGTGTTGCATATCTCCTCTGTCCATTAGTTTTCTAAGCTCACTTTAAGACATGGTCTAAAAAATAAAGTAGATCCAAATCTCAACTAAACCATGCAACAGGAAACAATGGTAATTGATCATTAAAAGCTATACAGAGTCTACAAAAGTTTCGGATAAAGCTGATTTTTTTTTTTTTTTTTTTTTTTTTTTTTTTTTTTTTTTTTTTTTTGTTTTGTTTTGTTTTTTGTTTTCCCTTCATCAACATATTTGATGGAAAACAAACATTATGATGGCCATAGTAAGTTTTTAATGGGAGCATTCAACGTCCACCTTTTCCTTGTAGTGTGGTTACCTCAAGATTCGTTTCTACTTTATTCTTGGTAACATGAGCCAAAATGATATTAAAAAACTAATGAACGGCGTGGATATACAATACATACATTTAGGTGAGCCCCACGGTAAGTGAAATACCCACGAAAGTGTTACACACTGTTTGCCGGTAACAGCTGATACGCTCCCCACCATTCTAGGGACTCTGATTGCGTATGGGAGAACAAAATGCTAACGTGGACCACGCCAGAGGGAAGAGTGGGAACTGCCCATCGATCATTGAAAACTTATTTTGGTCCATTGAAGTTTTGGATCAAGTTGATATTTGTGTTTTCCCTTCATCCAAGCCTTTGTGATCTTATGAACATGTTGGATGACAAATAAACATGATGGTGGGCCCTAGAAAGGTTTCAATGATGGGATCATTGTCCCCACTGATTTATGTAGTGTGGTACACTTGAGCTTTGTATCTGCCTAATTTTTGAGCTCATTACCTAATAGGATCTAGAAAAATGGATCGACAGAATGGATATAACGCATACATCATGGTGGGGTTTACAGAACTTTGCCACGTCAACAAAATCCTGATTTTAGTACCGTATTATAAGGCTAGGCTACCCAATCCGAGTCCTCTCTGGGAACTAACCTTAGCGAGATGGTCCCACCCTTCCTTTTATGACTGTGATGTGTAGGTAATATCCACTCCAAACCATTAAATGTGTAATGCCATGGTAGGCTAAGAAATTAAAAATTAGGCTAAGCAGTGATTCAAGTGCTCCATAGTAATGAAAGTAGTCAGGAGAGGCGTCCCCCTTAAACATTACTGTGGGGCCCTCTTAAACCAAATTCTCATGTTCCACCCTTAAATAGTCTTTTTGAATTATTATTATTATTATTATTCTTATTTTCACACACAACCACACCCCACACGCCTCACATGGGCATTCGATCCCATGATTTCAGTGTGGAAACAGTAAATGTCTTCCACTGAGCCATGGAGCCGGACCCAGCTCTTTAAACTACTTGAACTCTGAATTACATGCAATACATGTTTAAAGATACCAAAGCTCATGGCCGTGGAATGCAACTACGACATCCACTATGACGGGTTCTTAGCATGCATGCCGGGTTCAATGTGAGGTGTGAAACTCCAGGGGAGGAGTTGAACTCTGCAATTCTACTGGCCTTGTTCTTGAGCTCATCCTTCATGATTATTCGATGGCAGCATTTGACATGATCTAGCTGAGTGCACGAGTCTAGAATGCTAGAAAGGCCTTCACAAGATATAGTGGTCCTGCTGAGGTTGAGCCACTTGAGTTTTGGCATGAATTTCCCTATTGCTGTTGCCATTTCTTCTGTCACCTGTAGACCGCCCAAATTGAGACCCATGAGGCTTGTACAAGATTGACCCATTTCTTCGATCACTGCATGAGCGGAATAGCAGCGCAGGACTTAACGTCGATGAGTTTCAGGTGCTTGCAAGTGCGGATTAGATTGAGAAGAGTGGCTGGTGAGATTCTATCACAATCTCGAAGGGAGATTGACTCAATTGACGGGCATCTAGCATGAGATTAGGTCCAACATAATGCATGTTAATGAATTGAAATTGTAGGACTTTGAATTAATCCCCCTTTGACGAAGTTGATGACCCAAAGAAATTCCACCAGTCCATGAGATAGATTTTGTTTCCAGTAAAAGACCAAGTTAGAAACAATCCCAATTGGTATTAACGGTGGAATTACATTGGTTCATCAAACAATATCAGTACTGCCAAATTCACCCAAAAACATGGGAGTGACTTAATCATCTAACTTAGAGGCTATTTGGATGCAAGCAAAATTGCGTCCTAGACAAATTGTCTGACTTAGTTTGCCTGTCTATGGTTTTTAAAATCTGTTTATGCATGAGAAATGAGGAGAATAAAGATAAGACGTACCCAAAAATAACCATAAGCAATGATAACATGACTTGGGAGTTCTACAGTGTCTTACCAATAGTGAATAGAATAGCCAGTCGATGTCAACATGATACAGTCATTTTCTGCCAGACAACTTCAGGGCCGCAATATTTGGGTCAGGTTCATGGGTCTTGCCCCCTCACTTGAACATGCCACACTACTAAGGTGATGTAGTTCATGGATATCCTGGGCCACCATATGGCCCAAAAGTTATGATTACCCAACAGGTCTTGAAGTGGATTAGTTTATAATGGTTGAGCAAAGAATAAGTATGGGCCAATGAGATGGCAAACCCCTGTTCCACAGCCCATGTCACCCTTTTATCAATGTTATTAGCAGCTGGCTTAGTGGATTCTTGCCCGAGATTTCTATCGTGCTCAATTGATAGGGCAGGCTGGGGCAGGCTACAGCTCTCTCGCCTGCTCTCTCTCTCTCTCTCTCTCTCTCTCTCTCTCTTAAATAAATATTATTGGGCCTGTTTCCCCAACTCATGAAGTGGAATCGGATTGGGTCACACCATGATTAGCACTTGGTTTAGCTCATGCCAAGCCTTTTTGAACCACTATTTAAAAAAACAATGGTTCGAACACAACAAAGCCATATATCTCACCAGTTTTGGTGTTGGTTCAGTGTTTTAGATTATGAGTCAGGGAGCGGATTAGGTGAGATCCTGGATCCACCGAGCTGGGTGGGACCCTTGACTGTGGGGCCCACTGTGATATATCTGACTACATCCATGCCGTCCATCCATATTGAAAGCCCATTTTAAGGCATGATCCGAAGAATGAAGCAGATCCAAATCTCAGGTGGACTATAATACCAGAAACAGTGGTAATCAACCATTAAAAACTTCTTGTGGGCTGCAAAAGTTTTGGATCAAGGTGATATTTGTGTGGTCTCTTCATCCAGATCTTTGTAACCTTATCAACAGGTTGGATGGCAAATAAACATTCCAGTGACCCCCAAGAAGTTTTTAATGGTGGGGATTCAATCACTATCTGTTTCCTGTGGTATGGTCCACAAATGAGCTTTCAAAACGGTTGGACCATATAGATTAAGGCACATACATCACTCCGATCCCACAGTCAGGGGTCCCACCCACCTAATCCGCTCCCCATGAGTCATTCAAGAATACAAACGATCATCGAAACCTGTCAGCGATCATCTGGACCATTGTGTCGTCAGCAATCCGGCGGACACAAATGGACCTGGCTCCAGCTCCAACATGCCTTATCATGTATTTAGATCCCTGAACAGCCTCTCTTGATTATCCACTGCTACGGTTTCTTTGATGTAGTTGTCTACGAATCTTTCATGATGACAGAAGTGGACATGATCCCAGCTCTCTCTATAATGGGCCACGCAGCGCCATGAATGGCACACGCTTGCTACTGATATCAGCGAATCAAAGTCAGCTTTGAGAAGATTTCGATCAGGACTCCATCGATCAGCGAAGCCCAACATACCGGGCGGCCCGGTTATCCATGGCCCACTATGCTTGCTTGCGTGTGCTCTCTTTGCATTTTCCCTTTATAAAGGGTCATTGCTTCATTACGAAGTTATGGCATTGGGATTATCTTTTGAAATTTGTTACGATACATTGCGACCTGTTACAATGTGATGCATTGTGAATTTATTACTAGGATTTGGATTCTTTTCAATGAACCAGATCGTTCATTTGATAGGGCTCACTTTGGATGGGAATGTCACAAAAAATAACTTTAAAATTTAGCTTGAAAATCCTTTGATTATATAAAGTTCACGATTACCATTCATATTGTCAGTAAAATAGCCAAATTATTAAGGCTTGAGATGATTTTTATGCAACATCAAACTGATACCATCATGTTAATGGTTTGGATCATTGGATGTGAAAACAGATTTAAAGGCTGAAATTAAGAAGCATCGTAGTGCAATGCACCCGCTAATATTCTAACTTTGGTTTTCACCTTAAACGATGAATCCTAGCATCTAAGACTTCCGTGGGGTTTGGATTATGCGCCGCACACAAGATTACAGATTTGTGCCGACCAGGGATATGCTATAAGAATGTTAAGACGCAGGTGGTTGCATAAACGTTGTATGCAGTTTACATCTCCGGATGATCGTGAGGAAAATGGGCTTTGTGATCGGACCGTTGTTCTGGTGGGCCACCATGTAGGTAGGCTATCTAAAGGAAAAATAGGATTGAACGTTGGTATCTATCAAATAAGTGCCAAGCATGGGAAACGGTTGCAGCAGTGGTCTGATCATTTGAATGTGGACTCTTGATTTTAGATGGTTTATTTGTAGGCCACAAATGGAGAATTTTGAATTACTCAGCTTACGAGATTTGTTGGGCAAGACCCACGCCCCAGCACCAAAACAGTGGGGGCTCAATCGTCTCCACACGGAGATGGCTGTAGCCCAGCTGTTTTGGTATAAAGACGGTTGGGCTATAACCGTTTATTGGTTTTAGCCTACTAACGTCACCAGTATCCATTCATGACTTATGGATGGCATGGTTCACACTAACCTACCCTCCAAACCAAACCTATGGTTCGTGAAGTGAGCCTATCCTTCTAAATGCCAGTAAAAAGGGAGGCTCGCCTTTGGAACAAAGAGGCAGTGTAACACCCTGTACTTTTCTGTACTCAGGTGTTACAATTTAGGTCATGGAAAGCATTCAGGCAAGTGTGAAATGCGAAAAACACTATAGAACTATCATCAAATTATTCACAGAGAGACCATCCTTGTAACTTATGGGTCCAATGACATATGGGAAGGGTCCTACTCACCAATCACCTTAAAAAATCAAAAATATTAGACAACCCAATAATCCCTTGTGTATATCATAAGGGACACGTCTATTTAGCAAGATAGCAATCAAACCATAGATCTTAGACCTCTAACCCTTGTCTTGGAATCAAAATAAGTCTAAACCACCCGAAATAGATCGGCAAGTTGAAGACATCTTGTGAGGAGTCCAGAGAAGTCTCTGTGAGGAGTTCAGAGACTTCTCTGTCTACTTTCTTTCCTCGTGGATTCGAGAAGTCTCTGTGAGGAGTCCAGAGAAGCTCTGTGGATTCGGAGGATTTATCCTCATCACGTTCATCCCTGCGTCACTATACATGCTTGTATTTGAGATTATTATTCGTGCACTTGTTTAATTATATTTATGTGATTAAATATTTAATTATTTATATGCATGATTATATGTGTCACTGTTCACTTCCAAAGTATAGGGTTGTGATGTAGTAATAAACTCGGTGAGACCGAGGTCGAATCCACAGGGACTGAAACTTGTACGTAATCTGAAAGCAACCAGAACTAGAACTAGAATAAGATGAAATCTAAATCGAGTGTTTTTAAGAGAAATATGGTGAATAATTAAACTAAAACTTATACAATTCAAAGGTGGTAACTAGGGTGCCGAGGGTCCACTTGTAGCAATTGGGAAGATACCTTGCATAATTCAAGGACACAGCTGGAATCGGAGTCCTATCTTATACAGTTGGTAAAAAGAGATTTGTGAATGTCTCATGGATCTAATCATCAACAGATACGATTGGTGTATATTTGGAAGTGATTCCATCACCTAACCATGCCCAAGAGACTATGGCAAACAACAACAATTTACCAATCTTACAGCCAATCATGTGAGACTTGTAAAAGTTAGGAAGGATTCCGTCACCCTACCATGCCCATGAGACGATGGTGAACAACGGGTCTTACTAATTTCACGAGCTTGATAATGGAAAACATACTTAAAGCTATCGCAGATCTATTGTAATTTAAGTCACAACAAACCATTAAAAAGTAAAAGTATACTTTCATAATTAAATTAAAATCCACAAAAATTCATAAAACATGAATATAATTAAAGCAAAGAAACCATCCTAATCATGCTACAAGCTTCACCTCTTAGCCCTAGCTAAGAGGTTTAGCCAACCATAACTTTGATTAACTAAAAACTCTTAGGAAAGAAAAACCTCCGGGAAGAAAACCCGAAAAGGAAAGACGAAGGAGATGACCAACCACGATCCCTCTCTCTCTCTCTCTCTGCTTCACGTGTCCACCTTGCCTCCACGGCTGCCTCCCCCCAGATGCTCTCTCCTTTCTTCCTTTTATACATGTCAGGAGTGGTGGCAACTCACGTGCGTAACCTTCATGCAAAGCAGAAAACGGTGCGGAAGATTTCCGCCTGGTTGTTCGGTGGGCCCACAGTCGAGATTTTTAGAGGATTCCACTCCATCCATCGGGTGCAGCACGGAAAATCGTCTGGATATGGACGTTTTGAATTTTCATTGACACGACACACTTGATTAATCTTGCAGCAAGATTTCCGTCGTCCAGCATATTTGCAGCTTTATTTCTAGTATTCTTCAGACAAAGACTCACCAGATCTTGATTAGAATCCTCGGAAGATTTAAATGGACGGCTCGGATCTCTCAACCGATCACTGCTAAGGTCACGCAATGGGCCACAATAGCCAGGCGGCGTCTGGACGCAACGGAGCTTGCGTATGTGTTACGCAGTGACGCTGGTGGGGCCCATGATTTGAGATAAACAAGAAATCCACTCCGTCCAGTGGAATTCTCTCGAAAAACCGTTCGAGAGTGACAAGATTGGGTTGATTTCGGTGTGGTCCACTAAATCTATCTTGGTACCGTCTGTCTACCGTTTGGGCAGCTAAAAACTAGTCATCGCTATTTTTGGGAAGTCCGTCACGAAGGTGATGGTCACGCCTACGGTCTGGAGTGAATGAATAGTGTGGATCATCTAATACATGATGATAGGAGGCCCACTACTACATCCCATGGCCGGTCGTGCGTGAGTGAAATAGAGACACTCCGTCTCTGTTTAGGAGAGTCGGTCAAACCGACTCTGACCGTGCTTCTCCTATCCTGTGCACGTTGAGTGCACATACACTCTATACACGCGATGTTCATGGGCCACCATCGTGTTGGTCATGGGAAATCCGATCCGTCCATCCCTTTCCTTATATCATTTTAACAGTTGGAACCAAACTTGAGGCGTCTCCAAATATCAGGTGGGCCCAGAATCAACGGTTTATGGGCTGATCTGTCCGTTGGGCCACTTCCATAGAGATCAGAGGGTTGAAATTTGACGTGTACGGTTCATTTATGGTCCTCAGGTCATGCAAAAGGTTTTGAGTTGAACGGATGGTGGGAGCCCTGTGATCTTGCATTCTGAACGTGTTTTAGGCCTCTTTAGCGTGAAATATTGTATTTCCTTGAATCTTGGCCGTGTAAACTCTTCAATCTCAGTCCCCTGGAGTTCGTCCCTTGCCTTCAGGCTTCATGAGCGTTAAATCCATGTTTTTAGTATCATTTTCAGTCCAAGCTTTTAAAGTCACCTTGCAACACAAACATGGGTAAAACAGGTCGTTAAATAGTATTATGTTTGTAAATCCACGCAATAACTAGGGTCAGATATGTAATAATTGACCCTCAACAGTCACACCATGACATTCGGGTACATAAATACGAGATTCAGGGTACCTGAATACGATATTCGGGACCTGAATCCCAAGTTCGTGAGTTTTAATATATCGATATCTATTACAATCTATATGATTTGATCAAATTTAATAGATATTCAAAGTTATCTAAGAGGAAATTAAATATTGCTGAAATAATATAATGTCTACTAAATTCAACTCTCTTGACAGCTTTTTTTTTTTCTACATCAAAATTGAGAATTCAAACTAAACCTAAAGAACAAAAACTGAATTGAAATTCAAACTATACTAAATTTTCTATAAAAAGAAAAACTAATGGTAGAGGCTCGCCTCCTCGTAGTTTTCTAGCTCTGCACCTGTGTATTTTTTTTTATAGTAGGGTGAGCATAACAGCTCGGTAGGGTCATTTCTTACCCAAAATTTAAAATGTTCAGATTATATCAATTTTTTATAATCCATAGAGAAAAATAGAATACAGATAATAAAAGAACATGAATTTAAGCACTAGAATCGTAAATATATTATGCATGTGATACTTTCAATGAATTCTCATAAACAATATATATCATCGCTTACTACACCGTACCCAAGTGGATGATCATGTTGCATTAATGCACACGTACCGGTACCTCATGGTGAGACACCCATTTATACATTAGCTGGTCAAACTACTGCTCCAGTTGTACCTTTGATGTATGTCCGCGTACATAATCGTACTCATATGTCGTACACAAAGGAGACTTCAAAGGATCCAGTGGGTTGTAGGATCTTTCACCCAATGGACACAATCATCCTACTTGTTGGCTTTAGGGTCTTCTAACGAAGGGATACGATTGCTCTACTTGCTTACGTTACATCCGACATATTAATATCGATGCTTAATGAATGCTAGACATGCATGTAAAATGAATCATTGTTTAACAATCGAAAATATCAACAATATAAATTTTTATTTCTAATTAATAATTTTAGATATAATTTCGTTGAAACTTTAATAATTAAAATATTTAAGTAAATATTGTTTTTACTATTATTAAATTTAGGAATTACTGAAATTTAATAATGTATAAGAAAATTTATTTTAAATTCTAACGTTAATTAAATCAAAATTTTTACTTAACTAATATTAAATATTAGCATAAAAATATTTATTATTTTATTCACTAAATTATAAAATTTAAAATTTGTTTTAATTATAATATAAACTTAACAAATATTTTTTTAAAAAATATTGTTCTGATATTAAATTAAAATTTAATAAATTTATATAAATTAAGTATTTTTACAATTTAAGAATTAATTTATATTTAAATTTAACTTTAGGTGAAATTGATTTAAATCAATCAAATTATAATCTAATTTATTAAATAAATTTCAAAGCTAATGAATTTGATTATTTTAATAACAAAATTTATTTAAATTATTAATTTCTAAAAATCTATGCCTAATGTCCAAAAATTAGGAGCATACGTGATTCAGGTGGGCCAAACCAATGAAAATAGTTTGGATGGTGAGTTTTCCTTGTACATTGATTTTAATCATGTGGTCTGCTTGAACCATAGATGAGGCTGATTTTTTATCCATGGTTCTAATAAATATGGGGTGACTCGCCTGATGGTTGGGATGGATTTCACTTTAACACTATGGTGGGGCCACCACGGCTGGCTACTTTTCCTTTAAGAATAACTTTTCTGGGTCTTGTTATTAAATAGCATTGATTAGTCATTGAATTAATCAACTAGTTGGATGAAAATGCAATGCCTAACTTAGTTGTGTGTCAGCATTTCTCTCTCTATATATAACTTAATTGTACCATTCAAGTTGGTAAATTAAGTATGCATTCAATGAAGTAATTAATACTAATAAATAGTGCCTTAGTTAAAAGTTATTTCTAAGAGGAATAGAGTTGTCGGTTTGGGTGGGCTCCAGTTAATAGAAAATCCCCCCGGATCATCACGTGATTAGATTGGATTTACATATAAATGAAGATGAGCATGTTAAAAATCAATGCTAGTCTCCTATATGTTCTGTATGATACTCGGTTTGAGATTACATCCCGTAAAAATGAGGGATGGTGTCTTCCTCTTACACGTTTTGAGGTATTAGTGGATGATGTATTACGTCGGTTAGACCCAAGTGTGTGTATTTTTTACTATGGGCCCACTTTGATATGTGTTGTATATCTCCTCTGTCCATTAGTTTTCTAAGCTCACTTTAAGACATGGTCTAAAAAATAAAGTAGATCCAAATCTCAACTAAACCATGCAACAGGAAACAATGGTAATTGATCATTAAAAGCTATACAGAGTCTACAAAAGTTTCGGATAAAGCTGATATTTTTGTTTTTTTTTTTTTTTTTTGTTTTCCCTTCATCAACATATTTGATGGAAAACAAACATTATGATGGCCATAGTAAGTTTTTAATGGGAGCATTCAACGTCCACCTTTTCCTTGTAGTGTGGTTACCTCAAGATTCGTTTCTAATTTATTCTTGGTAACATGAGCCAAAATGATATTAAAAAACTAATGAACGGCGTGGATATACAATACATACATCTAGGTGAGCCCCACGGTAAGTGAAATACCCACGAAAGTGTTACAGTGTTTGCCGGTAACAGCTGATACGCTCCCCACCATTCTAGGGACTCTGATTGCGTATGGGAGAACAAAATGCTAACGTGGACCACGCCAGAGGGAAGAGTGGGAACTGCCCATCGATCATTGAAAACTTATTTTGGTCCATTGAAGTTTTGGATCAAGTTGATATTTGTGTTTTCCCTTCATCCAAGCCTTTGTGATCTTATGAACATGTTGGATGACAAATAAACATCATGGTGGGCCCTAGAAGGTTTCAATGATGGGATCTTGTCCCCACTGATTTATGTAGTGTGGTACACTTGAGCTTTGTATCTGCCTAATTTTTGAGCTCATTACCTAATAGGATCTAGAAAAATGGATCGACAGAATGGATATAACGCATACATCATGGTGGGGTTTACAGAACTTTGCCACGTCAACAAAATCCTGATTTTAGTACCGTATTATAAGGCTCGGCTACCCAATCCGAGTCCTCTCTGGGAACTAACCTTAGCGAGATGGTCCCACCCTTCCTTTTATGACTGTGATGTGTGTCAAATAACCATTCACTCCAAAAGCTCAAGCCGTCAGAGTGTGGTGTATCAATGTATATCAAGGGACTTTTATCACTTCAACATCCCCCCGCACGTACGGTGTGGGAACTCTGCACGGGAACATACTGACGAGGGTGGAGGGACACTCACACCATAAATAGGTCGGGCTTGATTTCCCTGTCCCCGAGTCGGACCTGATTTTCCTGGTCCCCCATGGGAGAATAATATTTTAGAGAGGCATATTTTTGCTGCTCTCGAAATTCGAATATAGGATCTTCCGCTCTGATACCATGTCAAACAACCATTCACTCCAAAAGCTCAAGCCGTCAGAGTGTGGTGTATCAATGTATGTCAAGGGACTTTTATCACTTCAACATAGGTAATATCCACTCCAAACCATTAAATGTGTAATGCCATGCTGGGCCAAGAATTTAAAAATTAGGCTAAGCAGTGATTCAAGTGCTCCATAGTAATGAAAGTAGTCTGGAGAGGCGTCCACCCTTAAACATTACTGTGGGGCCCTCTTAAACCAAATTCTCATGTTCCACCCTTAAATAGCTTTTTGAATTATTATTATTATTATTCTTATTTTCACACACAACCACACCCCACACGCCTCACATGGGCATTCGATCCATGATTTCAGTGTGGAAACAGCAAATGTCTTCCACTGAGCCATGGAGCCGGACCCAGCTCTTTAAACTACTTGAACTCTGTATTACATGCAATACATGTTTAAAGATACCAAAGCTCATGGCCGTGGAATGCTTCTACGACATACACTATGACGGGTTCTTAGCATGCATCCCGGGTTCAATGTGATGTGTGAAACTCCAGGGGAGTAGTTGAACTCTGCAATTCTACTGGCCTTCTTCTTGAGCTCATCCTTCATGATTATTCGACGGCAGCATTTGACGCTAACATGATCTAGCTGAGTGCACGAGTCTAGAATGCTAGAAAGGCCTTCACAAGATATAGTGGTCCAGCTGAGGTTGAGCCACTTGAGTTTTGGCATGAATTTCCCTATCGCTGTTGCCATTTCTTCTGTCACCTGTAGACCGCCCAAATTGAGACCCATGAGGCTTGTACAAGATTGACCCATTTCTTCGATCACTGATGCGGAGATAGTAGCGCAGGACTTAACGTCGATGAGTTTCAGGTGCTTGCAAGTGCGGATTAGATTGAGAAGAGTGGCTGGTGAGATTCTATCACAATCTCGAAGGGAGATTGACTCAATTGACGGGCATCTAGCATGAGATTAGGTCCAACATAATGCATGTTAATGAATTGAAATTGTAGGACTTTGAATTAATCCCCCTTTGACGAAGTTGACGACCAAAAGAAATTCCACCAGTCCATGAGATAGATTTTGTTTCTGGTAAGAGACCAAGTTAGAAACAATCTCAATTGGTATCAACGGTGGAATTACATTGGTTCATCAAACAATATCAGGACTGCCAAATACACCCTAAAACAAGGGAGTGATTTGATCATTTAACTTAGAGGCTGTTTGGATGCAAGCAAAATTGTGTCCTACACAAATTGTCTGACTTAGTTTGCCTGTCTATGGTTTTTAAAATCTGTTTACCTGTCTATGGTTTTTTAAATCTGTTTATGCATAAGAAATGAGGAGAATAAAGACAAGCTGTCCCCAAAAATAAACAGGACCTGGGAGTTCTATGGTGTCTTACAATTAGTGAATAGAATTGGTCCGTGTCAACATGATACAGTCATTTTGTGCCAGACGCAACTTCAGGACCCTAGGGCATGCTACAGTTCTCTCTCTCTCTCTCTCTCTCTCTCTCTCAAATAAACATTATTGGGCCTGATTCCCTAACTCTTGGAGTGGAATGGGACTGAATCGCATCATGATTTATGCTTGATTAGGTCTTAGTTTAGCTCATGCCAAGCCTTTTTGAACCACCATTAAAAACACAATGGTTCAAACACAGCCAAGCCATGTATCTCAGCAGTTTTGGTGTTGGTTCAGTGTTTTAGATATAAGTCAGTTCAGGACAAGCTGCAATTATCATTGGAAGGCATGACCCTGTGGGGCCACAGACAGAGATGGTTGGGATGATCATCCAAACTGTGGATGCTGATAGTCCTTAAAAATTAAAATTATGCTGGAAGGACAAGATGATTGGTTGGTCTTTCTAAACTTCTGTTTTTCTACGGTGCCCATTCCACAGCCATATGCATTGCTGGAATCATCTAAACATAATTCCCATCATTCCACCATCTCTGCATCCTGGGTCCACGGGAGAGCATTTGGTACCATGAGTCAGGAAGCGGATTAGGTGAGACCCCGGATCCACCGAGGTGGGTGGGACCCTTGACTGTGGGGCCCACTTTGATGTATGTAACTAAATCCATGCCGTCCATCTGTATTGAAAGCTCATTTTAAGGCATGATCCAAAAAATGAAGCAGATCCATATCTCAGGTGGACTATAATACCAGAAACAGTGGTAATTAGCTATTAAAAACTTCTTGTGGGCCACAAAAGTTTTGGATCTAGGTGATATGTGTGTGGTCTCTTCATCCAGATCTTTGTAACCTTATCAACAGGTTGGATGGCAAATAAACATTCCAGTGACCCCCAAGAAGTTTTTAATGGTGGGGATTCAATCACTACTGTTTCTTGTGGTATGGTCAACAAATGAGCTTTCAAAACGGCTGGACTTTAAGGCACATACATTACTCTGAGCCCCACAGTCAGGGGTCCCACCCACCTCGGTGGATTCGAGGTCACACCTAATCCGCTCCCCACGAGTCAATTGAAGAATACAAACCTGTCAGCGATCATCTGGACCATTGTGTCGTCAGCAATCGGGCGGACACAAATGGACTTGGCTCCAGCTCCAACATGCCTTATCATGTATTTAGATTCCCTGAACAGCCTCTCTTGATTATCCACTGCTACGGTTTCTTTGATGTAGTTGTCTACGAATCTTTCATGATGACAGAAGTGGACATGATCCCAGCTCTCTCTATAATGGGCCACGCAGCGCCATGAATGGCACACGCTTGCCACTGATATCAGCGAATCAAAGTCCAGCTTTGAGAAGATTTCGATCAGGACTCCATCGATCAGCGAAGCCCAACATAGCTGGCTGGCCCGGTTATCCATGGCCCACTATGCTTGCTTGCGTGTGCTCTCTTTGCATTTTCCCTTTTATAAAGGGTCATTGCTTCATTACCAAGCTATCTTTGATATTGGTATTATCTTTTGAAATTTGTTACAATACATCGTGACCTGTTACAATATGATGCATTGTGAATTTTTTACTAGGATTTGTATTCTTTTCAATGAACTAGATCGTTCATTTGGTAGGGCTCACTTTGGATGGGATGTCCTGAAAAATAATTTTAAAATTTAGCTTGAAAATTCTTTGATTATATAAAGATCATGATTACCATTCATATTGTCATTAAAATAGCCAAATTATCAAGGCTCCAGATGATTCATATCCAACATCAAACTGATACCATCATGTTAATGGCTTGGATCATTGGATGTGAAACCAGATTGAAAGATTAAAATCATGAAGCATCATAATACAATGCACCGGCATGTATTCTAACTTTGGTTTTCACCTTAAGCGATGAATCCTAGCATCTGGACTTTTGTGGGGTTTGGATTATGCGCCGCACACATGCTCCAGATGTGTGTGCTTGGATAGAAGTGCCAAGCATGGGAAACGGTCTGATCATTTGAACGTGGACTCTTGATTCTAGATGGTTTATTTGCAGGCCACAAATTGATAATTTTGAATTATGCTGCTTAGGAGATTTTTGGGCAAGACCCACACCCTAGCACCACGAAATGGGGGGGGGGGGGGGGGGGGGCTCAACTGTCTTCACACGGAAACAGCTACAGCCTAGGCCGTTCTAGTGTAAAGACGGTTGGCTCCAGCCGTTTGCGGGTTCTGGCCAACCAACCTCACGAGCACCACCGTGAAGTCTGATTGTCTGAGACTAATGCCTGTAAAAAGGGAAGCTCACATTCAGAACAAAGAGGCGGAGGAATTAGGCAAAGCGATAGAGGGTCCAGAGATGGGACGGGAATATATGGGGACCACGGAAGCACATAGAGTAGAATCAAGTGAAGTAATTTAATCGCACCAAGAACAATGCAAACACTTTGAATTTAATGTGGAAAAATCCTTTCCAAAAAAAATCACGACACAAAGTAACAGTAAACACTATGAAAGCAGAAAATTACAAGAGGAGAAAATACCTTAATCCGAACAACCTCGAATCTCCCTTACAAGCCCTTTGAAATCCTTAGAACGAATTTAAAACCCATAGGTATCTCCTAATCCCCATTACACCGAAATATATAGCCTTTAGAAGAATTACAATCGAAATAGGAAAAAAAATCCCGCAAATTCGCAAATCTAAGCGTATGTTCAATGGTACCTTCGATGTCATCGAAATAACATCAAAACTGTCCGAAGACAAAACATGGAATTCCGAAAATTCTCGATTGCATCGACTCATCTTTAATGGCATCAAACATAACCTTCGATGTCATTGAACACTCCTCAGTGTATGTCCAACAACCAACCAAGGAAATTCGGAAAGTTTTGATGGCATCGAACCTATCATGACTTTTGAATTTATAGATTTAAGACATCTATTCAACAAAGAGTCCATAGAAGGGACGAGAGTCAATAGCCAGGGAAGAGTCTAGAGAGTTAAGAGTCCGGAGAGTGAACCGAAATATATAGCCTTTAGAAGAATTACAATCGAAATAGGAAAAAAAAATCCCGCAAATTCGCAAATCTAAGCGTATGTTCAATGGTACCTTCGATGTCATCGAAATAACATCAAAACTGTCCGAAGACAAAACATGGAATTCCGAAAATTCTCGATTGCATCGACTCATCTTTAATGGCATCAAACATAACCTTTGATGTCATTGAACACTCCTCAGTGTATGTCCAACAACCAACCAAAGGAAATTCGGAAAGTTTTGATGGCATCGAACCTATCATGACTTTTGAATTTATAGATTTAAGACATCTATTCAACAAAGAGTCCATAGAAGGGACGAGAGTCAATAGCCAGGGAAAGAGTCTAGAGAGTTAAGAGTCCGGAGAGTGAAGAAAATTCTGAGACAGAGCGATTTGTCTAAGCAATGGTAACATGACTTGAGAGTTCTAGGGTGTCCAACTTCAGGACCCCAATATTTTGGGTTAGGTAATCTCTGTTGGAAAAGAAACCATGGCTTGGAAGCTCAGCTTGGATGGGTCTTGGCCCCTCCCTCGTCTATGTTGAGAACATGCCAGACTACTAGGTTGATCCAGTTCATTGATATTGTGGGGCACCATATGGCCCAAAAGTTGCCCAACAATGACATGAGTGGCCTCAAAGTGGATTAGTTTCTAATGGTTGAGCAAAGTGTTGTGCAGATGCCTTGCATTCTACCTGCAGGGACAATTCAGTCAACCAAAAAATCAAGGGGTTGACTGAACCACCATGTTGTGATATTCTTAGTCGACCGAAGACTGTTTTGGTCGACCGAGAGTCTCCATTGAAAGCTCGGCAATTTCACCTGAAAATCCCTCAAATTAAATGCTCCAATGTATCCCCAAGTCAACCTTGTCTTTTATATCTATATATTTTACAAGCCAGAGTGAGATGATAGTACAAGCTGTTGGATATTGGCTTGTGGGGCTTACTTGTGGCAACTAACCACTTATGGGCTTGTGGGTGGCCCCCACATAGTTACCTCTACCATACTTGTAACCTTTTTTCCAAATCTTTATCTCAAAATTCAAATTTAGATTTGAACAAGAGAGAGAATTGAAATGTGGTGGAGAGTTTGAATGTGATAGAGATAAGCTCTATCAAGTCCAAATTCTCTCCCAATCCTCTCAAGTCCTTTCTTTATAAATGAAGGCATTCCTTCTATTAAGGTATCCTTACTTTATAAATGAAGCCATTCCTTCGATGAAGGTATCCTTAATCGAGAAAATTTTTCGGAGAGAAGAATAATACCTATTGCCTACCAGAGTCACCTTCAGATGATCCAAACCGTTAATCATATCCGAGTGCCATCCTCACTCTAGCATAGGAGGGGTAATTAGATCCTTTCTGCTCCTTTTGTAGTTAGGCTCCCAAACCCAACTTAAATTGTGTTAGCCATGGTTAAGTCATGGGTCCTACTCTTACCATGAATCGAGCATTCTTAGGGTTACAGTTGTGATCGAGCCACAAGATACTGTAAAGGGGTAGTGTGCCATTTCTAGTATCCTGCTTCACCATGGAATGTCACACTGGATGGTCCCATTCTGTTGTAAGACATGGTAAAATGATTTGTTTTTGAGCTTGCATGGGATGCAACCTGCCTGTAATCCAAAATTCCTTTGTAAGGCTTAGCTTCATGGGGCCAACCATGATGTCATTGTTACTTTGTCCATTAGTTGCGCAAGCTCATGTTACGTCGTCATCTAAAAAATCAAGTAGATTCACAACTCAACTGGACCACACCACAAGAAGCAGCGTAAATTGAATGCTCACCATTGAAATCTTCTCAGGGAGCATGAAATTTTGGGTCATGCTGATATTTGTGTTTTCCCTTCATCCCTGTTGGAGTCACCTTATGAATGGGTTGGATGGCATGTAAGCATCATGTTGAGTCTTTCCATTCCAGGAGATTCCTGATTCAACTCTAACTAGGAAGCTTTTTTGATATAGTAAAATTACTAAACAAATAGTAAAAGTATGGCTAATCCTACCCAAAACCTTAATGACTTAAATAAAGATGTTGACTAGACTCAGACTCTTAAAATCATAAAATTAATAATATGGGAATTTTTGCGACTTAAAAAATGAATTAATCTCATTTTAGTTAGGGATACTTGAAAACACCCCCACTCGATTTTTATGAAAATTTTAAATATATTCCCTCTATTCCATGGGAATTTTTAACCCTTCTCCTCTGTTTTGGATTATGACATATACCTATTCTGTTTTATTGGAATTTTAAACCTCTCTGTTTTGGAGCATATACCTCACCACTGTTTTAAAGATCCGTGGTAGATTCCCCCATACAAGGAAACATCACTATTATCATTTAGCAATTGACGAACAACCCAAAGATTAATCCAGCATTTAGCCACTTGACGAGGTCTTTCAAGATAATCAGCTTATACCACTGTGTGAATGGAGGTCTATTGTACGTAATGATTGTTTTTGTATGCCTGTGTTTGATTTGGATTTGTTTTTTTTTGGTAGACCCTACTATGTGGGTTGGATGCCATTTATATATATAATGGTAGGCACCATATACATGCAAAATAAACTCTTAAACTAGGGTGTTTTGCTCATTTTGTATATATTCCTTTGACAGAAGGAGGTTCCTGTGCTAATTCATACAAGAGGGGAGGTGTTTACAATTGTCATAAGAAAAATAATTACCCCCTTCAATTAATATCAATTACATATTAGCGATTGTAGTATATATAAATTCTTGATTATATTTTTAATCCTGATGTAGAGCAGGTCGTGGACACTTTCATGGCAAAGATTGACCAGAGAAGGCCCGATCGGAGGTGGAAATTATCCAGACCGTCAGAACCTATCTTGCAAACCAGAATGTGAAAAACGTATCATATATGATTTTGGGGTAGGATAAGCTACTTAGATCGACAGTCAAAAGTTCATTTTATTTTCGTTTTTACTACAAATAGTATGTTTTAATTCGATCATAACTTTTGATCCTTAGAGTTTTGGAGTTGTGCCCAACATGAAAAGGGCTTAGAAAAATTAGGAGAATAACGCTGGTTAGGCCAAATTGGACGCTTACTATTTTTGGCTGAAAACCATCAATCAATTTATTTTTGAAGAAGAAACTCTCTGAGGAATCCAGAGAGCTCCATGAATTTAGAGAAGTTATCCCTGAGGAAGACAGTGATCGACATGATCACGTCCTTCCCAGCGTCGCTAATGCATAATTACGATTAAGCAAAATGTGATAAACTCACTTGTAAGTGGCATCAGACACACCCTTAGTATTTGGCAGAGACATAATCTTGCCAGTAGCTGTTGGAAGTACTTGAACTCTGAATTACATGCAATACATGTCTAAAGAAAGATACCAAAGCTCATGGCCTATGAAGTTTTATTCTACAAACATGTGGAAAGAAGCATGCTGTGAAACCGGTGTATTGAACTTCACAAGTCGGTGGACTGGAGTACTTGAACTCTGCAATTCTGCTGGCTTTAATCTTGAGTTCATCCTTCATGATCAGTCGATGACACCATTCAACGTTAACATAGTCTAGCTCAGTGCACAAGTCAAGGATGATACAAAAAACTTCACAAGATATAGTGGCACCATTGAGGTTGAGCCACTTGAGTTTTGGCATTGATTTCCCAATAGCTGTTGCCATTTCTTTTGTCACTACCAGACGGCCCAAATTGAGGCCCACCAGGCTTGGACAAGAATGACCCATTTCTTCAATCAGTGATGTGGAGATAGCAGAGCAGAACTAAATGTTAATGGGTTTCAGGTGCTTGCAAGTGTGGATTAGATAGAGAAGCGTGGCTGGTGAGTTTCAATCACAATCTTGAAGGGAGATTGACTCAATTGATGGGCATCTAGCATGCAATTAGATCCAAAATGATGCATGTTAATGAATTGTTATTATAGGGCCTTGAGTTAACACCTTTTGACAGAGTTGATGACACAAAAGAAGTCCCACCGTTCATTGTGATAATTTTAGTTTATTGTAAGAGATGATAGTAGAAACAATCTCCACTGCTATCAACAATGAAACTACATTGATTTTTTCTTTTCTTTTCTAACTAAACATTATTGGGCCCAAATTCCCTACTTATGGAATGGGACTTGAGTCACACAGTGATTCAAGCCTGATTAGGCCAGGGTTCAGACTGGACAAGCCTGTTTGTACCACTGTTCAAACACAACCAAGCCAGCTTTCTCAGTAGGGTCCTTACTTGTGCTTCAGAGGTAGACTCTCAAGAATTTCAACAAGAGGTCATGGGTTTGAATATGCATTGTGGTGCAAGTGCGTTTCTTATAAAAAAGAAATAATAATAATAATAATAATAATATAATAATAAAGACAGCACCATTGTGTTGTCAGCAATTGGGTGGAGACAAATCGACTTGTCTCCAACCCCAACATGTCTAAACATGTATTTAGATTCCCTGAACAACCTATCTTGATGATCGGGTGTTACGTTTTCTTTGATCATGTTGTCTACAAATCTTTCATGATGACAGAAGTGGACCTAATCCCAGCATTCTGGATAATGGGCCACGCAACGCCATGAATGGCACACGCTTGCGACCGATATCAGCGAATCGAAGTCTAGATTCGAGAATATTTGGATCAGTACTTATTCGAAGAGCACGACGCCCAACATACATTGTCCGCCCCGTTATCCATGGCCCACTATTTGAGAACATTGTCCGCCCAGTTATCCATGGCCAACTATGCTTGCTTACTTGTGTGGACTCTCTCTGCCCCTTCCCTTTTATAAAGGGTAAGGGTCATGGCTTCATTAACAAGCTATGTTTGTTATTATCTTTTGAAATTTGTTACAATACATCATGAATTTGTTACTTGTAGTTGTATTCTTTTCTATGAGCCAGATAGTTCATGCGATAGGGCTCACTTTGTTTGGGAATGTCAAAAAAAAAAAAAAAAAAAAAGAAATAGAACATTAATATTTAGCTTGAATTCCCTAACCCTTTCTAACCCTAACCTCCATGGGGCCCACAGTGACGTCTCTGTTTCTTTGTCCATAAGCCACGCAAGCTCATTTTAATGATTCAAAACTCAAGTGGGCCACACCATAAAAACAGTGGAGATTGAATGATCACAACTGAAAACTTCCTTAGGGGCCATGAAGTTTTGGATTTGACTAATATTTGTGATTTCCTTTCATCCTTGTTTGAGTCACCTTAGGAGCGGGTTAGATGGCATATAAACATCACGAGTGGACCCATTATGGTTTCAATCGGTTGGTGTTTCTATTCCCACTGTTTCGGTTGTGGTGGCTGGTAAAAAGGGTGGACTGAAATGGACGCGGATTACTGCCCTACTCAGACCGAAAATCTCTCTCTCTCTCTGTCTCTCTCTCTCAATTGCAACTTGAGCCTACTCTACCAAGCATAAAATTTAGGCAACTACAATTATCTTGAGTCTATATGAGGCTAATTCTCACAATTCAATTGGATTGTGCACCCAAATGCAGCCTTAGGAATGCTTGTTTGTAGCTTAAAAATGAATTTATCTCATTTTACTTGGGGCTAATTGTAAACACATCTACTTTATTTTATGAAAATTTTAAACATGTTTGCTTCCTTTGATGAGAAGTTAAAAAACCTCTCCTTTGTTTTGGATTATGATATATTCTGGTTGCTGCTTTCTGAGAATTTTAAACACCAGCGCTCTATTTAGGATCATATACCTCTCCACTGTTTTAAAGATCAGTTGTCACTTCCCACTGTACAAAGATCCGCTATGCATACCCGAAAGTAAAAGCAAGTAAATTAATAAGAAAAGAAAGAGATTGTGGGAAAATACCCAACAATCCTCTAGCTGAATGCCAGAGATCACAAATGCAAGACTGTGAGCAAATTCAACAGTCCTCTAGTCTAGAACTAGAGACCACTCCCCCTCTCTTCAACAACCACCGTGGTGAAATAAGAGAATTTCATAAAGAGAATATTAATCAGCTTGTTTTATTTCATAGGCCATGGGTCCTATTTATAATCAACCTTACAGTCTGTAATAAAAGATATGGAATCTAAAAATCTATGAAAATAAGCAAGCACATAAAATAAGAAGATACTTATATAAGAAAAGCATTCTAATTAAGAAAATGCCTATAATAAGAAGATATTTAGATAATAAAATATCTAAAATTATTCCCCACCTAAAATAAAGATATGAAAGAAAGAGAGGATTTACTAATCTACATATTTGAAAAAAATGAGAAGCGATGGATGTGGGACGATTGCATCAATCCAACACCAGTTCCATCTGTTGAACTTCAGGGTAGTACTTGAACTCTGCAATTCTTCTGGCCCAGTTCTTGAGTTCGTCCTTCAGGATTAGTCGACGGCAACCTCTAACGCTAACATGGTCTAGCTCAGTGCATGAGTCTAGGATGATACAAAGAGCTTCACAAGATATAGTGGCAGCATTGAGGTTGAGCCACCTGAGTTTCGGCAGGAATTTCCCAATCGCTATTGCCATTTCTTCCGTAACATGTAAACCCCCCAAATTGATGCCCACCAGACTTAGACAAGATTGACCCATTTCTTCGATCAATAATGTGGACACAGGAGAGCAGAAGTTGACAGCACCACAGAACTTAATGTCGATGAATTTCAGGAGCTTGCAAGCTTGGATTATATTGATAAGAGCGGATGGTGAGATTCGATTACAATATCGAAGAGAGATTGACTCAATTGACGGGCATCTAGCATGCAATTGAATCCAACATGATGCAAGTTAATGAATTGAAATTATAGAACTTTGAATTAATCTCCTTTGACAGAGTTGATGACCCAAAAAAATCCCACCATTCCTTATGATAGATTTCATTTCTTGTAGAAGATGAAAGTAGAAACAATCTCTATTTCTATCAATGGTGGAATTACATTGGTTCAACAATCAATATCAGACAACCAAATTCACCCCAAAACACTGGAGTGATTTAATCATTTAACTTTAAAGCTTTTTATGATTTTTTTTTACCCATCTGTAGATGAGAATTGAGAAGAATAAAAATAAGCAATACTCAAAAAACTAATTATAAGCAATGATAACATGACATAGGAGCACTTGGTGTCAGTTACAAATAGTAAATAGAATAGAAAAGATATTTTAGGTCAGATTCTGACAATTTCTATTAGAAAAGATACCAGGAGTTGGCAGCTCAATCCACCTATCCCTGTCCACAAGACAGCATTTGGTAATATGAGTTAATAAAAGAATCCAAACCTGTCAACGATCCTCTGGACCATTGTGTCGTCAGCTACGGGGTGGACCCAAATGGACTTGGCTCCGGCTCCAACATGCTTTATCATGTATTCAGATTCCCTGAACAGCCTATATTGAAGATCTGATATTACGGTTTCTTTGATGTAGTGATCTACGAACCTTTCAAGATGACAGAAACCGACATAATCCCAGCACTCTGGATAATGGGCCACGCAGCGCCATGAATAGCAGACGCTTGCAACCGATATCAGCGAATCAAAGTCAAGCTTGGAGAAGATTTGGATCAGGGCTTCTTCGAAGAGCAAATCCCAACATACATTGTGCGCCAGGTAATCCATGGCCCACTATACTTGCGTGGATTATCTTTGCTTCTTCCCTTCTATAGGTGATGGCTGCTAGTTTGGAACGCGGATTGAGTCCTACTCCTACCAGGAGCTTTGAGTGGCCACCGTGATGTATGGGTTTTATCCACACCGTCCATCCATTTTTTACGTATCATTTCAGTATATATTACTAAAATTGAGGAAAATCCAAGAGACAGATGGACCACACAATGGTGATTAAACTCTTACCGTTGAAAACTTCTTGAGGGCCACAGAAGTTTTGGATCGAGCTGATATTTGTTTTTTTTTTTAATCTTCATCCAAGACTATGTAACTTTATGAATAGGTTGGATGGAAAATAAATATCACGGTGGGCCATAAAAAAGTTTCAACGGTGAGAATCATTATCACCGTTGTTTCCTTTGGTGTGGTCCTCTTGAACGTTGGATCCGCCTCATTTTCACATTCGCCTACTGAAATGATACGGAAAAGTGTATGGACAGTGTGGATATAACCCGTACATCGCAGTGGCCACTCAAAGCTCTTGCCTGTTACTAGGACGGTCAGGGGTAGGACGCAGTCCGCATCCTCTAGTTTGTTCTTTTGAAATTTGTCACAATACATCTAACCCAAATAAAATATGATGCTTCATGAATTTATTACTAGGATTTGGATTCTTTTCATTGATCCAGACCGTTTATGTGATAGGGCTCACTTTGGATGGGTATTTACCAAAAAATAACTTTTTGATTTATAATAAATCCTTTTGAATGTATAAAATTCATGATTACCATTCATACAGACAATAAAAGAACTAAATTATTAAAGATTGATATAATTTGATTTCTAAGCAACATACAAATCGATGCCATCATGTAAATGGTTTGGATAATTGGATGTGAATCCAGATTGAAAGGATAAAATCGCGAAGCATCATAGTTCGATGCATCATCCGCATGTATTTTAACTTATGTTTCCGTCCTATGCGATGAATCCCGAACTTTTTGGAGTTTTGGGATTATGCGCCGCACACGTGCTTTCAAATGCCGACTAGGGATTTGCTTGCGTGACTGAGTAAACTCTGTGGGGGCCACCGTAATATATGTGTTTTATCTACTCCGTCAATCCATTTTAACAGATAATGTTAGGGCTTGATCCCAAAAATAAAGCATATCCAAATCCCAAATGGACCACGTCACAGGAAACAGTGTCTGCCGTTGAAAAATTCTTTGGGGGCGACAGAAGTTATGGATCACGGCCCAGCATCAAGGGCTCCTCTATCTAGTTGATTAATACGTTAAATGCAGCATATATTTCATAGGCAATGGTCTGAAATTCCATCAAATTGAATGGTCTAATGTACCCATTGGTTGACCTACTCTTTTATATTTATATATTTTTCAAGCCATAGTGGGATGGTTAGGATTATCTACAAGTGTGATTCACAGGCTTTTAGACACGGGCTCGTCACTCCTACTTGGGGCAACTTGTGGGTGGGTACCACGGTATCCTTTGCAGTTCTTTTCTTAGATTTTTATTATTTTTTAAAAAAATTTTTTTTTTAAAAATCAAATCTAAATTAAAGCAAGAGAGAATTGGTATTAAGCAAGGATTTCGAAGGTGACGGGGATACGATTTATTTATTATTTATTATTATTATTATTTTAACACTTCCTGAGAGTACTCTACCACCAGAGTAAGAGTAAGGACACAAGGGATACTATTTAAAATTTAGAGATTTTTACCCGAAAATTTGTCTAAGTAATTTACTCTTGAATAACGATCGATCGACAACTAAGGGCTCCCACCCTACGTAATCCAATTGCATTTGTCAGGCTACAAAGCCATGTGAACCTTACTTTGATATGCTTTTGAAATCCACACCGACTACCATTTGCATGACTAAATTTTATGCGAAATGTTAACAATGATTACAAAAGATGCATATGGCGATACATACTTTTCAAACTGTTTCCCTCTATATGGCCCACTTAAATCACGGATTGTCCTTATTTTGTGCTCAGGACTAAATTTTGGTGCGGTGTCTTCACATAATCATCACAATAGCCCTTATAAAAAATGAATGGTAAGCGTTCATCTCTCATGTGTTTTGTTTGATATTATTATTATTATTTATTTATTTTATTTTATATACACATATGTAAAACTTCCATATACATCACCATGATGTATGATGTATGTGTTTATCCACGCGGCTATTCAACTTTTTAAATCATTTTAATGCATGAGCTTAATAATGAGTAGAGGTGTATATGAGTCATCCGAGCCAAGCTTTGCCCAGCTTAGCTCGACTCAGTCAGCTAGAGTTCTCAGCTTGAGCTTGAGCTCGGCTTGGTCATCGAGCTTGGATTGTAGCTCGGCTCAGTTAGCAGCTCGATCTAGTTCAAGTTGAGTTCGAGTTCGAATTTTTAAGCCGAGTTTCGAGTTCGAGTGGTCTGAGTCGTCTGGTCGTCTAATTAGGCCATAGCCACCTGGCCGGTAGTTGGGTGGGGTCCGCTAATCGGATGGACACTGCTCGCCACTCACCAGTCGCCACACCTTGGGCGGACAGACGCTGGAAAAATGAAGAGAGAGAGGAGAGAGAGAGAGAGAGAGAGAGAGAGAGAGAGAGAGAGAGAGAGAGACGCACTTTTCAGTTGCCGGTCGTCTGGATAGACGTTGGAAAATGGAGAGAGAGGAGAGGAATGAGAGTAGTCGCCGGTCAGGTGCTAGAGAACGACGAGAAATATATAAGTGTACTTAAGTTGTAAATCTAACACCCTGAGTTGTCAAGTTTTGTTGTGCCAAAACACTTCAATATGGTTGGCTTGTTTTGATAGATGGAAAGTTCACCTTCATTCGAATATGAGCTTAGTGTTATCTACATCGGCGTTATATGTGCTACAAGTACGCATGTTCAACTACAACAACAAGTTGAAGATCATCAAGTCGTTATACTCAAGCTCAAGTGCATCATTACTTCAATCTTCAAGCTTATGTTAAAGCTCAAGATCAAGTCTCAAATTCAAGCTCAAGTATACTACTTCAAGCTCAAGTCACAAGAACAAGCTCAAGTACATTTGCTCAAGTCTCAAGACACAAGTTCGAGACAAGTTCAAGAAATTCGAGATCAAGCTTCATGTGCTTCACAGTGTCCTATCTACCGAATCGACCGATGGTTCAATTTCAATACTCACATTTAAAGTATACATGACCCTAGAAAGACCTTAGAAATAAGTCATTAACATTACGTGTTTAATTTGAATTATTGTACTTAATTTAGGCTTTGCTTCGACTAGTCCTAGTCTTGGTTCGACTAATCCAGGCACTGGCTCGACCAGTTCAGGATTTTACTAAAAAAATTGGATAAGGTTGTTTGTTCTTCGACCAATCGAGTACCCTGCTTGATCGGTCGTGGAGTTTGGCTTGACCAGTCAAGCAGGACTCGACTTAAAGTCCAGCAATGTAATTTTTATTCACTCGACTAGTCGAGCGTTGTACTCGACCAGTTGAGCGAGCCACTTGACCAGTCGAGCCAGTCACTTAAAGTCCTAGCAATGTAATTTCTCAGAATTTTTCATTCATTCCAAGCCAATTCAAGTCACCACTCTGAGAGATAAATCCCCACTATGATGAAGCTATTATGAGGTATTTAAATTTTGATTTTAATAGCTTTTTGGTTATTTAATTTCTTGATCTCTTGATTCCATTATATTTAATTTAAAAAGGAGATTTTGATTTAACCCTTTGTGAGATCCAAGAAATTGAATCCAAGTAGCCTAAGGTTGGATTTAATTTAAAATCATCTAGACCTAAAACCTATTCTTCTGTGAGATTGAACATTGAACATTATCGTTTACAAAGAAGCAGTTCTACCAGCTACATCGAAGAACATTCTTCAGATAAGTATTATATTTCAATTTTTTGTATTTTTGGTTTGTGAGATTCAGTCAGGAAAATCTCTATTTGTGGTTTTGACTGAGATCGGCCAGGAAAATCTTAGCGTGGAGTTTTTTTTATTGTGTAAGCCTGTTGAAAAACATATCTGTAAAGGCTTTAAGGTGAACCTTGAAAAACCTTCTTTCTTAGTGAAAGCCAATATCCTGTGGGTGTGGATATTAGGAGTGGAGTAGTTGTGTGGCTATTTCCAAATAATTGATGTACACACACGAACCACTATAATTCTTGAAGTTTTGGTGGATGATTGTATTTGATTATGTGTGTGAATATTGCAATCTATTTTATACTTTTGTGCTGAATGTTGTAATAGCTAGGTTTATTTCTTTTGTCTCTGTATCGGTTTGAGTTTTTGATACTTACCGACGTTCTAGAAATTAGGTTGCCTTACCATAAGTCATTGGTTTTTAGTGTAAGGTTGTCCTTATAACAACATTTATATCAACTTCTCAATACTTATGCATTTGAGGTTACTTTATATTTCTGTCATCTATGTTATCTTTTCACATTTTATTTTTATTTGATATAGTTTTATTCACCCCCCTCTAGGACTTGGTGCTAGCCCTTTTCAAAATAGAGGAGAGGAGAGTGGTACTAGTCGTTGGTCACCGTTCGTGTGCTGGAGAGAGTCGAATTCGAGCAGAGGTTAGGGTTTTAGGGTTAGGCAAACAGCCGAGACAAGAGTGGGCGTTGCGGTGTTAGATTAAAAAATAAATATATATTTTAAACGTCCATTTACACACACACACACACACACACACACACAAAAAATGATTTGAGCCAATCCGAGCCGAACCGAGTCGAGCTAGGTACAGCTCCGATGCGACCCGAAAGGTTTCGAGCTCAATAAAACTGGCTCTACTCGGCTCAAACATAGTTTCGATATGAATCAAGTTGAATTTTTCCGAGTGAGCTAACGAGCTAACTCGACTCGTGTACACCTCTAATAATGAGGTAGATCTAAATCTCAAGTGGATTATACATGCGACACCATAAGAAATAGTTGTGATTGAACACCGACAATTAAAAACTTCTTCAGGTTACAAAATTTTTAGATCAAGATGATATTTATGTTTTCCTTTCATCTAGGTCTGCGTGACCGTATGTATAGCAAATAAATATTACAAGGCCCTAAGAAGTTTTCAATGGCATGCATTCAATCACCCTTTCTTGTGGTGTGGTCCACCTAAGATTTGGATCTAATTTATTTTTGGGTTCATGCCTTAAAATGATCTAAAATATTGGATGGACGGGATAAAGACAGACATCATAGTGGGGTCCACGTAGGTTTCACATCACCCCACCCTAGCTTTGGTGCTGCTGCGGCAGCAAAGCAGCCGATTGCAAGAACGACTCCCAACACATTTTTGGCGGGCCCACGCTTATGTGGATACGAAATCTACTTCGATCAGCAGATGTAGTCCCATGTTAGGCAAGCAGTCGAGAAGTCAGGCTTACATGTGATTTGGATAGACCACACCAAACGAAAAAAGTTTGGATGTCCACCGTTGATTTTCGTGGGCCCAGTGTGATGATTATTTAAAATCTATTTGAACCATGCATTAAATGCCATATAGAAAAAATAGTCCTATGGCACAAAAATCAATATAATCAAGTTATTTCGGATGGGCAATACCAAGGGAAACAGTTTGGAGGATAGGAGTTGCCCCGGATATCTTTTTCAATCGTTTGGTCCATTAGAATCAAGGATGAGGATGGTCTTTGAGCCCTATACTTAAAATGGGTCACGCAGCTGATGGTTGGTGTGAAATTTGGAAACACATTACGGTAGGGTCCACGTAGCTTCTTAGCCAACATGCAATTCACTTCTCCTAGTTATTGATAGATTCTCTCTCACAAGTGTAAACTAGAGTTTTAATTACCTCCTTTCCCCTACCAAAAGGTAATGTCTAAGATTTTCTCATAATATCATATATTATTAGAAGGAATTTTGGAGTAAAATTTCCACCAATGCTAGTTTTCCAAAAACATGGAACCTATTAATGAAGTTCTTAAAATGGCATATTTATCCTCATTTAAAAGGAGACGGTGAGATCAAATGTTTTAATAGTTAAATATGTAATGTTAAAGTATTTTTTTTGGTAACATTTGAAGGAATTTTGGAGTAAAAATCTAGTTTGTTTGGATTTATGAAAAGTATGAAAAATGAAATAGTGTTTTCCATGAAACTCATTTTCCATTAGTCATTTCTCACTATATATTTTTGTGAAAAAATAAATAAATAAACTTATTTTCCTACCTATATTCTTAAGAAATACATTTTCCTATTGTTGAAGGAAAATGAGCTTCTCAAGAGTTAAAGTTTATATACATATTATTATCCATGTTTAACTGCCTCATATGTGCAACATGTCAAATAAGACATTGTCCATCTTCAATTATGCCCTACACGTGCCGTCATGCCATGTCCGTCTTATCTTATACCTCATATGTGTAAAGAGCCATCAATGTGCTAACGTGCCACATATGTCATCATCCATCTTCTCTTGCACCCCACATAAGCTATCGTGCCACATGTACCACCATTCAGCTTGTGATCCACATGTGCAAAGCACCCCGCATGCTCGAATGCGCCACACACGCCATATGCACCACACACGCCATTGTCTATTTTCAATTCTCCAGATATGTTATATGCCAATGGTGTCAATGTGTACAAGTGTTAATTATCATATAGCCTTGGTGGGTCCATTTCAAATGTTCCAATGCATGCCATGTCCCCCTTATGCCACCATATATACAACTTTAAATACTTCACATGTACCATGCATACCACAATTCAACTTCAAGTGCTCACATATGCCGTGTATGCTACATGTGTCACTATTCATCTCTAAGCATCCCACCTGCACTACATGTGCCACGTATGCTAATCAAGTAAATGCCGGTGACTACTTAAAATCTTTTCAAGAAAAAGAGTTTTGTTTTGAAAATCTTACCAAAAAATAATCAAGGAAAATATTATTTCTTTTTCTACAGTTTTTTTTAATTATTTAAATTAGAAATTTCCAAGAAATACAATATTCCTTCTCATGCTTTTCATGAATCCAAATAAGCGTCTGTATGACTGTATCCAAACTCTCTAGCCAACCCTTACCATTCCTTTTCTTTATAAATGTAGGCATCTATACCCTCCATCCAGGAAAGTCGCCTTTAGTTGATCTAAACCATGATTAATCAAAGGGTGATTAGATCCTTTCCTCTCTCATATAGTAATTAGGTGCATTACCGGACTAAAGTCTTTCATCTTTAGCTTTGTGTGAAGTTTCCTAAAATTATTTAGATATCGGTAGATTATGGGGCTCACTCATCCAAGCCTCCTACAACCAAGACTAGGCTGGACATTCGGGTTAGGCCTCTTTTGTCATAAATGATCTTGATCACGGAAGTGGATTGCGTAGCGTAGTGATTAAACTCTGTGAGGTCCACCATGATTTATGTATTTTATCCGTTCCTTCCATCCATTTTAACAGATAATTTTAGGTCTTGAGATGAAAAATGCAGCATATAAAATGTTCAAAAGGACCACACCACAAGAAACAGTTGAATTGAACGTCTACTGTTGAGAAATTCTTAGGGGCCACAGAAGTTTTGGATCAAGCTTATATTTTATTTTTCCCTTTATCCATGCCTTTACGATCTTATGAACAGGTTGGATGACAAATAAACATCACTGTGGGGCCTAGAAAGGTTTCAACGGTGGAAATCATTATCTCCACTGTTTCCTGTGCTAAGATACACTTGATCTTTAGATATGCTTCAATTATGGGATCAACCCTTAAATTCGAAGAAAAAGTGGATGGATGGCGTGGATAGACCACATACATTGAAGGTGGGCCCAATTGAGTTTACTCTAGGGGTGCACACGGTTCGGATCCAGTTTCAAAAGGGATGAGAAATAAAGGTGCCCCCCTCACATGAATGGTCCATATCAACCAATTCATCTATCTCCTTGACTATTTGATTCCAGTTTCAAAACTGAAACCGAACCGTGTGCACCCCTAGTTTATTCGGTACGATAAGAGCATACTCAGAGTGTATAACTCAGTACGCAGTCCGATTTTCTTGACCACATGTTTTATTGGCTTTCCATAAGACAACTACCATCATCACATGAGATTTTTTCTTAGTATCCTAAAAATGTTTGTTGCATTCAATCACCACTGTTTCGTCTGGTGTAGTCCACTTGAGCTTTGGGTCTGCTTCATTTTTAGGCTCATGACCTAGAATGATCTACCAAAACGGATGGACGGAATGGATATAACACAAATCACAGTGGCCCCCACAGCTGCCATAAGGGAATTGGCCTCCTCCATTGGAGGATTTTGACCATTTGCTTGATTCTGCCGTCCTTTCCACTATTAGATGTACAAGATGGGCTGTAACAGAGAATTTTCACACTACCAATTGGATTGCTACGGTAATCTGATATTGTAGATATTCGAGAATGGACCATCACATTATATGGATTGACCAAATGAAAGGGTTAGATTTTTATTTTTATTTTGTTTATTTATTTATTTATTTATAACCCCAAGTATGAATTTTTGGACACAATGGCAGTGGTTCGAGTCAAACTCAGTTCGGGTCATGCTCGAATGTACTCTTGCGTTTTTGTGTCTCAGGACGGCAAATTATAGGCCAAACGCCTAATCAATCAAAACAAATCTGAAAAAATCAGCTCTTTTATATTAAGTGCAATAAATATTTCACAGGACAGGTCCAATGTATCCATAGGTCCACTTATATATATATATATATATATATATATATATATATATATATATATATATATATATATATATATATATATATATATATATATATATATATATATATATATTCCTGAGTGATAGTGAGATGGTTAGGATTATTTGACAAGTGTAATTTATAAGCTATTGGATATTGGCTTGTTGGGGGTTTACTCATTGACGCAGGGGAGGACGTGAGGTTGAGCACCGTCTTCCTCAAGAGGATAACTATTCCGAATCCACGGAACTTCTCTGGACTCCTCACAGAGACTTCTCGAATCCATGAGAAAAGAGAGCAGAAAATAGAAATAAATTCTAAATAAATTCGAAATAGCTTAATTAATTCATAAAAACGAGTTCACAACCCTTTAAATAAGGGTACTAAGCAATGAGAGAGAAATCAGAATCAAACTACAACTAGGACTCCTAGAATTCGCGACTTACTATAAATAGTAAACTTACTATTTATAGACGGTCGTGATGTCTACTAGTGCGCAAGGTTTTTGGCCAAAAATAGTAAGTGTCCTATTTGGCTTCACCAATCCGTTCTCCTAATTATTCTAAGCTCTTTTCACGTTGGGCGCAAATTGAAACAGGGAAACGACCGTTAAATCAGGGGTTTCTTGCAATTCCGAGCGTTGCAACCCGGCATAGCAGGGTAGGTTGGCTAAAGTAGCTCGTTCTACCCCAAAATCATATATTTTTCGTCCGCTAACTCATCCTGGATTGCGAGATACGCCTGATTTAAGGTCTGATGGTCCAGATCACTTTCTGATCCATCTTTGCCATGTAATTGTCCGCGACGCGCTCTACATCATATATCATATCCAAACTCTCTCCCAATCCTCTCAGTTTCTGTCTTATAAATTGAGGCATTCTCTAAATAAAGATATCCTTAGAGAATTTTTCAGAAATAAAATTGAGAGAATAATAATGCCTACTGTCCACCAAAGTCTCCTTTAGATTATCAAAACAGCTAATCATATTTGAGACTTATTCTTACTGTAGAGTATGAGAGGTGATCAGATCTTTTATCCTCTCATTGTAGTTAGCCAACTGCTGGATGGAGTCTATCAATCTTTTGTTAAAATCATGTAGATACTGGTAGATCTTGTGGACTCATCTATCCAGACCTTTCATAAACAAGACACGATTGGACTTAGCTAAATTGTTGATTAGGCCTATTTGATCATAGATGATCTTGACCACACATTTTATTAGCTTTCTATAAGATGATTAATATAGTCAAATGTGTGTGATTTTATGAGCATCATAAAAATGTTTCTTACACATAATGGGCAACCATGGTGGATTACTTGGACAATCCAAATGTCCCTTGCAACTAGGAGCATGAGCATAGCTGGTCCTAACACGTTTTCACATGTGCCATCATGTGTAGAAGATTGCGATGCAATTCATCAAGTGGCCCTAATGTATGTGCCCTGTCTGGCAATTAAACCAAGCCACACCATGTCCCATGACATGAACCCGTGACAGGGCATCCACATTGTCGGGCCAATTATATTTGCAACTTATCTTCCATGTATGCTAAAAATGGCACTTAACCAAATTTGATTTCTTTGGTTGCATGGCTGCACAAATTTTTCTTATAATTTCCTACTCAGAATATACATGAGGAAAATGGGCCTTTTGATTGGGATTGTTGTTCTGTTGGACTTTAGGTTGTCGTTGTTCAATCAAATACAAGGTTATAGATGTAAATGAGCGGCTTGTAATTGATCAAATATTTACGGTTAACATTAGTATTGGACATGTTAGAGTCATACTTGACTTAGTCAATTTAATGCTTGCGATCCCATGTGCCAAGCTAGTCAGATTACTCCTTCATTAGAATTATTTTATATTAGGCCGATAACTTTCCTTTCAACAATGATCACAGTTTTCACGTTTCTCAATATTGTAATAATAGACTAATAAGATTAAAAACTAAGATTGGATCGCTAATTTTATTGCTTTGATGTAAGAATAGTACAATTAGTGAGAATAAATTAAATTAAGTGGAGAAAATAATTTTTATTTTTATTTTATTTTATTTTATTTTAAACCTATGATTGATTGTATGGATAAAGTAGAAGGAGGTGACTTGTATGACTTGATCAGTGGGATCCATTAATGAAGATTGTGGATATTTTATCTACTCTTAAGTGCATACAACAATGGTGTTAGACATTAGTGGATCTAATCTAAACAAAAGATTCCAGACTTGTGCAGTGTGGTTGGACCGAAGTAAAATATCTAAGCTAAGAAGCTTATGTATAAACAATGTTGTGCAATGTTAAGTTAGGGAATGCCTAGAGCTCTTCTTTGGATGCTTCTTTTATAAGCTTTTGGAAGGCAAAGATTATGCATGATATTATGCATTGTGATAAGATGTTGCTTTTATAGGCTTATGTAAGGTAGTGACCATGCGTTATAATTTTCATTGCAAGGGTTTTGGATAGTCAATCATGGAAATCTTTTTTATTTTTCACGTAATTGTAGCCAATTATATTAGGCTGTGTATAAAAAATCTTACTTACAACTCTTGCAATAATCGAGATGTTGCTTTGGTGGTACTCTATTAATGAATGCTTGTTGAGAGACTTATTTTTATCTAGCATCTAACCCTCCCAGATGTCAATGTCTCTAATTCCTTCCTTTAAAGTTAATCTACACCACATGTGACATTGCTCTGGTGTAAACATCAGTAACAATCCAGTAAGCACCTAGAATGGGAAATGATGTCAGTAACAGTCTGATCATTTGAATCGTGGACCATTGATTTGTTTAACTTCTAGATGGTTTATTTGTAGGCTACAAATTGAGAATTTAGAATTGTTCTGTCAAGGATATTTTTGGGCCACGACCCACCTATTAAGAAAGATATACGCTGGGCCCTTGATCTATACTGTGTAAAGAGTGAGTGCCGATTTGTAGATAAATTCTATCCATGAGGAATTTGGCAATTTGGGGCTCACCCTGATGCGGTAGTGACGTCCAACGGTCCATATATTCAGTTTTCAATATTATACTTAGATCCAAAAATTCAAACCTGATCGAAACACAACCATAGGAAACTGTGCTGTATGAATTAGATTGAAACCATTCATCAGTTGTGTCCCACAAGGATTGTTTGTTTCAAGGATCACCCCTATTAGACAATCCTATCCGAAAACAAGATAGGAGTGCTTTGGTCCTTGTGAGCTGTTGATGTGGGTTGTTTTTTACCTATGGCACAGCATCAAGAAGTCCATCTAGTTGATTTAACAAGTATGTTCACCAAGTGCAGTCTATATTTCAAAGCCTACCTTTGTTGGTTGGGCCTATTTTATCATAAATGATCTTAACCACATATGTGAACAACTCTGAAATAAAAGTAAAAAGACATAAAAAGTTTAAGAGAGAGAGAGAACTCTGAAATAATAAAAGTAAAAAGATATAAAAAGTTCGAGAGAGAGAGAGAGAGAGAGAGAGAGAGAGAGAGAGAGAGAGAGAGAGAGAGAACAGGTAAAATTAAAAAAATGTGAAGGTGTTAAGGGGTCCGGTCAGACGAAGAGGCTTTTCGAGTGCCAAGTTGTTGAAGCCTGGCACTGATTGGCTAGGCCAGCCGATTGCCGGCATAAAAATGGGCACTGATTGGCTAGGCCAGCCTATTAACGGCATAGGCATGGGCATTGATTGGAATTGAAGAGGATGGGAGTAGTAGAACTCTGCAATTCTGGTGGCTCTGTTCTTGAGTTCTTCCTTCATGATCAGTCGATGGCAAGATTTGACACTAACGTAGTCTAGCTCAGTACAAGAGTCTAGGATCATACAAAGATCTTCACAAGATATAGTAGCACCGTTGAGGTTGAGCCAATTGAGTTTCGGCATGAATTTCGCTATTGCTGTTGCTATTTCTTCCGTCACGTTCATATTGCCAAAATTGATCCCCACCAGACTTGGACGAGATACACCAATTTCTTCAATCAATGATGCGGAAAGGGTAATAGAAGAGCAGAACGTAATGTCGATGAACTTCAAGAGCTTGCAAGCTTGGATTAGATTGATAAGAGCGGATGGTGAGATTCGATAATAATTTCGAAGGGAGATTGACTCAATTGACGGACACCTGCAATTGGATCCAACATGATGCAAGTTAATGAATTGAAATTGTAGGACTTCTAAATTAATTTCCTTTGATGAAGTTGATGAACCAAAGAAATTCCACCATTCCTTACGATAGATTTCGTTTCTTGTAGAAGATGAAGGTTGAAACAATCTCTATTGCTATCAATGGTGGAATTACATTGGTTCAACAACCAATATCAGACATCCAAATTCACCCCAAAACACTGGGTAATATGAGTCAATCTAAAAAATCCAAACCTGTCAGCGATCCTCTGGACCATTGTGTCGTCAGCTAGGGGGTGGACCCATATGGTCTTGGCTCCGGCTCCAACATGCTTTATCATGTATTCAGACTCCCAGAACAGCCCATATTGAAGATCTGATATTACGGTTTCTTTGATGTGGCATTCTACGAATCTTTCATGATGACAGAAGCGGACATACTCCCAGCACTCTGGATAATGGGCCACGCAGCGCCATGAATGGCAGACGCGTGCAACAGATATCAGCGAATGAAAGTCAAGCTTGGAGAAGATTTCGATCAGGACTTCTTCGAAGAGCGAATCCCAACATACATTGTGCGTCCGGTAATCCATGGCCAGCTATACTTGCGTGGGTTCTCTTTGCTTCATCCCTTCTATAAGTGGAGTCCGGATCCTCTGTTTGCCACAGGCCGGATTTTCCTGCTTCTTGCTTGTTATTATGTTTTGAAATTTGTTACAATGCACCTCAACGAAATATAATAAGATGCATCGTGAAATTATTAGTAGGATCTGTATTATTTTCAATGAACCAGACCGTTCAAGTGATAGGGCTCACCTTAGATGGGGATGTCCCAAAAAAGAAATTTTAGGATTTAGTAAAAACTCTTTGATCATATAAAGGTTATGATTACCGTTCGTAGTGATAGTAAAAGAACCATATTATCAAAGATTGAGATAATTTGATTACTACGCAATATACAAATTGATGCTATAATGTAAATGGTTTGGATCGTTGGATGTGAACCCTGATTGAAAGGATAAAAATGTTAAGTACCATAGTGCGATGCATCATCGGCATGTATTCTAACTTTTGTTTCCGCCGTATCCAATGAATCCCGGGCTTTTTGGAGTTTGGGATTATGCGCGGCACACGGGCTTTGCAATGCATGCCGACGAAGGGTTTGCGTGGAGGGTACGCGGATTTACTGCGAAAGACTTTACAGTAAGTTGCTGCGCTGGAAACTCAGGTGGGGCCACTGTGATGTTTGTGAGAAATCCTCTCCGTCTATCCATTTTGTAAGTTCATTTTAGGACTTGATACTAAAAATGAACCGTTTCCAAAGCTCAAGTAAGCCGAAAACATGATAATTAAACGTCCACAGTTGAAATATTCATGGGCCACGAATGTTTTGAATCATGCTAATATTTGTGAATTTAATTCATCCCAGTAGGAATGAAGTTATTAACGGCATGAATGTCATGTAAAAATTACTGTTGGACCTAGATAGGTTTCAACGGTAGGAATTTCCCTAACCACATTTCCAACCTTCATTTCTCCTCTTCTTTGAAGGTATTCGCATTCACATTTGGGATTTGGATCGGATGCTAGTAACTGTTTCTCTCTTGATCTACCGATTTCAATTTGTTGTTTTTTGGCTTTCGTTGCCATATATGATTGCTGAATCTGGTGAATTATGGAATATTTTAGTTAAATTTTCAGATTTGTCAGTGTCTTCTTTCACTGTCGAGTTCATTCAAGAGGATGAAATTGCAGTTTTCAGCTACTCCCATTCTTTTTCTTTATTGTTTGCAGTACATTCTTCTTTTTGGTAGCACAGCAGCACCAATGTGTACTTCTGCATTACTAAAAGCTAAGAAAGGGTGTAGCTATCAACCAGAAGGGCATAAATACTGGCCACAGAAATTTTGAATTGTAAACATTTCAACTGAGATGGTGATAAAGAGGTCAGATCCTCAAGCAAACATTGTAGACAGAGCTCTGTCTACAACTTTCTATTCACATGCATGTTAAGGTTATTAAAGTTAGTAAAAAATTATTAACATGCCTAAGCTTATTCACCAAGGTATAAACTTTATTCAACTAGTATGTGGGTCCACCATATTGTATATATGCCATCCAAATCCCAATCTAATGAACTCTACCATGATGATGTGATGCCCCAAAAGTAAGGTCTATGCAATCATTAGATAGGCCATGCACCGAAAGGAATGAACATCCACCCAAAAACTTTGAAATTCTCATGGTAGGCCATGCGATTGTCGAAGCCGCCTGCTTATTTTACGTACATCTCACTTTCTTGGTAAGGCTTATGGACAAGTGGGATTCCATACACGAACAACAGTGGGCCTCTTAGGCAAAGTTGTAGAGAGAGCTATGCCTTCAAACATTACAGAGGACCTGACCTTGTACAAACATTGGCCACATTATACACATGCGTCTTCTTTGTGACAGTTACAACCACGGTCAATAAATCCTTACTGTTAGATTATGCTCAAAAGTCTCTTTGTCAAGTCTTAGTGCATGTTTGTTTGGATGGTGAGAAAAGGAAAACAAAAAATATCATGATTATTGATGTAGAGCGGGTCGCGGACAATTACATGGCAAAGATGGATCAGAAAAGGCCCGGTCGGCGACAGAAGTGATCTGGACCATCAGACCTTAAATCAGGCGTATCTCGCAATCCGGGATGAGTTAGCGGACGAAAAATATATGATTTTGGGGTAGAACGAGCTACTTTAGCCAACCAACCCAGCTATGCCGGGTTGCGACGCTCGGAATTGCGAGAAACCCCTGATTTCACGGTCGTTTCCCTGTTTCAATTTCGTTTTTACTATAAATAGTAAGTTTTAGTTTGCTTATAACTCTTTATCCGTCGGACTTTAGGAGTTGCGCCCAACGTGAAAAGAGCTTAGAATAATTAGGAGAACAGGTTGGCGAAGCCAAATAGGACACTTACTATTTTTGGCCGAAAACCTTGCGCACTAGTAGACATCACGACCGTCTATAAATAGTAAGTTTACTATTTATAGTAAGTCGCGAATTCTAGGAGTCCTAGTTGTAGTTTGATTCTAATTTCTTTCCCATTGCTTAGTACCCTTATTTAAAGGGTTGTGAACTCGTTTTTATGAATTAATTAATCTATTTCGAATTTATTTAGAATTTATTTCTATTTTCTGCTCTCTTTTCTCGTGGATTCGAGAAGTCTCTGTGAGGAGTCCAGAGAAGTTCCGTGGATTCGGAATATTTATCCTCTTGAGGAAGACGGTGCTCGACCTCACGTCCTCCCCTGCGTCAATTATTCAATGATGATTTCTTAAGACTTTCAGTAAGAATAAATTCTTATGAATTATAACTTTTTTAGTTGAAAATAAAATTCTTGTGAATGGATTTTGTGATTCTATTAACTATTGTAAGCCTTTTCAAGACTATTTGTTGTGTACTCCTTTAATTAACACATTTGTCCCTTTTACTATTGCAAGTTTGCCATGGGACTAGTTTTTAAGATACATATGCCTTTCTGAACTTGTCATACTCATGTGATCAGGTGATTACTCATCTCTCTCTTCTCCTTGATTGTCCAAAGAACCGCTGATTAGATGAGAAACTTGGCCAATTGTAGAAATTCTTAGGAAAAAAGAAGAGTGGGAGGGAGGGTTTAACTGAGGATATGGTCCATTGAATGGCTCACTAGGAAAAAAAATAAAGATATGTCTAGGATTTTGCTTCTTTGTAGTCGGGCTCTTGGCACAGTCCTTGGCGATATGATCCAGACCACCACATTTGAAGTAACCTTTGCCTATGTCCAGAGTACAAAATTAGTGACATTACACAAACTCCTTTTCCTTAAGTGAATTTTATTTAGATCAATGGAATTGATTATGAAGGGGTCAAATGAGTCCTAGTAGTGAATTATCCTCTCATCATTCCACTCGGCTAACTTGTTTGCCTCCATACAAACATGGGAAAAGGAAATGTTCAATTTCATTGACGGAAAAAAGTCAAACAGCAAGTAGAGGCAATGGATCATCTTTTCACTGGAGCATAATTCTATTTTCGAGCTCTTAGATTGTGTAAAAGAAATATTATGGATGTATTGCTTAGCTCACTAACATTTAGTAGAGAGCTTGCAAGTTTTTTAACATTGTCCATTTGTTTTCTTACATGTATCCTATGATTAAACATCTTGAGTTTTTGGCCAAATGATCTGCCAGGTAGTTCCCACCTAATACAGGGTTTGGATGTCTAATTAACACATTTTGTGTTTCTATTTTCAGGCAAACATAGATACATATCTCGTATCAATGGCCAAACAACACATTATGTTGCTTCTCTTGGCATTTTTATTATGGGCAGCACTGTTTTTGGAAACATTGGCAATGACCGATGCATTGGATGGTAATTTGAATATGCTTATTGCTTCTCCTTTTATTGTTTGTATTTTTATTTTTTATTTTTGGTGAAAATTTTGATAGATCATTTGGGAGATTTCTCCATTAGATCTATCCTAACTCCTAAATCGACCATCCTACTATACCTCCCATTTTTGTGATGTAGGTCTCTGTAGGTACTTTGCTTTACTGCAATATATCATAGCATGTAGTCTGTTAATTCAAAATCTTAAATCTTTCTATTTGCAGTACATTGCAGATAACAATCTTAAGAACAACTCATGACATGGATTTGATGAGTGTTCGCTCAAGGTAAAAACCAATGTACCTAACCGGAGAACTCAATCGAAACAGCTGCATGTCACCTTCTCCAAGACCTATAAACTGCTAAGAGACATGTTTATGTAGTGGAGGCATCTGAAATGGCAGAATATGCACGCAGGCTTATTGCTAGGAATCCATCATTAGGAGAATGGATTACGGTGTGATTTTATTTTGCAGTTTAAACTTAATACCTGACTTTTTTGATTTCTTTGCCGAACTCAGAGAGAGGGAGATTTCCATCTTATTTCAATGGTTTCTCTGTTTGTGTGGAGATTTCAAGTCTCTTGGACTAAGGGAGAAAACCAATCTCTGTTTTTCTTCTTTCTTTTTCTTTTCTTTCTGTTTTTTCATGTTTTATGGATTGGGATTCCAAGTCTATTTGACTGAGAATTGAAGACTCTTTCTGGGTTTTGGTAAATTAATTGTTTTGTTGATATTGTGCTGATTATTGTCTTGATGAATGTTAAATGGGTGAAATATGCACAAGTTCAATCATTTGTTGATAGAGAAATGAGGGTTAAAAGTGAATTTACCCTCAGTTGATGCGAACATCTTTAGTCTCAGTTTTGCCTTAGTTACCTAAACTGAGATGACAACTTTCATGGCTAAAGGCTTTGAGCCTTGGTTGTAAAGAACCGAGCTTAACAATAGATTTAGCTTCAATTGGAGGCAATTGAGGCTAAAATTTGAATTTAGTCTCAGTTGGAAACAATGGAAGCTAAAATTTTGATTTAGCCTCATTTTGAGAAAACTGAAGCTAAAAAAGTTTTTTTAGCTTCACTTGAAGAACCCAGTCTGTAAAAGTCATTTTAACCTCAATTGCTAAAACTGAGGCTAAATCCTTTAGCCATGGGGTTTTCAACCTCAATTTGGATAACTGAGGCAAAACTGAAGCTAAGGACTTTAGCCTCAGTTTTTTACCTTTTTAGCCACGGTTTTGAACCAAGGCTAAAGTCCCCTTTTCTTGTGTGGCCCTGATGCGGTGGTGACATCCAACGGTACATATATTCAGTTTTTAATATTAGGCTTAGATCCAAAAATCCATAACTGATCCAATCACTACCATAGAAAACTGTGTTGTATGAATTAGATTGAAAGGATTCATCAGTTGTGTCCCACAAGGATTGTTTGTTTCAAGGATCACCCCTATTAGACAATCATATCCACCTTATCTGTGGACATTAAAACGGAGGGTGGAAAACAAGAATACAGGTGCGTTGGTCCATGTGAGCTGTTGCTGTGGGTTGTTTTTTACCCACGGCCCAGCATCAAGAAGTCTTATCTAGTTGATTTAACAAGTATGTTCACCAAGTGCAGTGTATATTTCAAAGGCTATACCTCCCTCAAATTGAACGGCCCAAATCTATCGATACGCTGATCATTTCTTCTTTTATAACTATATGTTTTCCAAGCCATCGTAGAATTGTTAGGATTATCTGATGAGTGTGATTTTAAAGCAAGACTAGACTGGACATAGCTAAATTGTTGATTAGGCCTATTTTATCATAAATGATCTTAACCACATATTTGATTGGCTTTACATAAAATGACTACGATCATCAAATGTGTGTAATTTTCTCATAATCTTAAAAATGTTCGTTGCACATAATGGGCAGCTTGTACAAGTGTCCCTTGCAAATAGGAGCTAGCACGTGTATAGTCGGTCCTAATGAATTTTCACACGTTCCATCATGCTTAGAACATTTTATCCATCCATCAGGTGGCCCAAGTATAGGTGTCCTATCAATTCAGATGTGTAAACCAAACCGTAGTGTGGCCCAATACATGAACCTGTTGCAGGGTATCTACATTGTGGGGTCCACTTGACACTAATCTTCAACGTGAGACACGTAATCAAATTGGATTTATTTAGTCCCACCCATTGACTGACAGGACCCCAGATTGCAATTACCTTTCCTTCCCCAGACTGATGCATCGTTCCTCTGTTTTGGATACACGGAAACATGAAAGCTATAGTTGGGTCATGGGTCCCACTCTTATTGTGTAACGTATCTGTATATATATATTTTTTCCATCCACAAGCTCATGTTAATTATTTAAAACTCAAGTGGACCACATCAAAGAAACAGTGGAGATTGAATGCTCACTATTGAAAACTTCTTTGGAGTCATGAAGTTTTGGATTCGACTGATATCTGTGCTTCATCTGAGGAACAGATTAGATGGCATATAAACATCACGGTGAGCCCATAATGATTTCGAGAGTCAGTGATTTCATCCCCACTCTTTGGGGTGGTCTCATCTAATGAGCAGGGATCATGTAGTCATTGCTATTGCATTCCTATCAGGTCTAACTTGGGGGGAATATATATACACACACACTCAATTGCAATTTGAGCCTACTCTCCCAAACATAACATTTAGGTAATTACAAATTGCTCAGTCTATATGGAGCTAATTGTCACATTTCAATTGGTTTGTGCATCCAAATGCATCCTTAGGAATGCTTGTTTGTCACTTAAAAATGAATTCATCTCAATTTTTGAGAGGGCTAATTACAAATTTGCTTTATGAGAATTTTAAACACCTTCTCTCTTTTGGATCATATAACTCCCCACTGTTTTAAAGATTGGTAGCAGATACTCCCATATAAATAAACATAGCTATTATCATTTAGTAGTTGACCCTTCTACCCTTAACTAATATACAACTAGTTGTATACATTGTTTAGACATGTATTGCACAAACCAATTGAATTGTAACAACCCGTCATTTTTAATCTAAACCCAAATCCAGAACAGGCCTATGATGTGCAGCCAATAGTCTAATTAAAAGTATTGGTTGGGCCCATATAAAGACTGGACAGGTCCAGTTTTCGCTACTGGCTACCTTTTCTTTGGGGCCAACCTTTGGGACGGTTTGGATCTTCTACACAAGTGACATGCCAACGGGAAACAAAGTCTTGTTTATGTAAATTCACACATACAACTGTATCTGAACAACTCTCAAATAAAAATAAAAAACGACATAAAAAGTGTAATAGAGAGAGAGAGAGAGAGAGAGAGAGAGAGAGAGAGAGAGAGAGAGAGAGAGAGAGAGAGAGAGAGAGAGGTGCAGTCAATGTGATATAGAGGAGTAGAAACAGTGAGAGAATAGGTTACAAATTTGTGAAGGTGTAAGGGAACGGGTTAGGTTGAGGCCCGACATTCGATGGGCTGGCCAAGCCGATAATTATCGGCGCTATTGACGGGATATATAACGTGGGCATAAATTGGAATTGAACACCATGGGAGTAGTTGAACTCTGCAATTCTGGCGACCCTGTTCTTGACTTCTATCCTTCATGATCAGTCGATGACAACTTTTGACATTAACGTGGTCTAGCTCAGTGCACGAGTCTAAGATCATACAAAGAACTTCACAAGATATAGTGGCACCGTTGAGGTTGAGCCACTAGAGTTTCGGCATGAATTTCCCTATCGCTGTTGCTATTTCTTCCTTCACTTTTAGATTGCCCAAATTGATGCCCACTAGACCAGGACAAGATCGACCTATTTCTTCGATCAATGATGCGGAGACAGAAGAGCATAACTTAATGTCGACGAGTTTCAGGTGCTTGCAAGTGTGGATTAGATTGAGAAGAGCAGCTGGTGAGATTCGATCACAATATCGAAGGGAGATTGACTCAATTGACGGGCATCTAGCATGTAATTGAATCCAACATGATAAGTTAATAAATTGAAGTTGTAGGACATTGAATTAACCCAATTTGACGGAGTTGATGACCATAAGAAATCCCACCATTCCTTGTGATAGATTTTGTTTCTTGTAGAAGATGAAGGTAGAAACCAATTACATTGGTAAAACAAGCAATATCAGACAGCCAAATTCACCCCAAAACACTGGAGTGATTTAACCATTTGACTTTGAGGCTGTTCGGATGCAAGCAAAGGTGTCCAACACAAATTGTCTTGGTTAGCCTGTCTATGATTTTTTAACTGGTTTGTATCTGAGAATTAAGGAAAATACAAACAAGCAATCCCAAAAAATAACTATGAGCAATGATAACATGACATGGGAGTTATAGGGTATCTTACATGTAGTGAATAGAATAGTTAGTCAATGACAACATGACACAGGCAGTTTGTGCCAGACAAGGACTGTAGAACAAGCACCAGGCTAATGTTGTAAACTTTTGTGGACCCACTATGATGCATGTGTTATATCCACACCATCTATAATTTTTTTTTCCAGATCAGTTTAGGGCACCAATCAACAAATGAGGCAGATCCAAAAACTAAGGAGACAACACAACAGAGCAGTGGGGATGGAATGCCTATCATTGAAAACATTTTTAGTGCCACAGAAGTTTTGGATGAAGCTGATATTTGTGTTTTCTCTTCATTCATGTCTGTGTCACCATATAAACAGGCTGCATGGAAAATAAACATCCCGGTGGGCTCTAGAAAGGTTTCAAGAATGTCAGTGCCCACAATGCTTTCTGCGGTGTTATTCACTCGATCTTTTGGATCTGCACATTTTTTGGATCATGCCCTAAACTGATTTGGCAAAATGGATGGACGGTATGGATATAACACATTGATCATAGTGGGGCCCACAAAACTTTACCACGTCAACACGGCACAGTTCAATCCCGGCAACAGACTAGGTTGAACCATAGTGGGTCTTTCCCTGACCGTGAGGTCCACCTTGATGCATGTGCTGTATACCCATGCCGTCTATTAGTTTTTCAGATTCAAATTATGGTATTGTGGAAAAAGGACGTGGATCCAAATCTCATGTGGACCAAACCATATGAAATAGTGGTGATTTACCATTAAAAACTTCTTGTGCCTAGAGGTTTCAAGTCTAGTCGGACCGGATTGGGCCAACTTGACTCGGTCCGAAATTTCGCCCGACACGAACTCAATCCGATCCGGGATGGAGCCCGACTTCTCTGACTCGATCCGATCCATTGAGCTGCTAGCCTGGCCTGAACCAAGAATATTTGAGCCTGAGTTCTCCGACTTGATCCAATCCGTTGAGCTTCTAGCCTGACCCGAACCGAGTTCTCTGACTCGATCCAATCCGTTGAGCTGCTAGCTGGGATCAATATGATATTTCTATTTTCCCTTCATCAAGGTCTTGTCTGATCTTATTAAGATGTTAGATGGCAAACGAATATTATGGTGGACCCTAGGAAGCTTTTAATGGTGAGTGTTCAATGTCCACTGTTTTCTATGATGAGGTCCACTTGAGATTTGGATCTCTTCATTTTTAAGACCATGCACTAAAACGATCTATAAAAACTGCTGGATGACATGGATTTACCTTACATACATCAACGTGAGCCCCACGGTTGCTGTAGTTAATGAGTGAAACCTAGTCCACTCTCTCATTATTCTTGGAACGTTTTGTCCCCACGCCCACCCTTCAGTTTTTTGAAGAGGCACACCATGATGTATACCTGAGATCCACTCTAACCATGGGATGTATGGGATGAGTAATCCCATGTTGGGCTCAAAGCTAAGAAAATCAAGCTGATACGTGAGTGTGCCATATTAAAGAAAACAGTTGGGAGAGACATCCACCCTTAATTTTTTTCAGGGTCCACCATGATAATCATGTGAAATTCACTTCAACCATTAGGTGACACACCAAAACATTGACCTGAGACCTAAAAACCAGGCCCATACGATGATTCAAGTGAGCCACACTATAGTATAGTCCACTTGAACCACAAATGAGGCCAATTTTCAGACCCTGGGTTTATGGCAGAGTGAATTACCTGATGGTTGGCGTTGACCATTTGGTACCATGAGTCATTTGAAATCCAAACCTGTCAGCGATCTTCTGGACCATTGCGTCGTCAGCATTTGGGTGGACCCAAATCGACTTGGCTCCGGCTGCAACATGCCTTATCATGTATTCAGACTCCCTTAATAGCCTTTCTACGAATCCTTCATGATAACGGGAGTGGACAAAATCCCAGCGATCTTGACGATGGGATCTTACGGTTTCTTTGACGTAACGATCTACGAATCTTTATTGATAAGAGGAGTGTGTTGCGAGATGTCTTAAATTTGAGTTCTTTCGCAACTGACATGCGGAAAGGGATGAACGTGATGAGGATAAATACTCCGAATCCACAGAGCTTCTCTGGACTCCTCACAGAGACTTCTCGAATCCACGAGGAAAGAAAGCAGAAAATAGAAATAATTTCTATTAAATTCGAAATTGATTAATTAATCCATAAAAATGAATTCACAACCTTTTAAATAGGGGTACCAAGCAATGGGAAAGAAATCAGAATCAAACTACAACTACAACTCCTAGAATTCGCGACTTACTATAAATAGTAAACTTACTATTTATAGACAGGCGTGATGTCTACTAGTGCGCAAGGTTTTCGGCCAAAAATAGTAAGTGTCCTATTTGACTTTACTAAACCATTCTCCTAATTATTCTAAGCTCTTTTCACGTTGGGCGCAACTCCTAAAGCCCAACGGATGAAGAGTTATAATCAAACTAAAACTTACTATTTATAGTAAAATTGAAATTAAAACAGGGAAACGACCGTCAATCCAGGGGATTTCTCAATTCCGGGTGTCGCAACCCTGCATAGCTAGGTTGGTTGGCTAAAGTAGCTCGTTCTACCCCAAAATCATATATTTTACGTCAGATAACTCATTCCGGATTGCGAGATACGCCTGATTTAAAGTCCAATGATCTGGATACTTCTGTCGTCGACCGGGCCTTTTTTGATCCATCTTGGCCATGTAACTGTTCGCGACCCGCTCTACATCAACATCCTTGCACATGAACTACTTGGGAAAGGCTTTAGTAGGAAATCCATGTCCGGACACCGATTTCAGGCTTTCGCAGAGGAAGTTCTACGCTTGGAACCATTGTGGGGCCCACCATGATGTTTTTGATAAATCCACAACATCCATCTGTTTTTTGAGCTCATTTTAGGATAAAAGTCCAAAAATAAGCTGGATCCAAGACTCAAGTGGGCCGTAAGAAATGAAAAGGTGGGTAGGGAAATTTCTACCGTTGAAACCTCCCTACAACAATGATGCTTACATGCCATCCATACCGTTCATAATGGGATGAACTGAAAACAAATATACTAGCCTGATTCAAAACTTTTGTGGCCCCATGAATATTTCAACTGCGGATGTTCAATTCTCACATTTTCGGCCTAGTCAAGTATTGGATCCGACTCATTTTTGGCCTCTTCTCCTAAAATGAACTCACAGAACAGATGAATGTGGTGGATTGATCAAAAACATCATGGTGGGCTCCACATAGGTTCCCAACACACATCATACCTGTTATGGGGAAATCTGACCCGGATGAGTCAGGCCGATTAGTGAAGGCTCAAAGCTTGGAAGGAAGGTCTTGGAAGGAGAAAATCACTCCGGGTCTGAGTAGACCCTTGTTACAGAGGTTTGGCCATGCCTGTGAATCAGCCGAGCAAAACTTACCTCTGACTCAGAGGCCGAGGATTAAGGCCCAGGACGGGCACATTTGACAGACTCCGATCCCAATACCTCGACTATGAACCCCGACTGCTAATGCTCAGCCGCAGACTTGGATAGAATGAGTCCAAGTCCGGATGAGGACCATCTGACCATGAGCCTAGTGTACCGAGTTGAGAAATCAACTCAAGTATGGACGTGGGATACTCATTATATTTGAATGGAGTGAATAAATGTATTTGAAATTTTAATATTATATTTGAATGGAATAAATACGTGGAATTAGAATACATTCAAAATTTTCAATATATTTATGAGAATGTATGAGATATCCTTATCATATAATATATTTGTTGGGGAGAAAATATGCTAAGTCCAGAGACTCGGATATGGAACGGACCAATTTTACTGATACTGCTCGGGATTTTCGAGGCAATCGTTGGGTTCGAGACAAGATCATAAGGTGGAGAGAATAAGATGAATTAAGTTAGCTCGGTTGACAAGCTAGCAACGTCAGTATGAGCCGATTGAGGCCTAAAAGCTATAAGCCACACGATCGGTAGTGAAAACCGACTCACTAGTAAGCCGGTTGCATTGTCAGTTATGGGATAGGAAAGGACGACAGTCACAGGCCGAGACTGTTCCACCCGACAGAAGGCAAAAAGCTCATCTCCGTAAAGCCAGCCGAGACTCATTTGTTACTTGAGTCGGAATCGGCCGAGCCGAATAAAGGAAAGACGGTGTAAATGAAAACACTGTCCTGGATATCTCGCAAAGGATCCTCGATCCCGATGGTCTCGGGATTGGATGGAGACCAAAAGCGGGCCAAAATTAAATCTCTATGATATCAGGAAGAGAATCCCTGCACGACAGAACTCTCCCACACCTATAAATAAGGAACCTCCATTTCGATGAAGGGGACGCAACTCAAAACCTAGAAAACATCTTCTCCTTAGTCTACGAAGCTGACTTAAGCATTGGAGGTTCCCCGGGCTAGAGCCAGGATCTCCTTTCAGTTTCTCTCTTGCGCAGGTGACGAGCACGAGGGGAAGGCACACCATAAATTTGCATCAACAGTTTGGCGCCGTCTGTGGGAATCGTACGAAAAGCCATTTTTCACATTCCAATCCAAAATTGGAAATTTATTCTTATGGTGATAACTAGAAGGACGGTTCAAGAAGAAGATTTGAATGAGGCCGCGGTCACAGGGCCAGCGGGCGCAAGCATAGTCCCGGCAGTTCAAAATCTACCCAATAACCGTCAGGGTTCAGCGGCACAACGATTAACATCTGTTGCAACCAATAACCAGCGGAACCGCAACAATGGGCGGTTGGATCGGGAGGTTCAGGAGATCCGGTCCGATATGAATGTGATGAAGCAGATGCTGGAACAGATGTATCATCAACAAATGCAGCCGCCTCAGCAAGGCCAGGCAGCACATGTTCCCACACCAGCAACCGATCCTCAGCCTACTGTTCCGCGATCGTTTCATCAACCAAGTCAGCCCCAGGGTTCTCCCGACCCAGCACCGGCTCACTCAGCTACAGCCGTCTTGCCCCCTACCGATCTCTGACACGAGATACATTGAAGGAGGCGCAGCCGGCCTCCCGTGGAAGGTACGGCGGACAACAACTAGCCTTGAAAAGCTGACATCCAGGACTTCAAAAAGGAAGTACGGGAAGAAATGGCGAAAGAGATGGCGGACATGGAACAGGGTCAGAATGTACATTCGACCAGGTCCAAGGCAAAAGCATCCCCTTTTATGGACGAAATAATGCAGGCTCAGTTACGAGAAAGGTTTCGACTTCCCTAAATCACTCTTTTCACTAGAAAGACCGACCCAACTGAGCAATCGAATGTTTCAAAACCTACATGAAAGTACATGACGCCTCGGATGCCGTGATGTGTCGAGCCTTCTCTCTTACGTTGACTGACGTAACTCGACTTTGGTTCAAACAGTTGAAACCAAGGTCTATTAGTTCGTTCGCAGAGCTCATCGATACCTTCATCACCAACTTCATTGGTGGAAAAAAAAACTGAAACCGCCTGTATACCTGAACAATATAGTTCAGGAGCAGGGAGAGCTACTGAAAGATTACATCAAGCGTTTTAACTTCGAGTCTCTTCAGGTTCAAAAAAATTAAGAAGAAACAACACTCAATGCACTTATGCAAGGAGTCAGAGACAAACCATTCCTGGCATCTCTGGACAAGAACCCACCAGAGACTCTCGCTGAGTTTATGGCTCGGTCAGACAAGTATGCGGATGCTGAAGAGACACGAATCATGCGTGAAACAGTCCAGAATGCAAAATCCTTGGTCAAAGAGTCGGCCAAAAAAGAAGCCAACTCGACTGTAGGAAAGAAGCGTAAGGATGATCAAGCGCGCGATGAACGATAGTTGGGCAAACGACCCGACCGAAGGTTTTCGACATACACTCCCCTGAATAAGCCTCAGGAGCAGGTATTGATGGAAATCAAAAGTGAAGGCTTCGTTAACTGACTCGACAAACTCTGATGCAATCCCAACCAACGGAGTAAAGACAAGTATTAACATTATCATCGTGATCATGTGCACAACACAAGTGATTGCTATCACTTAAAGGAAGAAATTGAACGACTCATAAGAGAGGGCCGACTCAGAGAACATGTGGAGAACCGGTTAACTGCAGAAGAACGCCCAAGCGAAAATCGACTTACAGAAGAGATCCGGACTATTGTCGGTGGTCCTCGAGGTGGAGGCGACTCAAATAATGCTAGAAAAAATTACGCCAGGAGCATTAGTCAGCCTCGGTCCGAGGTTCTCATACTGTCTTGGCCCTCGAAAGAAAAGAAGAGAGAAAAGTATTGTATTTCGTTCACTGAGTAAGATGCCCGATGTATACACCATCCCCATGATGATGCGTTAGTCATCACCCTCACCATCGCCAATCGAAAAGTATTCTGTATACTTGTAGATACAGGTTCATCTGCGGATGTATTATTCGCTCAAGAGTTCGACAAAATGGGAGTTGAACGATCGGCATTGCTTCCGGTTCGAACCCCGTTGATCGGGTTTTCTGGCGGGCAGGTACTCCTTGAGGAGATTGCATCACTACCGCTAACTACTGGGAATTTCCCACATCAGACGACAATAATGGTCGACTTCTTAGTCGTCGACTAATCATCAGTCTACAACGCTATACTCGGCCGACCTTCTCTGAGTCTCCTGCAAGCAATGGTGTTAACATACCATCTTTCCATGAAATTCTCGACTGAATCGGGAGTAGGAGTAGTGAAAGGGGATCAGCAAGATGCTCGACGCTGCTATGCCACAACAGTAAAAACTCCGACCGAGATATCTATGATCAAGTCGCTGGATCCTCGAGTCGGAACTCCTGAGCGAGGACAACCGGTGGAAGATCTTGTCTCGATACAGTTGGACAAGACAGACGAAACGAAGATGGTACAAATTGGTTCATCTCTGAAGTCTCCCCTCAAAGATAACATGATAACGCTGCTCCGACGGCATGCCGATGTGTTCGCATGGAGCCATGAAGATATGCCTGGAACGATCCCTCGGTCATGACTCACCGACTCAACATCGATCCAACCTATCGGCCAATCCGACAGAAAAGACGTCATCTCGGTCCCGAGAGGTATGTTATCATTGAAGAGGAAGTCGGCAAGTTCCTCAAGGCTAATTTCATAGAAGAGATATACTATCCAGAATGGATAGCTAATGTCGTACTTGTGAAAAAACTAATGGAAAGTGGCGCGTCTGTATTGACTATACGGACCTCAACAAAGCCTGCCCCAAAGACAGCTTCCCTCTTCTAAGGATTGATCAGTTGGTAGACAGCACAGCAGGGCATGAGTTACTTAGTTTTATGGATGCTTATTCAGGGTACAATCAAATTGTGATGCATCAATCTGATAAGTCTAAAACTACCTTTGTCACTGACAAAGGTCTTTATTGTTATCGTGTGATGCCATTTGGTTTGAAAAATGCTGGAGCGACTTATCAAAGGTTGGTGAACAAAATGTTCGCTCGGCAGATCGGCCGAACCATGGAAGTATATATTGACGATATGCTCGTAAAAGCATACACGCAGCCGATCATATAGCTAACCTAGAAGAAATGTTCCTGATCTTACCGAAATACAGAATAAAGTTAAACCCCAACAAATGCGCTTTCGGCATAAGCTCGGGAAAGTTTCTCGGATTCCTAGTCAGTCAACGGGGAATCGAGGCAAATCCTGAGAAAATCAAAGCATTACTCGACATTGAGTCCCCAAAGATGATTAAAGACATACAAAGGCTGACCGAATGAATAGCCGCACTTAACCGCTTCCTATCCCGAGCCACCGATAAATGCCTCCCCTTCTTCAATCAATTGAAGGGACGACAGACGATGGAATGGATGGAAGAGTGTGAAGCAGCGTTCCAACAGCTGAAGTCTTACCTCGGGTCTCCACCACTTTTGTCAAAACCCGAGTCAGGAGAGGCTTTGTTATTATATCTCACCGTATCAAACGCAGCAGTTAGCTTGGCCTTGATACATGAGCATGATGGGGAGCAATTGCCAATCTATTATGTCAGCAAAGCATTATTACCAGCAGAGACCAGATATCCTCCCTTAGAAAAGGTAGCCCTGGTATTGGTAGTTTCTTCGTGACGACTTCGGCTGTACTTTCAAGCTCATACCATCATCGTCATGACCGACCTTCCATTGCGTCAGATCCTTTATAAACCGGAAACTTCGGGCCGACTTACGAAATGGGCCATCAAGTTAAGCGAGTTCGACATATAGTACAGACCGAGAGTCGCCATTAAAGGACAGGTTGTGACCGACTTCACTGCCGAAGTAACTCCACAAACTGACCTAGTAACTGAGCCTGTCTCGGCAGTCGAAGCATCAACATCCGCTTTTCTCGACCCATCACCCCACCCGATCCCCTGGAAACTCTTCGTTGACGGTTCTTCCAACTCTAAGGCAAGCGAGGCTGGGGTAGTTCTTGAAACTCCTGATCTAACCTACATGCAGCATGCCTTACGACTTGGATTCCAAGCCTCGAACAACACAGCGGAATACGAAGCTTTATTACTCGGCCTTCGACTCGCAGCAAGCTTGGGCATAACTCATCTTAATGTCTTCAGCGATTCACAGTTGGTCGTCAACCAGGTCACTGGAGTTTATCAGACGCGAAAAGAACAACTGAAGGCGTACACAGAAAAAGCAAAATAGTTAATGGGTGGATTTTAGCAATGTGTAGTGACTCGGATCCCCAGGGCTGAAAATACCAAAGTCGATTTATTAGCAGAGCTCGCCTCTGCGGATGAGGAAGACATACCCAGGTCAGTTCCAATTGAGCATGCATGTAGCTAAGCCGAGTATCAGTGAGCCAATAAAATTGACCGTACATGCTATTGATTCGGGACCCACCTGGCTCGACCCTATCGTCCAGTATCTCGACAATGGAAAGTTACCCGAAGATCGTGCCGAGGCCCGACGACTAAAGATCCGAGCATCACGATACACCATTTTGAACAGGGTACTATACAAGAAAGGCTTTTAGGCTCCCTTACTGCGGTGCCTAGACCCCCATGAAGCCGACTATGTGTTACGGGAGATACACGAAGGAATATGTGGAAACCACTCAGGAGGGAGAGCACTCGCCCACAAAGTCTTACGTCAGGAGTATTACTGGCCCACTATCCAGCACAACGCTCAAAAGCTCGATCAAAGATGCGACAAGTGTCAGCGGATCGCGGTTATCCCAAGACAGCCTCTCGAGGAATTGACTCCCATGACTGGTCCTTGGCCCTTTGCGCAATGAAAAATTAACATCATCAAACCACTCCCAATGGGGAAAGGTCAGACTAAGTCGCTATCGTAGCTGTCGATTATTTCACAAAGTGGACCGAGGCTGAACCCTTGACAACAATAACTGAACAGAAGATCACAGACTTCGTTTGGAAGAACATTGTGTGTCAGTTCGGGATACCCCGAGTTATTATTACCGATAATGGAAGACAGTTCGATAACAAACGGTTCAGAGATATGTGTATTAATCTCGGGATCCGAAATGTGTACGCCTCGCCTCATTATCCTCAAACAAATGGATAGGTTGAAGCAGTCAATAAAATTATCAAACAACATCTCTGCACTAAGCTCGATCGAGCTAAAGGAGCGTAGGCCGAAGAACTTCCAAAAATCTTATGGGCCTACTGAACTACCGCTCGGACAGCCACTGGAGAAACTTCGTTCTCTCTAGCTTATGGATCAGAGGCAGTTACCCCGGTCAAGATTGGATTGCCTTCAGCACGAGTCAGTATGTTTAATGAGGAAGACAATGAAGAACTCCTTTTTCTAGGGCTCGATCTCGTGGAAGAACAAAGAGAAGTGGCTCGACTACGAATGATGGCTTGGCAGAGACAGGTAGCTCGGTTCTATAACGCCCAAGTTAAAATCAGGCAATTCCGAGCTGGAGATATGGTTCTCCGAAAAATATTCCTAAACACGAAGGAAGTGGGATCGGGCAGGTTGGGACCTAATTGGGAAGGACCATATGTCGTCTCGAGTACCATTCGACCAAGAACGTATTGGTTAGAAGACCTGAATGGACAGTTATTGCCTCATCCTTGGAATGTCGAACATCTCAAGATCTACTACCCTTAGCTCGGTATTCAAAGCATAAAGTGAAAAAACATATAAGCTGAGTCATATGAATAAAACTAAATACATTCTTTCATCAGTATAAGCGCTTTTACATCGGGTTACATTGTCAAAATCCATTACAACGTTGTCTCGAGAAAATAAGAAAGACAAAATTAAGGCAGAGATAGTCGTTCAGGACAGCAAAGGACACTTTCGAGTCAGCCACTAAGCCCGACATTACGCCAATATAAGTGCAAAGTCCTGGAGCTCGGCACTATGTTGGTGTGAGTGCCAAAAATGAAGCTCGGCTACTGCCCCTCGGCCGGAGCTACTCCCGAAGCAGTCCTAGAGGCATCGGTCACTACTCCCGAAGCAGTCCCAGAGACATCAGCCTCGCCTCCAATAGCAGCGTCAGCAGCGACGTCAGCAGGACCAACATCTGGATCCTCAGAACCCGAGACATCTTCATCAAATCCCGAGAGATCAAGATCGGGGAAAGCACCCTTCATTTGTTTGATACACGCTATGTATCCGCTTTGGTACAGGCGATCCCTCTCATCCTCGAATTCCTGAGACTCGAGAAAGGCCTGTACAACCCGATCCTTAGCCTTCTCAGCCTCGTGGGCCTCCTCTTGAGCTCACTGAATGAACCCCGCAGCCTCGAGTTTGGCTCGAGCCAGCGTGCTTTCGCAAGAGGCATAAATTTCAAGAATTCGCCAACTCTCTTCCTTGGCTGCGGACAACAGCGACGACACTCGGCTTTTGCGTCTTCAACAGCTTTCCTGGCGAGAGCCGCCTCGGCTTTTGCGTCTTCAGCAGCTTTCCTGGCGAGAGCCGCCTCACCGGTCAAGATACCGATCCGAATCTCGGCAATCTCGTGTCATCCTTCTGTCTCGGCCACAAGATTCTGAAGCCTCTAAGCTACGGATAACTTCGAGCAAGCCTTGACTAAGCAGGGGGTAAGCTGCAAAAGACAAATGTGAAGTCACGATTAGTGACCGAGACAAGAAGTAAAAAAAGAAATGAAAGGAAGGGATAAAAGACTCTTACCTTAAAGAGTACCTTCACTGTATGACCAACGGTTTGTTTCATGGGGTCATTATAGAGGCTGGAAAAGTCTTTCTCGCACCCATGAGCTATGGCCCAGGGAACCATCCCCAACACAATCGCTTGGAAGGGCGACGACTCCTGTTGAGTCATCTCCCCTCTTGAAGACTCAGCTCTCGTCTCCTCTCTCTGCCTCGGGACCTCCTCTGAAACAGGTCCTGGCTCGGAAGCCATCCGAGGTTCAACGGCTACCGCGTCCCCCGCTTTCGCCCTCTCGTCCGGATCGGAAAGCACGACCACAGTAGGGGCAGAGGAACCTGCGGGTTCCTTCTCCTTCATCGCCGCCATCTATTTTTTGGAAGGCCGATGCTCCAACAGAAGGACCGATCGCGGGGGAGGCTTCATTTTGAAAGCCCACTTAAGGGGAGGCCGAGCTCCAGCCATATCTGAAAGAACCAGCTTAAGAAAGGGCCGAGCTTCAGCTAGATCTGAAAGAAGAGTAAAATAAGTCAGACGAAGTTCAAGGAGGATATGAAGACGCAATAAGGGTTACCTGTGACAGTCGAGTCTAAACCTCCAAGATGAAGGCATTCTGGCTGCAAGAGTACCTTCTAGGACCGATCTTCCGGACTCAACGCTCTCAAGTCCTTGACCCGAGCTAATGCGTTGGATACAAGCTTCTACCTCTTCTTCGGAATGTTTGCCAAACACGAGTCCGTCAGACTCAAAGCATTATGACATGAAAAAATAGAAAAGGATATGCCAAGTCACCTGCTTTGTGAAACACCTGAGGAATACGAGTCTCGTAGAGCCCAGATTCGGCCCTCTCCCAGTGACCACATGCCCAGAACCAGCGTTCTCTCCAATGTTTGTTGGAAGTAGGAGGGTCGGTTATTAAAGAGCCGCCTTTGCCCCGCCAAGCGCTCAGGATGTAAAAGTCGGGATAATTCGGGTTTACCCGCACTTGATACAAGTGGAGGAATTCATCAACTGTCAGTGAAGGCTGTTTTAACTCAGCCCACAACACAGCACCCCCGAATAAGTTCCTCCACCCGTTCGGGACTATTTGTCGGGGAACAATCCGGACACGAGATAGAAAGTCTCGAACGATGGGCTGAAGGGGCAAACGTAAGCCACATTGCATCAAGACTTGAAAAATTGCGACCGCCCCAGCAGGAGGACAGTCGGGTAGGTCATTTGGATGAGGAAGATGAATTATGGCCGAATCCGAGACATGATACCCAATTCGGATTCTGTCCAAGTCCGCCTCAATCAAAACTGAAGGAACCAGACCCCTCAGTTCGTCCTCTGACTCCTCTCCTTCGATAGCTGACTGAGAGGATTGCGCCGACTTACCAATAGGAGCCGACCCAGAGGTTCCCTCAGCAACCCCTGTTTCTTCTTCCTCTTCCAACAAATCCATTGAAGGATTGGGTCTCCCTGGGCGGATTTTCAAAGACGACCCGCCACATGAAGGACCGATCGAAGTGGGACGCTCCGCCGGAGCTCCGGTGGCTCTCTCAGATAATTGGAAAGCGGCGTTGGCATCAACAACAATCTCCACCAGTAAAGAAGGCGATTCAGCAACTTTTGAAAAACACTGCGCTTCACCTTCATCACCGGAAGTTCCCTCCCGAGGACTTTGAGAGCCTTGCATTGCCATTATTGTCAATTAAAAGGGAGGGAAGAACTCACCGGAGAAAGTAAGGAAGACAACGAGGAAGAAAATAGCAGAGGTGAAGGCGAAAATGGCGGAACGTAATGCTGACAGCAGGAAAGGAGAGGGAGAAGAAGAGAAGAAAAATGAAGGGGGAACGGAGAGCCGGAAAGGCAACAACGAAAATGCTAAACGCGTGCCTCTCCCTTCCTTTTATAGTCTTACCACGTGGCACAGGCAATTGATGGAGAAACGAATCGACGCCTGCATCGACTCCCCCACTCGACACGTGGCGCACGCCGACTGATGACGGTAACGCTCTCGCCACGCGTCCGACGTTCATAAGCGGAAGAAAAGACTTGATGGTTGTCCGCACGTGCGACCTCGGGCAACGAATCGTCTCCCATTGCGAATGACACAAAAGGCATTAAATGCCTAATTATTACCTCGGACTTAGTTATGAACCGACCTAAAAACTCGTTACTCCATAGTGCCGTAAGAGACACACGGAGTAATGGGGTTTACTGTTGGGGAGAAAATATGCTAAGTCCAGAGACTCGGATATAGAACATATCAATTTTATTGATACTGCCTAGGATTTCCAAGGTAATCGTTGGGTCCGAGACAAGGTTATAAGGTGGAGAGAATAAGACGAATTAAGTTAGCTCGGTTGATGAGCTAGCAGCGTTAGCATGAGCCGACTGAGGCCTAAAAGCTATAAGCCACACGATCGACAGTGAAAACCGACTCACTATTAAGCCGGTTGCATTGTCAATTATTGGATAGGAAATGATGATGGTCACAGGTCGAGACAGTTCCGCCAGACAGAAGGCAAAAATCTCATCTCCGTAAAGCCAACCAAAACTCATTTGTTACTTGAGTCGGAATCGGCCGAGCCGAATAAAGGAAAGACGATGTAAATGAAAACACTGTCCCGGATATCTCGCAAAAGGATCCTCGACCCCGATGGTCTCGAGATCGGATGGAGACCAAAAGTGCGCCAAAATCAAATTTCCATGATATCAGGAAGAGAATCCCTACACGATAGGACTCTCCCACACCTATAAATAAGGAACCTCCATTTCGATGAAGGGGACGCAACTCAAAACCTAGAAAACGCCTTCTCCTTAGTCTACGAAGTTGACTTAAGCATCGGAGGTTCCCCGGACTAGAGCCAGGGTCTCCTTTCAATTTCTCTCTTGTGCACATGACAAGCACGAGGGGAAGGCGCACCATAATTTTGCATCAACAATATTTAATAGAATAATTATAATAAGCCCATTGACATATATGCATACAAATGCACGTCATACAAAACAAATACTTTTTAACAAAGAAGAGACTGAAACCCTGTGAGATAGGCGTACGAGATCTGATCCATGTGCTGACGTAAGGAAGAGAAGCATGCGATATTCTATCCATGTGCTAAGATATAGAATGATGTACCTGCTCGTGCGAGAGGGGAGATTGAGTTTGAAGAAGTGTAATGTGGAGCACATGCCAGCTTGGAAAACACATGCAAGATCTGATCCACGTATCAGGCAGTGTTCAACATGAGCATGGGCCCTCTCTGAAGTCAGTCAGTTCCACTCATCAGACAGCTCACTAAATTTCAACAGCTCAACTTAAAACGCGAACCAAAAAATTCAAGTGGCCACACCACAGGGAAAAGTGGGACTGCGTCGCGTACCACTGAAACCTTTTGGGACCCACCTATGTCTATGTTTTAGATCAGAGTGATATTTCGCTTTTCTCTCCTTCTCAGTGGGACTAACCTTACGAAAGGATTAGATTGCATAAAAAAACATCACGGTCCGCCAAAGGAAGGCTTCAACGGTGGCCGTTCGATCCCCATTGTTCCCTCTGGTAGGGCCCACGGATCAACCTGATCTTTAGATTCACGTCCGAAAGTGATCTGGTGCAAATGGTGGACAGAAAGGATTTCACACTCACATCACTGTGGGCCCCACATAGATGTTTCCTTTTGTCCGGGCTTGGCGTCCATTGAAAGCTCGAGGATACGCGGCCTAACCTACCGAAAATGGGTAGCAATGAGTAAAAACTGGACTTGGGTAGCTAAAGCAGTGATCGGCCAAAACTGGACTTACAACCCATACTTGTAAGTGTTAAAGATCACTAAAAACTTGCTTTTATTTATATTGTTACTTAAACTGGTTAATCATGATCATTTTCCTAGTTGTCTATGGAGAAATGTTTTTTAAGTCGCATATTATTTAAAATATTTAAATTCCATTTCATCCTTTAATTCTCATTTCATGCAAGGATATGTCAACTTTAAATTTTAATTTCATAAATGGTAAAAGGACTTCCTCTTAATAAATTTAATGACGTATATTAAATCAAATTTGGAAATTTTGAGATTTTTTTTTTTTTTTTTTTTTTTTTTTTTTTTTTTTATAAATTAGCTTCATCTTTATTTGTATTATAGTTTTAATGTTTTCCTTAACAATTATACAATCCTCTATTCAAAACAAACTTTATACATAGATGGATGCATGAAGAGTAGCAGCTAGAGTATTGCATGCCAATGAATGTTGGGTACAGAAGGAAACATGACCTTGCTTCTCAACCTTGTTTTCTATTCTTATAGAGCTTGCATACACAATGAGGGTGACTGAGAAATGCGATGTATATAGCTTTGGAGTTGTATCACTTTGTTGATGCAAAAAACTGGTGAGTCTTCCTCCTTCCTGTCACCTGCACAAAAAAGGAGATAAAGGAGACCCTGGCTAAAGCCGGGGACCATCCGGTGCTAAAGTCAGGGATAGGATCAAATAGAAGGGCTTTTTGAAGAGTTTTCTGCGTACCTTTTATCTTAGAGATGTCCTCCTTTTATAGGAGTGGTAGGTCCTGCCGTGCAGGGATTCCTTTCCAAATATCTCGGAGATTTGATTTGATTGTAATCTGCTTACGGATGCTTCCCGATCTCGAGATTTTCAAGGTTGGGAATCCTTTTACAAGATTTTTGGGACGGTATTCATGCTTACACCATCTCTTCCTTGCTTGGCTCGGCCTTGACCGACTCTAGTAGTAGATGAGTCTCGGCTGGCTGCAAGGACAGGGCTTTTTATCTTCTATCGGATGAAACAGAGTCGGCTCATAACCGATACTCCTTATTCCGATAACCGACACTACAACCGACTTAATATGAGTCGGTTTTATGATCGATCAGGCGACTTCTAGCCTTTGGACCTTAGTTGATCCCCTTTAGACGCTACTGGCCCGTTATCCGAGACAACTTTATGTGTCTTATATATTTGGCCTACGGCTCCTGACTCTATATCTCTCGGCCGAAATTTATTTTCCGCAATCCGAGTTAAGTCTCTCCTTTAGGCTTTACTGTCTTGCCTCGGTCGGACCTATTACCTCTGATCCTTGGGCAGTGTTAGTAGAGTTGGTCCATTCCATAACCGAGTGTCCAGACTTGTCATATTTTTCCCCAACAGTAAGCCCCCTTACTCCTTGTGTCAGCTGTGTTGACGTTAAGGAGTAACGAGTTTCTGAGTCAGTTTGCATTGAAGACCGAAGTCATGATGGAACATTTAATGCTTCTTATGTCGTCCTTAACAGGCATCGGCTCGATGCTCGAGGTCGCACGAGCGGACAACCGTCAGAACGTTTCGTCCGCTTATGAGCATCGGATGCGTGGCGAGGGCGTTACTTGCGTCAGTCGACGTGCACCACGTGTCGGGTGGGGGAGTAGAAACAGGCTTCGATTTGACTCCTCCTTAAATGTCCTTGCCACGTGGTAGGGCTATAAAAGGAGGAGTGGAATTCATTTTCCCATTTTCGCGCATCCTTCTTCCTCCGGATTTCTTCTCCTCTCTCCCTCTTTCCCCTGCCTATCTTCACTGTTCCCGCTTTTTGCCATTTTCTCCACTATTTCCGTCTTCCTTTCCCTTTTTCACTCCCTCGTCTGTGTGCTTTTCACCTCTCCGGTGAGTTTTTTATCCCTCCCTTTCCTTTTTAATCTTAATGGCAATGCATTCTTCGAGTCCTCGGGAGGGGATTTTCAGTGATGAGGACGAAACGAGACATCTCTGGGATGTCTCGGAATCACCCACATTGCTGACGGAGATGGCGATTAACGCCAATGAAGCTTTCTAATTCTCTGCAATAGTGTCTGGGACTTCAGCGGAACGTCTTGCTTTGGCAGGTCCTTCTGGGGAAGACTTAGAGGAAGCGGATGAGGAGTTTGAGGAAACCACTGAGTCGGTTCCTCTTGGGAGATCGGCAAGGATCGTTGACTCGGCAGATGAGAGAGAGGACGCTGCCGAGGGAGGGAAGGTTGGAGACGAGCAGAGGGGTCTGGTCCCTTCAGTCTTCACTGAGGCGGACTTGGACAGAATTCTAGTCGAGTATCATGTGCCCGACTCAATTATTATTCGTCTCCCCCTCCTGAGTGAATTACTCGACCATCCTCCTATTGGGATGGTCGCGATTTTTCAAGTCGCTATGTAATGTGGGTTGTGTCTGCCCCTCCAACCCATTGCTCGAGATTTTCTTTCCCGACTCCAAATTACTCTCGGGTAAATAGTTCCGAACGGGTGGAGGAACTTGTTCGGGTGTGCAGTGTTGTGGGCTGAGACAGAGCAACCCCCACTGAGTATCGATGAGTTCCTCTATCTGTACCAAGTACGGCCAAACCCTCAACAGGCAGGCTGGTACTTCTTGTGCGCTTGGCGGAACAATGGCAGTTCTTTGATAACTGACCCTCCTACCTCCAACAAGCTCTGGAGAGAGAGATGGTTCTGAGCTTGTGGTCGCTGGAAGACTGCCGAGTCTGGGCTCTTCGAACCTCGTGTTCCTCGGTCGTTTTCTGAAGCAGGTGACTCGGTGTGTCCTTTCTCTGTCTTTTCTCACTTTATATTTCTGAGTCTGACTGAATGCATTCTGCAGATATTCTCAAGAAAAGGCTGAATCTAGAAGCTAATGCTCTAGCTCGGATCAAAGATCTGAAAAAGCTAAGTTCGGAGGATCGGTCTTGGAAGACTCTTCTTTAGCCAGAGCGCCTTCTTCTGTCGGGCTTAGATTCATCCGTGATAGGTATTCTCTGGCTACTTTGACACATTTCCCCATGGATTTTTGTCTAATTCCGCGTATCCACTAATGCCAATATGGCTGAAGCTCGCCCCTTTTGAAACCAGTTTCCAAGATGAAGGCTCCTCTGCGGTCGGTGCTTTTGTCGGAGACTCGGCCTCCAAAGAAGCCAAAGACGACTTCAAAGACTAAGGGGCCATCCGCCCCGGTCGCCCCTGCCCTAGTGATCCCAACTGTGGTCGTACTCTCCGACCCAGAAGAGAGGACAGAAGAGGTAAACACAGTTCTTGCCGAGCCTTAGGTAGCTCCTCAGCTAGGACCCGTTGCAGAGCGGGTCTTGGAATTGAGAGAGGAGCAGAGAGGGGAGACCTCAAGGGGGGAGATGACTCAACAGGAACCTTCGCCCTTTCAGCGCGATGTGTTGATCATGGTCCCTTGGGCCATCTCTCATGGGGGAGAGAAGGATTATTCTGACCTCCATAACTCCCCCTTGAGACGGGTTCTTGCTCACGCGGTGAAGGTGCTGCTCGAGGTAACGTCTTTTATCTCTACCGTCTTTAGCAGCTTCACATTTGTCTCGGTAACTTAGTTCTGACCTCAAGTTTTCTTTTTGTAGTTTGCCCCTTGCGTGCTCAAGGGTAGATCGGATCTTGCTGATGCTAAGAAGCGAGTTGCGGAGTTGGAGGCGCAGCTCGAAGGCGCTATGACTCGAGTCGGTTTGCTGTCGGACGAATTGGGTCTTGCTAAAAAAGCTACTGAGGATGCTAAGACTGAGCGTGCCCGCCCGACCTTGCTACTGAAAGAGGCTCAGGAGGAGAATCGGCAAGCCCGTCAAGCTCATGCCTCTTGCGGGGATAAGTTGGCCTGAGTTAAAGCTGAGGCCAGGGCAGCCATTGAGCAGGCCAAAGACGAGGCCAAGGACCAAGCCATAAAGGCCTTTCTTGAGTCCCAAGAATTTTCAGATGAAAATGATCGATTGTATCAGGGTGGGTACATAGCTTGCATCCAGCTGATGAAGCGATCTTTTCCCTACCTTGATCTCTCGGGATTTGAAGAAGGTGCTTCTGGGTCTGAAGGTTCGGAGGCCGAGGTTGCTGGGTCTGCTGATGTTACAACGGGTATCGATCGAGGTCAAGTCCGAGGCAACTCCAGAGGTCACTCCAAGTGGTGGTAATAGCTGAGCCTGAGCTATGTCTTGAGTTAGCTCCTGATGAACCTTGGAGCTTGATTTTTGGCACTCACAACAGCACCTTCAGGCACACCGAGCTTCAAACACTTTAAGCACACCAAGGTTCAGGGTCAGCTCGAGAGCACCTACAGCCAAGAGAGGGCTTCGTACGTCGTTGCTAACTCTTTCCTTTGCTTTTTACTCTGTCACCCCATCGATGTAAAGCCGAGGCAAAATGTAACTCGATGTAACAGACGTACTGATGAATGAATATACTTTAGTTTCTCTTTTATTCATTCTGACTTAGTTTACATTCTTGTTACCTTTGAGTCTTTTTACATGTTCAATTGGTTGACCTAGGGATAGCATATCTTTAGTTGCTCGGCATTCCAAGGGTGAGGTAGCAATTGCCCGGTTAGGTCTTCCAATTGGTAAGTTCCTGGTCGGATCGTGCTTGAGATGACATAGGGACCTTCCCAATTGGGTCCCAGTGTGCCCGCGCAACTTCCTTGGTATTGAGAAACATTTTTTGGAGGACCATGTCCCCAACTCGAAAACGCCTGGCCTTGACTCGGGCATTGTAGAATCGAGCTACTTGTTGCTGCCGAGCCATCATTCGTAGCCGAGCTCTTTCCCTTTGTTCATCTACAAGATCGAGTCCGAGGATTAAGAGTTCTTCATTATCCTTTTCATTAAATGAACTGACTCGGGCTGAAGGCAACCCAATTTTGATTGGGGTGACGGCTTCCGAGCCATACGCAAGGGAGAAAGAAGTTTCTCCTGTAGCGGTTCGAGCCGCGGTTTGGTATGCCCACAGTATCTTCAGGAGTTCTTCAGCTTATGCTCCTTTGGCTTGGTCGAGCTTGGTTCGGAGATGCTGTTAGATTATCTTATTGACCGCTTCAACTTGTCCGTTCGTCTGAGGATGATGGGGCGATGAGTACACATTTCTGATCTCGAGATTGTCGCACATCTCTCGATAGCTCCTATTGTCGAACTGTTTCCCATTGTCAGAAATAATAGTCTGGGATATCTCGAACTGACAGACAATATTTTTCATACAAAGTCTGTGATCTTCTGTTCGGTATCCTCGCCAATGGCTCTACCTCGGCCCACTTTGTGAAGTAGTCCACTGCTACGACAATAAACTTGGTTTGACCTTTTCCCATAGGGAGTGGTCTAATAATGTCGATTCCCCACTGTACGAAGGGCCAAGGGCCGGTCATAGGGGTCAGCTCTTCCGGGTGTAGTCTTGGAATGATCGCGAACTGTTGGCATTTGTCGCATCTTTGGACGAGCTTACGAGCGTCGTGCTGGATGGTCGGCCAATAGTACCCTTGACGTAAGACCTTGTGTGCGAGTGATCATTCTCCTGAGTGATTTCTGCAAATACCTTCATAGATCTCCCGTAGTACATAATCATCTTCATCGGGATTCAGGCATCGTAGCAGGGGAGTGAAAAATCCTTTCTTATATAATACTCCATTGAGTATGGTATAATGAGAGGCTCGGATCTTCAGTCGGCGGACTTCGGCATGATCCTCAGGTAACTCTCCACTGCCAAGATATTAAACGATTGGCTCGAGTCAAGTAGGTTCCGAATCGATTGTATGTACGGACGAGCAAACCTGTTCATTGATACTCGGTTTCGCAACGTACTCGATCGGGATGGACATAGGTATGTCGTCCTCATCAGCAGAGGCGAGTTTTGCCAAAAGGTCGGCCTTAGCGTTTTCTGTTCGAGGTATCCGAGTGACAATACATAGCTGAAAACCTTTAATCAATTCTTTGGCTTTCTTTATGTATGCTTTCAGCTGCTCTTTTTGTGTCTGATACACATTAGTGACCTGATTGACGGCCAATTGTGAATCGTTGAAGACGTTGAGATAAGTTACACCCAAACTGGCTGCGAGTCGAAGGCCGAGCAATAAAGCTTCATATTTTGATGTATTGTTCGAGGCTTGAAATCTAAGTCGTAAGGCATACTGCATGTAGGTTTGATCGGGAGTTTCCAAGACGACTCCCGCCCCGCTTGTTTTAGAGTTGGAGGAGCCGTCGACATACAACTTCCAAGGGATTGGGTCGGGAGATGACTCAGGAGAAGCAGTCGTCGAGTCCTCAATAGGCTCAGTAACATGCCCAGTTATTGGATCGGCTGGTGGTGTCACTTCAGCAATAAAGTCGGACATAGCCTATCCTTTGATGGCTACTCTCGGCTTATATTGAATGTTGAATTCGCTGAGTTTGATCGTCCACTTCGTAAGTCGGACGGATGCTTCTGGTTTCTGAAGGATCTAACGCAGTGGGAGGTCGGTCATAACGACAATGGTATGAGTTTGAAAATATGGCCAAAGTCGTCGCGAGGAGACTACCAGGACTAAGGCCACTTTTTCTAGGAGTGGATATCTTATCTCTGCCGATAACAGTGCATTGCTGACATAATAGACCGGCAGCTGCTTTCCTTTGTGCTCCCGTATCAGATCCGAGCTAACTGCTGCGTCGGACACTGTGAAATATAACAGCAGAGCTTCCCCTAGTTTGGGTTTCGATAGGAGAGGTGGAGATCCGAGATAAGAATTTAGTTGTTAGAAAGCTGCTTCGCATTCTTCCGTCCAATCCACCGTTTGCCTTCCCTTCAACTGTTTAAAGAATGAGAGGCATTTATCGGTAGCTCGGGAGAGGAAGCGATTGAGTGCGGTTACTAGTCCGGTCAACCTTTGTATGTCTTTGATAGTCTTTAGAGACTCCATGTCGAGCAATGTCTTGATCTTCTCCAGATTTGCCTCGATCCCTCGTTGGCTAACTAGGAATCCGATGAACTTTTTTGAGCTTATGCCAAAGGCACACTTGCTCGGATTCAACTTTATTTGGAACTTGCGTAAGATCAGGAACATTTCTTCTAAGTCAGCTATATAGTAGGCCGCATGTATACTTTTGATGAGCATGTCGTTAATGTATACTTTCATGGTTCGGCTGATTTGCCGAGTAAATATTTTGTTTACTAATCTTTAATAAGTCGCTCCAGCATTTTTCAAACCAAATGGCATCACACGGTAGTAATAAAGACATTTGTCAGTGACAAAGGTAGTTTTAGATTTATCAGATTAATGCATTACAATTTGATTGTATCTTGAATAAGCATCCATAAAGCTAAGGGGTTCATGCCCCGCAGTGCTATTCACCAACTGATCGATCCTCGGAAGAGGAAAGTTGTCCTTTGGGCAAGCTTTGTTTAGGTCGGTATAGTCAATATAGACTCACCACTTCCCATTGGCTTTCTTCACAAGTACAACATTAGCTACCCATTTCGGGTAGTATATCTCTTCTATGAATTTGGATTTGAGGAGCTTACTGACCTCTTCTTCAATAATAGCGTACCTTTCAGGGCCGAGCGGGCGTCGCTTCTATCGGATCGGCCGGTAGGTCGGATTAATGTTGAGTCAGTGAGTCATCACCGAAGGGTTGATCCCTGGCATGTCTTCATGGATCCATGTGAATACATCAGCGTATTGTAGGAGCAGAGTTATCAGATTGTCTTTCAGGGGTGACTGCAAAGACTAGCCAATTTGCACCGTTTTGAATTTATCTGTCTCGACCAAAGGTACCGAGATCAAGTCTTCCACCGGTTGTTCTCATTCATAGGTTTTGACCCGAGGATCCAGTGACTCAATCATTGATACATCGGCCGGAATTTTTACGGCTATTGCATAGCAGCGCCGTGCATCTTGCTGATCTCCTTTGACGACTCCTACTCCCGACTTAGTCAGAAATTTCATGGAGAGGTGGTATGTAGACACCACAGCTTGGAGGAGATTAGAGAGGGTCGGCCGAATATAGCATTGTAAACTGATGACTGATCGACTATCAGAAAGTCGACCATTACTGTCATCTGATGCGGGGGGGTTCTCGGCAGTAAGATGCAACAGGATGATTCCTTCGGGGAGTGTCTGTCCACCTGAGAATCCGATCAGTGGGGTACGAATCGGATGTAATGCTGATCGTTCAACTCCTATTTTGTCGAACACTTGAGTAGACAGCACATCTGTAGATGATCCTGTGTTGACGAGTATGCGGAACACCATTTGGTTCGCGATGGTGAGAGTGATGACTAATACATCATCATAGGGATGACGAATGCCTCGAGCATCTTCATCGGTGAACGAGATACAATATTTTTCTCTCTTCTTTTCTTTTAAAGGCTGAGCTATAATCAGGATCTCGGACTCGGGTCGACTGATGCTCCTGGCGTGATTTTTTCGAGCATTGTTTGAGTCGCCTCCGCCTCGGGGACCACCGACGATAGTCCAGATTTCCTCCGTAGGTCGGTTGTCACCCGGGTGTTCTTCCGTTGTCCCGGTTCTTTCGACGTGTTCTTTGAGTTGGCCGTCTCGGATGAGTCTTTCGATTTCTTCTTTCAGATGAAAACAATCACTTGTATTATGCCCATGATCGCGATAATAGTGAGAATACTTGTTCTTACTCTGTCAGTTGGGATTGCTTCGAAGCTTATCTGGCCAGTTCACGAATCCCTCACTTTTAATCTCCATTAAAACTTGTTCCTGAGTTTTATTGAGTGGAGTATAGGTTGAAAATTTTCGGTCGGGTCGTTTTCCTGACTTACGTTCGACGCACGTTCGGTAGTCCTTGCGCTTGTTCCCTCCAGCCGAGTCAACTTCCTTTTTGGCTGACTCTTTGGCCGGGGCTTTTGCATTCTGGGCGGCCTCACGCAAATTCTGTATTTCCTCGGCATCCGCGTACTTATCCAACTGAGTCATGAACTCAGCCAGAGTCATAGGTAGATTCTTGTCCAGGGATGCCAGAACCGGCTTGTCCCTAACATCTTGCATGATTGAATTGAGTGATGTCTCCTCTGAATGCTTTCGAACTTGGAACGACTCAAAATTGAAACGCTTGATGTAGTCTTTCAGTAGCTCTCCCTCCTTCTGAACTATGTTGTTCAGATGCGCAAGGGGCTTCAACTTCTTCTTTCCACGAATGAGGTTGGTGAGGAATGCATCACTGAGCTCCGCAAACGAACTAATGGACGTTGGTTTCAGCTGTTTGAACCAAAGTCGAGCTACGTCGGCTAAGGTGAGGGAAAAAGCTCGACACATCACCCTTCCGAGGCATCATGCAATTCCATGTATGTTCGAAAGCATTCGATATGCTCAGTTGGGTCGGTTTTACCGGTGAAAGGTGTAATCTGTAGTAGACGAAACCGTTCCGGTAGCCGAGCCCACATTACTTCCTCCACAAAAGGTTTGATGCGTATCTCGACTCTGCTTCATGTCCGTAATCTCTTCTCGCACTTCTCTCATGAAGTCCCGGAGGTCGGATTTCCAGGGCTCATCGCTTTCTGTCATTCCCTCAACCGGAGGCCGACTGCGCCTTCGCTGATCTATCTCATGTCGGAGATCAGTGGGGGCAGCACGCTGTCGCGGAATGAGCGGGCGCTGGCTCGGACGGACAGTGGGGTTGACTTTGATGAGGGACCAATCGCGGAGCGATAGGTTCAAGGTCGGCGACTTGTTGCGGCACGTTCGTCGCCTGACCATAGGGCTGAACCTGCTATCGATGCATCTGTTCCAACATTTGTTTCATGACATTTATGTCGGATCTGAGTTCATGGACCTCTTTATCCAACCGCCCATTGCTTCGGTTCCGCTGGGTATTTCTTGTCGCGGCAGAGGTTGCTGGACGAGCGCGGGATCCTGGTGGTTGTCGGGTTGATTCGGAGCCCCCTCGGATACGCTTGCACCTGGTGGTCCAGTAACAGCGACTTCATTTGGCTCTTCCTGAACTGTTCTTCTGGTTCTCGCCATTAGAACACGTTTTATAGCTTCTGGATAAAGCGTAGAAAATAACTTTTTGTATCGTTTCCCACAGACGGCGCCAATCTATTGATGCAAAAAACTGGTGAGTCTTCCCTCCTTCCTGTCACCTGCACAAAAAAAGAGATAAAGGAGACCCTGGCTAAAGCCAAGGACCCTCCGATGCTAAAGTCAGGGACATGATCAAATAGAAGGACTTTTTGAAGAGTTTTCTGCGTACCTTTTATCTTGGAGATGTCCTCCTTTTATAGGAGTGGTAGATCCTACCGTGCAGGGATTCCCTTCCAAATATCTCGAAGATTTGATTTGATTGCAATCTGCTTACAGATGCTTCCTGATCCCGAGATTTTCGGGGTTGAGAATCCTTTTACAAGATTTTCGGGACGGTATTCATACTTACACCGTCTCTTCCTTGCTCGGCTCGGCCTTGACCGACTCTAGTAGTAGATGACTCTCGGCTGGCTGCAAGGACAAGGTTTTTTTTTTTTTTTTTTATCTTCTATCAGATGAAATAGAGTCGGCTCCTCATAACCGATACTCCTTCTTATTCCGATAACCGATACTACAACCGACTTAATATGAGTCGGTTTTATGATCGATCAGGCGACTTCTAGCCTTTGGACCTTAGTTAATCCCCTTTAATTAGACGTTGCTAGCCCGTTATCCGAGACAACTTTATGTGTCTTATATATTTGGCCTATGGCTCCTGACTCTATATCTCTCGGTCGGAATTTATTTTCCGCAATCCGAGTTAAGTCTCTCCTTTAGGCTTTACTGTCTTGCCTCGGTCAGACCCGTTACCTTGGGTCCTCGGGCAGTGACAGTAGAGTTGGTCCATTCCATAACCGGGTGTCCGGAATTGTCATATTTTTCCCCAACACACTTGAACTAATAATGGGAAGGCATCCTGGGGATCTCTTGTCATCCTTCGCATCATCAGGTGGCCAAGATACGTTGTTGATGGATGTGTAAGACCAACGCCTCCCGCCTCCCATGCCTAAAGACATGAAGGATGTGGTTTGTGCAGCAATGTTGGCACTTGCATGCTTACATACCAATCCTCAATCTCGGCCTATCATGCAACACGTGTCACAGGAGCTATGTACTAGCAGGGCCCAGATCTGACTGATGGGGTAGATGTTCGACATACATCATGGTGGGGCCCACACAGCTCGACCTCATGGGGAGTTCTCATGAGCTTGACTGTATAGAACCTTTTCCACACACACACATATATATAATTCAATTGGTCAATCACATTCAATCATCGATGTTAGGCTCTTAAGCCAAATGTCATCTGATCCATATCTCATATGGCCAGAGCACATGGAACAATAAGCCAGACCACATGATACATTGGGCCAATCTTAGGTTTGTGGGTGGGGCAATCTTGGTATATATCTTTCAGAAAACTCGTTAATGTGGTGTAACTCATGAAGATGAGGGGAAGATAAAGAAAGATTCGGATGATAACAGTTTTTTTTGGAGAAGTTTCATGTCGTTCTCATTAGTGTGGGCTACGTGAGTTGTTAAACAGACTCAGCTTCTTTACATATGTCCAAAAAAGGATTCTCGCCCGATGGACAAGATGTGAACACTACGGGTGCTTTAAGCATAGAGTAAAACTAGGGACGTAGACTATTCCAGTCTATCAGACACTGATGGGACATTGACCCGAGTCTCACTTTCATTACTACGGACTAGAGACAAACGCATCTACCAACGCGGCAAGCACTCTCTCATGAGGACTGACCTGAGTCTTGCTTTTATTACCGCAGACAATAGACCAGACTTATCTACCAACGCGGCAAGCACTGTTTCATGAGATTGACCTGAGTCTCGCTTTCATTACTGCAGACCAGAGACGCAAACTCATCTACCAACGCGGCAAGACTGACCTCAGTCTCGCTTTCATTACTGCAGACCAGAGACGCAATCTCATCTACCAACGTGGCGAGCACTCTTTCATGAGACTCACCTGAGTCTCACTTTCATTACTGCAGGTCAGGGACGCAAACTCATCTACCAACGCGGCAAGCACTCTCTCGTGAGACTAACCTCAGTCTCGCTTTCATTACGGTGAACCAGATACGCAAACTCATCTACCAACGCGGCAAGCACTCTCTCATGAGACTTACCTTGGTCATGCTTTCGTTACTGCAGACTAGAGAGGCAAACTTATAAACTTATCTACCAACGGGGCAAGCACTCTCTCATGAGACTGACCTCAGTCTCGCTTTCGTTACTGCCGACCAGAAACGCAAACTCATCTACCAACGCGGATGGGGTACCCTGCATGTCCAGCGGGAAACAAGCAGAAGGTTTGAGTGGCCACCGTAATGTATTGGTCTTATCTATACTGTCTTTTTTTTTTTTTTTTTTTTTCCATATCATTTTATTGTATAAGCCCAAAATTGAAGCGGATCAAAGGATCAAGTGGACCACGCCACAGGAAGCAACGGTGATAATGATTCTAACTGTTGAAATTCTTTTAGGGCCCACCGTGATGTTTATTTTCCATCCAACACATTCATAAAGTTACATATAACTGGATGAAGAGAAAATACAAATATCAGCTACATCCAAAACTTATATACCCCCAGGAAATTTTCAACTGTAAGAATTTAATCCCTATTTTGTAGTACACATCTATATTATATCTGCTTCAACTTTGTGCTTATATCCTAAAATGATATAAAAAATGAATAGACGGCGTGGATAAGACCCATACATCACGGTGATCACTCAAGTCTCCTTGCCGTTCCCAGCTGAGACGGTCGGGGATAGGACGCAATCCGCGTTCCTCATCTACGACCCAGCAAGGACGCGGATTAGCTACAGACAGGTTGATTAGCGATAATCGCGGCTGAAGTGACGTTACCAAGTTATGTGGCCCCACCATGATGTATGTTTTATATCCACACCGTCTATACATTTTGAGATATCGTTTTTGGGCATTATACAAAGAATGAGACAGATCCAAAGATGGAGTGGACCCACCACAGAAAACAGTGGAGAGAGTGACGCCCACCATTGAAACCTTCGATGGTCCACTATGATGTTTATCTGAGATCCAACCTGTTCATTTGTTAAAGCAGACATGAAAGAAATGAAATGCAAATATCAGCTTGATCAGAAAACTTTTGAGGCACTTGAACTTTTTAATGGTGGGCGTCACTCTCCCCACTGTTTTGTGTGGTGGGGTCCACTTGAGCTTTGGATCTGACTCATTCTTTGTATTATGCCTAATATGATCTCTCCAACTGAATGGACAGTGTGGATACAAAACATACATCATGGTGGGGCCCACAGAAGTTGGTGACGTCACTTCAGTAGCCGGTCTCGCTACTCAACCTGTAAGTATCCGCGTACACTCAGGAATTACTCTCTCGCATCTTGATTCCCTCGGATACCCAGTCAAAGGGAGACTATTCCATTTGGTACAAGCTGTGAGATCCAAGTCGTCTGTAATATAGGCTCCATGGTCGAGATGCGCCTGGCCTGAAAATTCAGGCTGGTCCACTTACCACACGGGACACTTTTTAGAAAATGAGGCTGGTCCACTCATCACAAGGGACACTTTTTACTAAATGACGATGGTCCACTTACAAGATGGGACACCATATTTACAAAATCAAGCTGGTCCACGTAAGGTTAGGTTTTAATTTTGTTAAAGTTCCGCCCATGCTTCAGTGATCTAAACCGTTGATGTTATGAGCCCCACCTAGATGGCCTATTGCCAAAATGAAAATCCTACGTCCAGAATAATTAGCCTCTTTTTGGTGAAAGTGAATATTTTTGTTTATTAAAAGTAAACTTGTTCAGCCACCTGAGAGGTTTTGTTGTACGCGCTGCGCTGTCTACAGGAGCGAGGCCCATCGTCGTATCAACGGTTTTAATTCAATAGCTATTCTCGGATGGTAGGCCTGAAATTGTATAATTCTTCTCTGGGCCAACGATGACGACAAAAGAACCAAAATCATGTACCACACATGTTGTACTAAAACAGCCAGACTTCATTGGGGCCTCTAAGTTCTGCGTGTCAAATCCACTTTGTCATTCACGTGAAGCCCTTGAATTTAGACGCTGGGGTAAAAAAATCATCCCAATCTACAATTTATGTGGCCCACACAAAGGGGAACAATGGACAAGGTACACGGACCATAGATATTATAGTGGGGTACACCTTGATCCATAACTCAAGTGGTAGACTTGAGTGAAAGATACCTCGTTTCAACGCTGAGGTTATGGTATCGATCCCTGGTGGGGGGTGGCTAACAGTGAAGTATGAGGGTGTACTAACAAGCTAACAAAAAAAAAAATTATAGTGGGGGTGTGTATTCCATGCAACACGCTCACCGTGATTAATATACTGTTCGAAAATCCAGAAGATCCAAATCTCAGTCGGGACACACTTCAGTTTCCGTTGTTGTGGCCAACGTGACTTTTGTATATGGTTATTTTTCGGGATATACAGTGAAAAAAAAAGGTGTTGCACGGGATTCCGGTTCAAGACAAAGAGCTTGACTCAAGTCGCCAACGTAAAACATAAGTTGGCGAAATTCATTCCACTATAAAATGGAAGCATCCTCTCCTAACCCAAACACAAACCCACAACACTAGCAACGGAGATCCAAACATGTACCCAAAGAGATCCCTTCTCTCTTTCTTCTTCTTGCTACTAATAGCTTCCTCCAATGAATCATCATCCCCAGCATCTGAGGAAGCAAAAGCTCTACTCAAATGGAAAGCCAGTCTCTCCCAAACAGAGGCTCTCCGTTCATGGTACTTATTCCCCATTTCCAACGCTTATGCCACCCGTGAGAGCTCTCCAAGCAACTGGATTGGAATTTCATGCGATCGTGCACGAAGCATAGTAGAAATAACTCTGTGGAATACGAGCTTGCAAGGTACGCTTGATCATTTGAGCTTCTCTTCATTTCCCAACCTCGTCCACCTCAATCTCAGCCAAAACTCACTCCATGGAAGTATTCCAACCCAGATAGGTTCTCTTTCAAAACTCGTCTTCCTTGATTTGTCTGCCAATCAACTGTCGGGTACGTTGCCTCCTTCACTAGCTAATCTCACTCGCATTCTAGAGCTCCACCTTTCTAATAACATGATAACTGGTGAAATATCCCCTCATTTCTTTGCTAATTGGACCAGACTCATTTCCCTTCAACTCTATACCAATAGACTCACCGGAGCAGTTCCATCGAGAATTAGCCTGCTCAGAAATCTCCACCACTTGGACCTCTCCCAAAATCAGATAGTTGGTTCGATACCTTCGGAAATAGGAACGCTTAAACATCTCCTGTACCTAAGATTGAACACAAACAATCTCACGGGTACCATACCTCCATCTCTGGGTAATTTGAGCCAGCTGACGTATATTGGCCTCCATGAAAACTGGGTTTCGGGTCCTATCCCACAAGAAATAGGAAATATGAGGAATCTGAAACAAGTGCACATGTTCCGGAACCTTCTAAACGGTTCCATTCCTTCCACTTTAGGAAACTTGACCCAGTTGAATACCGTTCATCTCTATGAGAACGAATTATCGGGTACTATCCCAGAGGAAATAGGAAATTTGAGGAATCTGACTCAATTGTTAATGGCCCGTAACAATCTGAACGGTTCCATTCCTTCCACCATAGGAAACTTGACCCAGTTGACTCACTTGCACCTCCTTATGAATAGTATTTCAGGGCCAATCCCTCAAGAAATAGGAAAACTTGGGAATTTGTATCAGCTAGACCTGTCCAATAACCTTTTAACTGGTTCCTTACCCTTTACTTTAGCAAATCTAACTGAGCTTCGCTACATGTACCTTTGTGGAAATCAGATTTCCGGACAGATCTATCCAGAAATGGGCAATCTTAAGGGTCTGTACGTGCTGCAGATATGTGGTAACAGTCTAACAGGTTCCATTCCTTCCACTCTGGAAAACATGACTAGGCTCAACAGCTTGGTGCTCCATGAAAATCACCTCCATGGCTTGATTCCTCCATCTCTTGGAAATTTGAGAAGCCTAAGTCGACTCACCCTATTTGAAAATAATCTCACTGGTCCAATCCCTCCATCTCTTGGAAATTTGAGAAGCCTTAGTGAACTCGACCTCTCTGCAAATAATCTCACTGGTCCAATCCCTCCATCTCTTGGAAATTTGAGAAGCCTAAGTCGACTCTCTTTATTTTATAATCAGTTATCTGGTTCAGTACCTCCAGAAATCTCAAATCTAACACGTTTGGAGCATATCTTTTTGGGTGGCAATAATTTCTCTGGTCACCTACCTCAAGTATGCCAAAGCAGATTATTAAGGCGCTTCATTGCCAGTAGCAACCATTTCAGTGGTCCCATCCCTGAAAGCCTGAGAAACTGCACCACTTTAACAAGAGTTCGGCTCGAACATAATCAGCTCACAGGAAATATATCCCAAGTTTTTGGTGTATATCCTGATTTGGAGTTCATTGACCTGAGTTACAATAGATTGTATGGTGAGCTGTCTCCTAATTGGTGAGAATGTCGAAACCTAACACTGCTGAAAATCTCCAACAACAACATTACTGGTAGAATTCCACCGGTAATTGGGCAATTGAGTAGGCTACAAGCGCTCGAACTTTCATCGAACAACTTAGAAGGAGAGATTCCTAGTACCTTTGGGATGTTGTCTCTGCTTTAAAATAACCAACTATCCGGTTGGGTACCAGTTGAAATTGGAAAACTATCCAATTTGAAGATTCTTGACCTATCGAAGAACAAACTGGGCGGGCCGATACCTCAACAACTGGAGGACTGCTCCAAATTGCGGTATTTGAGCATGAGTGAGAATTATTTGAATGGGAGCATTCCATTTCAGATAGGTAATCTAGTTGGCCTACAGTCTGAATTGGCTCTCAGCCATAACTTCCTTTCGGGAGAGATACCCCAACAACTCGGGAAGCTGCACATGCTGGAAAAGCTAAATTTCTCCCACAACTCGCTCTCAGGTTCCATTCCATCGTCTTTCAAAGAGATGTTCAGTTTATCTTCCATCGACTTATCATACAATGATTTGGAGGGCCCTCTCCCTGACAGCAAAGCATTTCGTTTGGCTCCATTAGAGGCATTCATTGAAAATGAAGGTCTATGCGGTGAAGTAAAAGGTATGCTACCATGTAATTCCTCTTCAATAAAACCTGTTGGCAGAAAGAAAGACCTCAAAACTGTGTTCTTCATCATTACTCCCATTGTGGCAGCATTATTTCTTCTATTTGCATTTGTTGTCATTTATTTCATTTTTCTCCGGAGTTCACCAAGAAACGCAGAGAAAGGGGACATCGAAATGAGCAATGGAAATCTATTTGCAATATGGAATTTTGATGGAAAGACCGTGTATGAAGACATCATCGTAGCAACAGAGGATTTTGATGACAAATATTGCATTGGGGTGGGAGGGTGTGGGAGAGTTTATAAAGCAAATCTACAAACCGGTCAGGTAGTAGCTGTGAAAAAACTCAACCCATTAGAAGGGGGTGAGGGAGTGGACCAAAGAAGCTTTAGAAATGAGATACAAGCATTAACAGAAATTCGACATCGCAACATTGTGAAGCTTTATGGGTTCTGTTCGCATGCTCGGTGCTCGTTTCTAGTGTACGAGTACTTGGAAAGGGGAAGCTTGGCTAGCATCCTCAGCAGCTGTACAGAACGAGCTGTAGAATTGGATTGGGTGAAGAGGATGAAGGTAATCAGAGGAGTATCCCATGCATTATCATATATGCACCACGATTGCACCCCCCCTATAGTTCACCGGGATTTATCGAGCAGCAATATTTTATTGGATTTGGAATTTGAGGCCTGTGTCTCTGACTTCGGCACTGCTAGACTTCTAAAACCTGATTCATCGAACTGGTCTGCACTTGTGGGAACTTATGGATATGTCGCTCCAGGTATGGTGAATAGTTGGTAGTAGTACTTTGAGCTTAATTTTTTCTTTCCATCTTTTTCCCTGATGTTGCTTAAATCTTCTTATTATGTCCCACAATATCATGGAATGCGGAATTAATGTCTAAAACCATACTTGTATGTGTTAAAGATCACTAAAAACTTGCTTTTATTTATATTGTTACTTAAAATGCTTAATCATGATCATTTTCCTAGTTGTCTGTGGAGAACATGTTTTTAAGTCGCATATTATTTAAAATATTTAAATTTCATTTCCTCTTTTAATTCTCATTTCATGCAAGGATATGTCAACTTTAAATTTTAATTTCGTAAATGGTAAAAGGACATCCTCTTAATAAATTTAATGGCCTATATTAAATCAAATTTGGAAATTTTGAGAAAAAATTTTAAAAAATTAGCTTCATCTTTATTTGTATTACAGTTTTAATGTTTTCCTCAACAATTATACAATCATCTATTCCAAACAAACTTTATACATAGATGGATGCATGAAGAGAAGTAGCTAGAGCATTGCATGCCAATGAATGTAGGGTACAAAAGGAAACATGACCTTGCTTCTCAACCTTGTTTTCTATTCTTACAGAGCTTGCATACACAATGAGGGTGACTGAGAAATGCGATGTATATAGCTTTGGAGTTGTATCACTTGAACTAATAATGGGAAGGCATCCTGGGGATCTCTTGTCATCCTTGGCATCATCAGGTGGCCAAGATACATTGTTGATGGATGTGTTAGACCAACGCCTCCCGCCTCCTACGCCTCAAGACATGAAGGATGTGGTTTGTGCAGCGATGTTGGCACTTGCATGCTTACGTGCCAGTCCTCAAACTCGGCCCACCATGCAACACGTGTCCCGGGAGCTATCTGCAGTCAGGACTCCTCTTGTCGAGGCTTTGCACACAGTTACATTGTCTCAACTGGCAGATATCCAGGTATGATTGAATAAATAGGATGAAATTATAGAGTAGAAATGAAAAGCCAGAAATGACATAGCCATCTCTCCACAGTACACAGGTAGGGATATGTATTGATCAGAGCTGTCCATCTAGTCGGCACTGTCATAGATGACTCATGTTTTAGAAAAGCACGCCAAATATTAGACTATCCTTTCCATCACATTTCTCCATTTTGTTTGGTGAGTTTTTTTTTTTTTTTTTTCCATTAATTACTTTGATAAACTTTTGAACATTAACTCTCTCTTGTTTTTATTCCTAAGAGCTATTGAGATATATTGATTTAAAAATAAATAAAAACAGCTAAACAGGGGAAGGCATCAACCTTCCCCTTATATTAAAGGACAGATGTTCGGCCTGTAATGTCTTCATCTCACACCTTTTTTAAGGCATTCTTTTAGTTGGTTAGGAAATAGCATATTTGTATAATTATAAAAACTATGCATACAAAAGTAGGGACAACTAGATGGACCGACCTGATTGATTTATTACCCTGAAACTCATAAGATGGTGAGTTGATTCTCCTATATTAATTCCACGAGCACCACTGTATCATATTCTCCCACGAGGGAACGGATATGACGCTAACCACCAACATCTAAATTAGTTCTCGACCACTCAATATTTGTACATGCAGCAGATGGATAGGAAATCTGAATTGTTCATCTCTTAGGCCCTGTTGTGGATGGGCTATATATACCAAAACAAACACAAGCACAAAGAAGCTTCTGGTTGGATAAATTGTGCCTCATGAAATATGATAATTTATTAGACCTTTTCCATGTAATCCTCAGAAATCTTTCAATCAGTAGCTGGACAACTTGCTTGAAGGTGCTATGCATCCATGGCTAGGCCTAAGAAATGAATATATCAGATCTCATATATGTGCACCACATACATGGAGATTGAGTTTTTGATAAATTAATAACTCCCAAGTTCTTGTTTTCACCGGATGTTTTATCTGCGCAAGAAAATCAGCTTGCTTTCTGGCATGGTGTGAAGATTCATTCGCATGTGTACTAATTATATATAATTACCGTTTGTCTGAGGGGTATGGCCCTAATGATGTCTATGTGAAATCCAAACCATGCATCATGTGCACTTCCTCGTGATCACCATACGTCCAGAAAAAAAAAAAACATCCGGACCCAAAACTCATGTGGGGCTCCACAGGGAGCAATATACCAATCATACCTAACACATTTATATATTGACAAGGTTTAGCCCACCTTAGTTTTGTAATACTTCCAAATTTGGTTTGTTTCATCCTGGTGAAGCATACTCGGTGTGTGGGTTGGATGGCATATACAACAAAGGGGACTCACATTTTATCTGGAAGTTTCTATGGTGTTAATTCATGGTTCAAATTGTGTGACCACTTCGGATTGGTCATGAATCGATGAACATCTGATGGAACTTTAAAATGTATATTTTCTGACTGCGTGCCTATTGAAAGTGATGTAAAGCAGGTTGAAGATGCATTCTTAGCATAGCTGGATCAAAAGAAGCCCGAACGAAAGTGGAAGTAGTCCATCAGAATTGGACCCCGTCCTATGTAGGTCATGATGTAACTGGGTCCCAAGCATGTTTATTTTGAAGAAATTTATTCCGGATATGAAGAAATTGTTGTTCAAAGTTTTGATCGTAAAAGAGAAGTTTTGATCTAGGCATCATCACAAAAAACACATTGATCTTTATGTAGCAATGCAACCGTGATCATTCAAACCATGCAACGGATCGTTGATGATTGTTTTGCAGGAAAATTCATGGCTTGAGGGTTAAAATCAAGATTTTAGGATTTTTTTTTATGATTTTTTATAACTTCTATTATCATTGTATTTCCCTATTTTTAGAGTTTTATAATATTTGTATTTTTAGAAGCTGCGTGTAATCATGTCGGGAATGTTCCAATAAGATCTTATAAACATTTCAAGTTTTGACAAAATTAACCTTTTGGGAGATTTTGTTATTTTAGGTAATTTTTAATCGAATAAAGTTTTTGGGTCATTCATGTTAGTGGTGTAATTAAGCAATCTTATATTACTATTCAATAAAAATACTTAAATTTTCTCTCTTACTTCATGTGGAATCAAGAATTCGTCTTGTGGATTCAAGGTCTTCTTTGTTGTTATTTCATGTTCTTCCCAGCATCACTTGGTATCAAAGTAAGACTTTCCTCAACTCAACGGCATCTAACAATGGTTCAAGGAACGACTACATGAATGGTGCTCCATAAAATGATCATATGACGATGACGACATTTGAAGCTTTCCTGCAAAAGAAACTACGAGCCATGCGAAGACTACAAGCAATAATTGATCATTTGACGGAGGCCTTAGGGTAGACTTGTGTTCGTGTAATGAGGAGCATCCTAAGATTGGTGATGGAGCTCATGATTGTTAAGTTTGTGGTGCGATACCGGTGATAATTAAATTGCAGACCACCACCCGATACTGGTGAATTTAGCGACAAGGAAATTGATGATATAATTCTTCAAGGAGAAGAACGAAAAGTAACAAGACAAGAGTGAGATAGAGAATACAAGATGAAGGTTGACCTCCTTAACTTTATAGCCAACTTCACATCAAGAACTTCATCGATTGGCTTCTTAAAGTTGAACGATTCTTAAACTATATGGATTTTCTTGAGGAGAAACAAGTCAAGCTCATGACCTATAAATTGAGAAGTGGAGCCTCAGCTTGGTAGAAATAACTCCAACTTCCACAGACCAAGTAGATGAAAGTGTCTATCTGTACATGGTAGTAAATGAAACAGTTGATTTAGACACGATTCTTCTATCGATCGACTACGACCATGTAATATTGTTCCAATAATATCAAAATTGTCAACAAGGTAGCCGATTCATGAGAGACTACATAGAGAAATTCCATCGCATATACGACAAATGATTTATACAAGACAAAGCCACAGTAAGTCTTCAGATTCACCGGTAGGTAACATAAGATAATACACGATCGGGTCTAGATGTAACCTAAATGGACGATTAATGAGGTAGTCAAATTAGCTACCTGAGTAAAGAAATGGATTTGTTTTATTTTTGGTCGACATTCAACTGGCCCACTAGATCATGAGAACTGGTCTTTCTTTGGCTAGAGCATCTAAGGTGGGGGCCATTTTACTCCTTGGCCAGTATAAATAGATGACATATTTGTGGTTGATGGCCGTATTAAATTAGTTAATAAAATGTAATTTCATCTCAACGTCGGGATAGCTCAATTGGCAGATCGTCAGACATCCGAGGTCTCGTGTTCGGTCCACTCTCACTGCAATTATTTATTAAAATTTATTTTCTGACACGTGTGGTCAATCCCAACCACATATTGTTTTTCATTTAGCTTTTATTTACAGCAATGATGAATCTTACACATACATTCCTTATTTCTTTTTTTTTTTTTTGTCCTTATTTCCATCAAGAATCAATATTATAAATTACTTTTTTATTTTCATTTATCAGACGATCCTAACCATCCAATTTAGTTTTTATTTCCTATTATTTTTTCTTCTATGAAACAATCAATCCTAACTATATTCTCCTTTATCATTTATATTTTTTATTTACAGCCTAGACTAATCCTAGCCACAAGTTCCATTATCATCTAGTTTTTTTTTTTTTTTTTTACAACTCTCAATTGATCTTAACCATCCAATTTAGTTTTATTTATACCTCCCAAACTGCCGATCTTAACCATATAATCTTTTTTCAATCCTATTTTTGTTTGGTATTTATTTACAAGTATCAAACAATTCTAACGAGCTAATAATTTTTTTTTTTTTTAAGTTTTGAGTTATAGCGATATATACAACGACCTAAACCATCCAAACATTTTTTATTTTGTTTTTAGTTATAGCTATATAACAATCCAAACCACACAATCCTTTTTTTTGTTCTTTTTTTTTTTCTTTTTTAAATGTATCAAACTATTCCAACCATCCAAACCTTTGTATGTAACCCAATTGAACAAACATGTGATAGTTTTATTTAAACCGATTGATCAATTGATAACCTTTTTTTTTTTTTTTTTTTTTTTTCCTTTAAAAAAAAAAAAAAAAAAAACATTATCAAATGGTCCTAACAAGTTTGGTTTTTATTTAAATCTATCAAACAACCGATCCTGACTATCCAAACCTTTTCATTTAATTGTGCTATCTGACATTTTTTTTATTTTATTTTATTTTATTTAAACCAGTCTATCAACCATCCGATACAGTTTAGTTAAAGCAATTGATCATTTGATAGCTATCCATCAAATCAACCATCCAATCCCTTAGTTTTTATTTATATATCAAGCAGTCCCGACCATCCAATCCTTCTTTCAAATTTCAATCATTCCATAAAATATAATTTTATTTGGTTTTATTTCTAATTGTTAAACGATAGACTACACAAAAATCATATCATGTTTATTTCACTACAATGACATAAATATGCAAAATCAATGAGATGAGAGATCTAGTAAAGATATCTAAAGATCTTAATAGCTTATGTGAATCTATCTAAATAACTTTTTATAGTAGATATAATCTAACATTATTTAATCCAATATCCAATTCATCAACCATCCAATGGTTTTTTATTTACGCCAATTGATCAATTGGTAGTTAACCATCTAATCAATCATCAAATCCTTTTTATTTAATCTAATTGATCAATTAACGGTGAAGCATCCAATTCCTTTAGTTCAATCCAACTGATTAATATTTAAGACTATGAAACTTGATTTTATGTACTTTTATTTACATATAATCAAATGATCCTAACCTTCAATCCCTTTTATCTAACTCGATTAATTGATTGTTAACCACTAAATCAACTTAGTTTAATTTATTTCATCTTTATTTACATATATCAAACAACCCTAACCATCCAATCCGTTTTTATTTAATCCAATTGATCAATTCCTGATTAGTTAACTATCCATTTAATCCAATTGATCGATTGATAGTTAACCATCTAATCAAATCAATGAATGATTAAAAGTCCATGCCATCCTAACCATCCAATCTTTTTTTTATTTAATTCAGTTGATCAATTAATGGTTAACCATCCAATTGATCACATGGTTAAAAGTAAAACTGTGAGTGGTCCGTGTTTGAAGGAAATATCATTGATCAATTGATAATTAAAAGTAAAATAGTAAGCGATTGAAGTGAGATCCAACGATTTAGATAGTCAATCTAAATCATCCTCACTTGTGGCACTAATGCATAGTGATCTTGACCACCCAAATAGTGGAATTAATTGGGGTACATGCAAAACAAACTCCTGAAACATTTTGTACATACTCCACAACAATCGTAATGGAAAATAGTAACTGTGCTAATTCAAATAAGAGGGGAGGTGTTTTGACATGTAATGCACAAACCATTGAATTTTAACAATTAGCTCTGTCTAAGTATAGCCCGTCATTTTTAATCTTCCCAGCGCAGGTAATCCTACGTTCAAAATCTCGTACATGCGACGCTCGAATACTACGCATAATCCCAAAACTCGAAAAATCCGGGATTCATCGCATCAGGGTGAAAACAAAAGTTAGAATACATGCCGATGATGCATCGAAGTATGGTACTTCACAATTTTATCCTTTCAATCAGGGTTCACATCCAACGATCCAAACCATTTACATGATAGAATCAATTTTTATGTTGCTAGAAATCAAATTATCTCAAACTTTAATAATTTGGCTGTTTTACTCTCTATATGAATGGTAATCATTACTTTTATACAATGAAGGAGATTTCTTACTAAATCTGTTGAGGTCAAAACTTGGATCGCCCTCCACTCCTTGGGTTGGCCCTGATCCTGCACAAAGGGTGAGCAAAGGAGACCTTGGCTACGCCGGGGGACCCTCTGATGCCTAAGTCAGGCGAAAGGAATCGGGGTCTAGTATTGAAGAGTAGCGGGAGAGTGCAAGATATTGCGTACCTGTAGCAGTGAGGTCTTCACGTATTTGTACTTGACCATCGAATGATTTGGATCCGACGATCACGACACGATTCTCTCAATCAGGGAGATTTTCAGATCGCGGAGATGTCGTACGCAATCCAAAGATCTCGTAACACGCGACATACGTATCTGCGAGCGACATAATCGCCCACGTCTCCTTACAGCGGTTTCTAAGTTCGGCTTACTCACGTTTCCTTGACGGCAGCTTCTAAACCTGGCACGAGGGATGTCCGCCTTTGAGGGTGAGCTCGGCTCGGCGCAGTTGATGGCGACCATCATGGTCCGAGCCGATCCCCCCTTTGGTTATATAGGAATATCGCCTTTCGGGGGCGGACTCTGCCTCGTACACGAGTGGGTTACAATCCGCGCGGACAATAGATGGGTCGGAGGTAACCAGCCGGCACACCCTTTGCGTTCCATACTCTGCCGGGCCTGGTGCCTGGACCTTTACGGTGTTTATTCTCGGATCGGCCAAGGGGTCGGAGCTTCCGCCTTAGTTATCTGAACTGAGTTGTTATCTGCTCGTCCGATCAGACCGGAGTACTGTCCGGCCTCGGAGTTACAAGGGGCCCGAATTTCCCCATAACAGAAGCCCCCTACTCTTCGAGGTCTGTTAGGGGCTCAGAGAGTAATCATACGGGATACCGAGTACCTTGTCCACGGATTCCTCCGAGCACATCGGAACCTCAGCGATTTGAATAATCACGTTCGCAAGATTTCCCGCTCATGGACCGACGCGTGACAGGCACACTGCGACGGTTAATTCTCCAAATCGTCGTTCGCTTATGGGCTGCTGCCACGTACGCCTGTCATTATTCGAACGTCTTTTCCCTTACTCGAAGCACGCCGCTTGACAGAGCTCGAGCCAATGGGGCAGTGTCATGTCAGCTCCGAGTGATATTTACGCCGATTCGGTTGCGACCATCATTGCTGGTAATTAATGCGCAGACGCAGCTGAGTCTAAATACACCCTCTTCCGAAAGCTTAGGGCTCATTTTGTGCGTTGTGTCGAGCTGATATCGGAGGAGGCGATTTCCGGCGAAGGCGATTCCGTTCGTTTCGAATTTTCCGCTAAGCGATTCAGACCGGTCGAGTATTTCCGGCAGGAGCGATTTCCGGTGAGTCTTCTTGTGCTACCTCGCACCCCTTCTTTTTCAAGATGTCGTCATCGGACCTGGAGTCAGTGCGCGGTTACGGTAACGATTCTGAGTCTGAAAACTCAGATAGCAGGGCAAGGGCCTCCGAAGGACCTTACGAAGCCATGCCCCTATACCCTCCGCCCTGAAAGTAAAAAGGAACTGGAGCTCGGACCCGCAAAACCACCATAAGGAAGTCCACCCGACTTCCTCAGACTGCCACTGTCGAGGTCGTAGGGATGCCTGCAGATGTGCGGGCATCCGAGGTGGTCCCAGGGGGTCCGTGTTGTCCGAACCCCAAATAGAATGGATCCGATCGGAGTTCCAAATCCCGGATTCCGTTCAGACAAGGGCCCCTGGGGCACTTGAAACCACCGGTGCACCTGCTAAAGGGGAAGTCGCCATTTTCCTATGTGCACTTTAATGCGGGATTCGTCTTCCCCTGCATCCCTTCGTCCGATCTTTGATTGCCTACCTCGGATTAGCCCCCGGGCAGCTGACCCCCAACGCCTGAAGAGTACTAGTCTCTTCCTACATCATTTGGCGGCTAGTTGGAAATTCTGAGCTGACCCCAGAGGAACTAATGAGCCTGTACTTGGTCAAGCACGACAGCAACGAACCGTGGTATTACTTCGCGACCCGAGGCAGCAAGGGGTCAGGACTGGTTTTGAATCTTCCGTTGTCCAATAAAGACTAGAAGAACAAGTGGTTCTGGGCCGCGGGAGAATGGGAAGCTCCGGCGTCTGAGATTGGATCAATGTCGGTCCGAGTTCCGACCCTTTTTGAAAAACCAGGTCGGACTAGTTACCTTCAATCTTGTCTTTTTGTTTTGTCAGTCGGACTGAAATCTTTATTCCTTGTTGCGACAACTTTCCCTAGGGGGACACCGCTCCTCGACTCCAGTCAGAAGAATCGAATCGACAAGGCGAGGGCTCGATCGGGGGAGCTGCGCTCCTGGTCAGATCTGATCACTGCTTCCAACCTTCAGTTATCGGGACTGTGCAAGTCTCCACCCCTCCCTACTTTTTTTAGTAAGTGTTCTGCCTGTTTATTTCAGAAGGATGGGATTTGCTTTTTATGTCGCTAATTCTCTGTTTGGGCAGGTATGGCCGAGGCGTCCGGTTCTCGGAGGAAGATGGCAGTCCCGACGACAGAGGAAATGCTGAGACGGACGAAGACCACCGTTCGGAGGAGGCAGGCAACCCCTTGCGGGGAAAAACCTTCTGCCCCGAGGGCCGTGGCCAAACACCCGACCGTCGCAGCAGCTGCGACTGCTTCCATGACCGCGACAGCTGGCCCGAGCCCAACCCCGGTCCCAACCGCCCCGACAGCTGCACCCGTTGCAGTTCAAACTTCATCAATCGTCGTTCCTGTTCCGACGATCGATGACGCGCTCCCCGTCGGGGAGGTTCGCCCAGCAGCAAACTATGTTGTCATTCCCTCATCATCCGAGCGGGAGGAGGCTGTTCGGATGGCTGATGCCATGATAACTCCTCCCAAAATCGGTGATGGCATCGGGGCCGAGGTGCAGGCCTCGGCCGGCAGCCAGACCAGGGCCGCGGAAGCAGGGGGATCGACCCAGGCGGGGCCGAGTGGCGTTCGATATGAGCCGGGCTTTCACATGTCCTACATGGTCGACTGGGCGGCCAAGTACGCTCCGGAAGAGGAGATTGCTGATCTCCTCTTCACGCCCGACGACGCCTTTCTGAAAGAATTTGCCGCAGTCCTTTACAAGGTATCCGTTGTATCTTTCCTATTCTGTTTCCGTATGTATATTTCTGCACGTACTTACTTCCCTGTTTTTTCCATTATTCAGTCTGTTCCAAGGCTCCTCTTGACTTGGGAGGGGGTGCGCGAGCGTCGAAAGATAGACGCGGAGGTAAAGGAACTCAGGGCTGAGATGGGAATCTTACGGAATGAGGCGGATTCTCTCCGATCGGAACAGGACGAATGACATCGGCAAGCGGCAGATGGGAAGGCCAGGGAGTTCCATCTACAAGGGACCATCACCGACCTTGAGGCGAAGGGGCTGCGCTTGCAAGGAGCGGTAGAAGATCTGACAGCTTGGTGTGACGCTGCGACTACCTAGTTGACCCGATCTAGGGCCCATGCAGACGCGCTAGCTCAGGAAAATGCCCGTTTGGCCGGAACCCTTGACCGGGCTAGGATTGAAGCCGCGGAGGAACTGTCCCGGGCAGTCGTCCAGGCTAAGGAAGCCCAACAGGCCGAGGACAAGGCTTCGCTTGCTGAGGCCATAGCTGCGGCGCTGGAAGCCTTCAAAACGTCCAAGGAGAGGGACGCCGAAGCCGCCCAGTTTTACGACCACGGCTATGATGACTGCATCGAAGCGGTTCTGGGTTTATATCCCGACCTCAACCTCGATTCTCTACTGCCTGGAGAAGAGTCGCCCGTGGATGAAGTCCGACCGGATCAAGTCCAGGATACCCAAGCCCCTCCGCCGTCGGCCTAGCTTTTGATATATTTTCTCTTATGTATTTTTCTGACTAGTTGAGCTCCTTTCTGATTGATCTCTTTATTTTGGAATGAAGGACTAATTTTGAACAAAATCTCGTGTATTGTTGATTGTGAATTTGTATGATCGATAAGTCGATTTGTTCGGATTCTTCGTAGAATCATTTTCTTTCAAGTTGCCGAAATTTCGTCGTGCGACTGAGGCTCTAGTCTGATCCTTACAGGATCGGCTCGCTCTGCACTTGGCGAAGGTCTTGTGTATTGGGGGTGCCGACTCCTCTGTTGGGGAAGTCGGATGGCCCCTTGGTTTTTTTTTCTCCTCAATTAAGGGGAGGTGCCTTTGTCGATATTGGTCCGACTCCACCGTTGGGTGAGTCGGATCGCCTCTTGGCTTTTTCCCCCCCGGCTAAGGGGAGATGCCTTTGTAGAAATTGACTCGTCCATGCAAGAATGGAGAATTTTATTGAGAGCCTTAGAGGTTAGTCGCTTGAAGGCGTACATTTATTCATGGTCTTTAAGGCTTGCCGCTCGGATGTCATCTCATTAGGGGTAATATACTTTTAGGTGCTCGGCGTTCCAGGGGTGGAGGAGCTGTCGGCCCTCAAGGTCTTCCAAATGGTAGGTGTCTGGTTTGGTTGACCGTACGACCCGATAAGGACCTTCCCAGTTCGGACCGAGTGTTCCAGCCCCCGGCTCGGCAGTATTCTGGAATACTCGGCGAAGGACTAGGTCCCCTGGTCGAAATCGTCTAGTCTTGACTTTCGAATTGTAGAATCGCGCCACTTGTTGATGTCGTGCGGCGACTCAGAGCCTTGAAATATCTCTCGCCTCTTCGAGTAGATCTAAGTTTGCGAAAATCTGCTCGGAGTTTTCTCCTTCTTGGTAGCCCTCGACCCGAGCGGTGTGGAGACCAATTTCTACCGGCACCATCGCCTCCGAGCCATAGGAGAGCGAGAATGGAGTTTCTCCTGTTGAAGACTGAGCTGTGGTCCTATAGGCCCAGAGGACGAATAGAAGTTCCTCGGCCCAATCGCCTTTTGCTTTCTCCAGCTTTGTTTTGAGGTGGTGCTTGATGACTTTGTTGACCGCTTCCACCTGTCCGTTCGATTGGGGATGTCGGGGAGAAGCATACGCATTCGTGATGCCGAGTCCTTGACACATGTTTCAAAATTTATCGTTGTCGAACTGTCGTCCGTTGTCAGACACGATGGTTCGTGGAATCCCGAATCGACAAATTATGTTTTTTCAGAAAAAGTCAACTACCTTTTGCTCCGTTATCTTAGCTACGGGTTCGGCCTCGGCCCATTTGGTGAAGTAGTCGACAACGACGATCGCAAACTTGACCTGCCCTTTCCCTGTGGGTAAGGGGCCGATAATGTCGATCCTCCATTGGGCGAACGGCCAAGGGCCGCTCATGGGTGTCATTTCTTCAGCAGGCTGCCGCGGTATAGCCGCGAACCTCTGGCATTTATCACATTTACGGACGTAGTCTCTTGAATCTTCTTTGATAGTTGGCCAAAAATACCCTTGTCGGAGTATCTTCAAAGCCAAGGATCAGCTACCCGAATGATTTCCACAAATTCCTTCATGAGTTTTCCGTATGACGTACTCTGCTTCATCGGGCCGGAGACACCTTAGATAGGGCTGAGAGTGTCCTTTTTTGTATAGGATGTCACCCAGGACGATGTATCGGGCCGCTCGGACTCTAAGTCTCCTAGCTTCCAGCCTATCCGAAGGGACCTCACCTGTTGTGAGATAGATCAGAATTGGATCCATCCAGCTCGGACTTGCCCGAACTGGGTTGACTTCCTTCTGTTGTCCACCGATACTTGGCTGCTCTATGAATTCGATAGGAATAACTCGAGGGATCTTATTTTCCAGGGCTGAGCCGAGCCGTGCCAGAGCATCGACTCATGTATTTTCTGTTCTCGGGATCTGATGAATCGTGCAATTCCAAAATTTCTCGATCAGCTTCCTCGCTTCGTCAAGGTAGGCAATCATCCTTGTTTCTTTGGCTTCATATTCGGTAGAGATGTGATTTAGCATGAGCTGAGAATCGCATCGAACTTAAAGAGACTGGACTCCAAGACTGACCGCTAACCTGAGCCCGGCTAACAGAGCTTCATATTCTGCTTCGTTGTTTGAGGCTTTGAACCCCAACCTGATTGCGTATTGGATGACCGTAGAGTCAGGTGCAACCAAGACGATCCCGGCCCCGGCCCCGCGGGCGTTGGACGATCCATCCACGTAGAGGGTCCAACCCGGATCTGATACCGCTTTTGGACCATCCGAAGCGACGGCTGGGCTCGCTCCAGCCTCGGCACTGATCTCTCTGGTGCTATTAGTAAATTCGGCAATGAAGTCGGCCACGACTTGACCTTTGATGGCGGTTTTCGGGCGAAACTGAATGTTAAACTCGCCGAGTTCTATGGCCCACCTAGTCATCCGACCTGACACTTCTGGCCTCTGCAGAACTTGTCTGAGAGGGGAGTCGGTCAGGACAATTATCAAGTGAGCTTGAAAATATGATCGCAACCTCCGAGCTGAAATGACGAGACTGAGTGCTAATTTTTCTAGGGGCGAATATCTCGTTTCTGCCGGCACCATAGCTTTGCTCACATAATAAATAGGGTGTTGCTTTCCCCCGACTTCCTTAATCAGAGCCGAGCTGACAGCTGAAGTTGAGACTGCGAGGTAGAGGAATAAGGGTTCGCCTTCTTCGGGTTTTGACAGTAAAGGTAGTGAACCTAAATACAGTTTCAGCTGTTGGAAGGCTTGCTCGCATTCTGGTGTCCATTCTGCCTTCTTATGACCCTTCAACTGCTGGAAGAAGGGGAGACATTTGTCCGTTGCTTTGGAGATGAAGCGTCCGAGTGCCGCGACTCGGCCCGTGAGGCATTGAATGTCCTTGACCGTTCGAGGCGAACTCATATCAAGGAGCGCTCTGATCTTCTCGGGGTTCGCTTCTATTCCTCTCTGACTGACTTGAAAGCCGAGGAATTTTTCAGAGCCGACTCCGAAAACGCACTTTGTTGGATTCAGTTTTATCTTGTATTCTCGAAGGATGGCGAATGTTCCTCCGAGATCCGTCAGATGATCGCTGGCTTTGCTGCTTTTCACCAACATGTCATCGACATATACCTCCATTGAGCGTCCGATCTGCTCGGAGAACATCCGATTTACTAGTCTTTGATATGTCGCCCCAGCGTTCTTCAGGCGAACGGCATGACCCGGTAACAGTAGAGCCCTTTGTTTGTGACAAAGGTAGTCTTCTGCCTGTCTGAGGGGTGCATCGCGATTTGATTATATCCCAAATAGGCGTTCAGGAAGGAGAGTAATTCATGCCCTGCCGTGCTGTCCACTAGCTGGTCGATCCGAGGTAGCGGGAAGCTGTCCTTTGGGCATGCCTTATTCAGATCTGAATAATCAACGCAGACACGCCATTTCCCGTTGGTTTTCTTTACTGGGACCACATTCGCAATCTAATCGGGGTAGTGTACCTCTTCAATAAACCCGGCGCCGAGCAGAACGGAGACCTCGCTGGCTATTGCCTCGTATCTTTCGGCATCGAATGGTCGCCTTTTCTGCTTGATAGGTTTGTGGTCCGGATCCACATTCAATCTGTGGACCATGACTTCCGGAGAAATTCCGGGCATATCTTGATGAGACCACGCGAAGACGTCCTTATGTTGTCAGAGGAACATCAGGATTTCGAGCCGCCACTGGGGGTCCAGTGTAGTTCCGAGCTGGACCGTTCTGCTCGGATCGGTCTCATCAAGCGGTACCTTCTCTAGATCTTCCACGGATGATTCTTCTGCAGGCCCTCGGGGGTCTAAAACATTGACAGAGTGTGTTTGCTTGACTCCCCCCTTCTTTACCGCCATTGCATAACATTTCCGAGCCTCTCGCTGGTCACCTCGGAGGTAACCTATCCCGCCCTCGGCAGGAAATTTCATCATCAAGTGATAGGTTGAGACAACAGCTCTCATTGTGTTAAGAGAGGGTCTACCCAGGATAACATTGTGCACAGATGACACATTGACCACCAAGAAGTCCACCATAAGTGTGACTTGATGCTGTCCTTCTCCCGCTGTCATGGGGAGGGAAATGGCCCCTTCGGAGATCACTCTTTCCCCGGCAAAGCCGTGTAGGGGGGTCTTCACTGGTCTGAGGTGAGACCGTGGAATCTCCATTTTTTCAAAAGTTTCAGAGTAAATTACGTCGGCTGAGCTTCCCGTGTCGACCAGAATGCGGTATACCTTGCGGTTGGCAATGGTCACAGTGACTACCAGAGCATTGTCGTGAGGGTGCTGAATTCCGCGTGCGTCCTCCTCCGTGAACGTCAGTGAGCACGGACTGACTCGAAGTTCATTACTAGGCCGCTCGGTTAAGTTGACGTAGTGTTCAGGTCCGGGATTCCTAGAGTGAGCCTTCCGTGCTATATTCGAGTCCCCTCCACTAGACGGGCCTCCGAATATTGTGCGAGTTTCTGCTGGTTCTTCCGTGACATTGTTTGGTTGCTCCCGTCCTCTTTCTTTTCTTCGATCGGACTTCCCTTTCTTTCGGTACTGACGTAAATGACCTTTACGGATAAGGGCTTCGATTTCATCCTTAAGATCTACGCAGTCGTCTGTATTGTGACCGTGGTCCCGATGGAATCGGTAGTATTTACGTTTATCTCGATGATCCGGGTCGGCCCTCATGCACACAGGCCAATTCAGCAATTTCTCTCCCCGGATGTCCAATAAAATCTGTACGGCGGAGGCGTTAAGGGGGGCGTAGGAACGGAATTTTCTTTCAGGCCTCCGGCTCGGGTGACGATCGCGAGGGGTGCGGTCATCGGCCCTCTTGCCGGGCGGCAGAGGATCATCGTTCCTGGGCCTCTTTCCCTTGTCATTCGGTTCGGTCACCACCCGGACGCTCTTCCTCGCATTGATGAATTCCTCCGCGTTAGTATACTTCTGCGCTCTGGCAATGAGTTCTGCCAACGTTTTCGGGGGGTTTTTCCCGATAGAGAAGGTAAACTTCCCCTCCTTGAGACTGCTGAACATGGCGGCGAGCGTCATTTTGTCGTCATAGTCTTCCACCGATAGTGCTTCTTCATTGAAGCGAGTGATGTAGTCTTTCAGCGATTCTTTCGGCCCTTGCTTGATGGTCAGCAGGTGGGTATTGGGCTTCCGACTTCTCTTACCGCTGATAAACTGGGTAAGGAATAGTCGGCTCAACTCTGCGAAAGAACCAACAGAGTTTGACTTTAGTTGTCGATACCAATTCCGAGCGGATCCGGCTAGTGTGATCGAAAACCCCCGGCACATCATTGCGTCTGTTACTGTCTGGATCTGCATCCAGGAACGATAGGCCTCTACGTGCTCAGACGGGTCCCCTGACCCAGAGTATTGGATGACAGGAGGTATTCGGAATCTCTGAAGCATCACCTCACCCATTATTTCCGCGCTGAAGGGCGGCTCAGTCTCTTCCATCATGGCTTGGACGGCAGCAGGAACTGACGTTGATTGCTTCTGCTTTTCGACTGCTAAAATCTTATTATTGAGTTCTTCGAAGCGCTTCTCCCACGGATCTCTGTTCTCGGCCATTATCTCCCGGATATTTTCCCTATCCGGAGATCTTCTTTCCCTTCTTCGTTCTAACCGGTGACGGAGGTTTGACGCTGCTAAGGCCGAAGTGGCCGAAGCGTTGGTCGGAGCTCTCGTCGCGGCATTCCGGGCTGACGGTCCGACTTGGGCCGGGAGCGGAGGCTGATCTGATACATGCTCCGGAGGAAGTGGGGGCGCCTCAGACCGCACACTTCTCGACGCGGAATGAGCTTCTAGATTCGGGGCCACCAGCCCGCGGATGGGACCTTGTGCCGGAGGCAATTGCGGCTCCTGCTGCTGCTTCATCCTGTTTACTTCGTCACGCAGGGCTTGTATCTCGCTTTGCATGGCGCGATACTTGCTCGCCCGATTCCGGGAGCGCTGAGATGGTCTCGGAGCGGATTCCGCGTGGAGTAGTAAGGAGGAACGGGTTTGTTCGTTCGGTGCTGGTTCCGCTGCTGCGGCTTTTTTCTTTCCTCTCGCCATTATTCTCAGAGAAAGGAACCTGACTTTTTGTATCAGTTTCCCACAGACGGCGCCAAAAAATGTTGAGGTCAAAACTTGGATCGCCCTCCACTCCTTGGGTTGGCCCTGATCCTGCACAAAGGGTGAGTAAAGGAGACCCTGGCTACGCCGGGGGACCCTCCGATGCCTAAGTCAGGCGAAAGGAATTGGAGTCTAGTATTGAAGAGTAGAGGGAGAGTGCAAGATATTGCGTACCTGTAGCAGTGAGGTCTTCACGTATTTATACTTGACCATCGAATGATCTGGATCCGACGATCACGACACGATTCTCTCAATCAGGGAGATTTTCAGATCGTGGAGATGTCGTACGCAATCCAAAGATCTCGTAACACGCGACATACGTATCTGCGAGCAATATAATCGCCCACGTCTCCTTACAGCGGTTTCCAAGTTCGGCTTACTCACGTCTCCTTAACGGCAGCTTCTAAACCTGGCACGAGGGACGTCCGCCTTTGAGGGTGAGCTCGGCTCGGCGCAGTTGATGGCGACCATCATGGTTCGAGCCGATCCCCCCTTTGGTTATATAGGAATATCGCCTTTCGGGGGCGGACTCTGCCTCGTACACGAGTGGGTTATAATCCGCGCGGACAATAGATGGGTCGGAGGTAACCAGCCGGCACACCCTTTGCGTTTCATACTCTGCCGGGCCTGGTGCATGGACCTTTACGGTGTTTATTCTCGGATCGGCCAAGGGGTCGGAGCTTCCACCTTAGTTATCTGAACTGAGTTGTTATCTGCTCGTCCGATCAGACCGGAGTACTGTCTGGCTTCGGAGTTACAAGGGGCCCGGATTTCCCCATAACAAAATCCAAAAGTTATTTTTTGGGACCTCACCATCCAAATTGAGCCCTATCACATAAACGGTCTGTCTCAATGAAAAGAATCCAAATCCTAGTAATAAATTCCTGATGCATCATATTTTAATTGGTTTAGATGTATTATAACAAATTTCAAAAGATAATAACAAATATGAAGCCATCACCTATAAAAGGGAAGAAGCAAACATAACCAACGCAAGTATAGTGGGCCATTGATAAACGGGCGCACAATGTGTGCTGGGATTTGCTCTTCGAAGAATTCCTGATAGAAATCTTCTCCATGCTTGACTTTGATTCGCTGATATCAGTTGCAAGCGTCTGCCATTCGTGGCGCTGCGTGGCCCATTATCCAGAGTGCTGGGATTCGAAAGATTCGTAAACCAGTACATCAAAGAAACCGTAATAACCCATAGTGAAGAATGCTGGGATTCTTTCCACAACTCCTGTTATCATGAAAGATTCGTAGATCAGTACACTCATCCAGATAAGCTACTCAGGGAGTCTGAATACATGTTAAGGCATGTTGGAGGTGGAGCCAAGTCCATTTGGGTCCACCCCAGCCAAGTCCATTTGGGTCCACCCCAATGCTGACGACACAATGGTCCAGATGATCGCTGACAGGTTTGGATTCCTTGATTGACTTATGGTACCAAATGCTCAACTCCAACATTAAGTAAGTCACCCTGCCATAGCCCCTGGGTCTGAAAATAGTCCCCATTTGTGGTTTAAGTGGACTACACAACTTAAAATAGTATACATAAAAATCTTACTCTCCCAATTATTTTTATTAGTGTGGCTCACTTGAATTACATATGGGTCTGGTTTTTGGATCTCAAACCGATGTTTTGGTGTGGCATCTAATGGTTGGAGTGAATTTCACATGATTGTCGTAGTAAGACCTGCAAAAATCAAAGGTGGATGTCTTTTCGAACTGCTTCTTTTAATATATATATTGAGCACTTAAATCACATATCAGCTTGATTTTCTTGACTCTAAGTCTAACATGGGATTACATATCCTATGGTTATGGATTATATATCCTATGGTTAGAGTGGATCTCACGTATACATCTTGGTGAACCTCTTCAAAAACTGAAGGGTGGGCGTGGAACGTTCCAAGAATAAGGGAAGAGTGGTTTATGTTTTACTCTGGTAACACATTAACTGGTGTTTTCCCTTGGGGCTCGTGTTGATGTATCTGTTGTATATTCATATTGTACATCAGTTTTTACAGATTGTTTTAATGCATGGTCTTAAAAATGAAGCAGATCCAAATCTCAAGTGGACCTTATCATAGAAAACAGTGGACATTGAATGCTCGCCATTAAAATTTTCCTAGGGCCCACCATAATGTTTGTTTGCCATCCAATATCTTGATGAGATCATGCAAAATCTGGATGAAGGAAGAACAGATATATCAGATTGATCTAATCTATTATGGCATTTTTAATGGTCAATCATCACTGTTTCATATGGTGTGGTCCACATAAGATTTGAATCCTTGTCTTTTTTCTACCATGGACAGCATGGATATACAACACAAGCATCTAGGTGGTCCCTATGGTCAGAGAAAGACCCACTAGGGTGTTACACAAGTTAAACGTAATCTGCTCCACTTGGATTGCCTGGAATGAACTGTGCCATGTTGACTTGGTAAAGTTTTGTGGGCCCACTATGATCAATGTGTTATATCCATACCATCCATCTATATTGCCAAATCAGTTTAGGGCATGATCCCGAAAATGGGCAGATCCAAAAGATCCAGTGGACAGAACCACAGAAAACATTGGGGGCACTGACATCCATTCTTGAAACCTTTCTAGAGCCCGATATTTATTTTCTATGCAGCCTGGTCACACAGACATGGATGAAGGGAAAACCTCCAAAACTTTTGTGGCACCAAAGATGTTTTCAATGGTAGGCATTCCATCCCCACTAATTTCTGTGGTGTGGTCTCTAATTAGTTTTTGGATCTGCCTTATTTCTGGATTCGTGCCCTAAACTGATATGGAAAAATGGATAGATGATGTGGATATAACACATACATCATAGTGGGTCCACAAAACTTTTCAACATTTGCCTGGTGGGATTTCTTATTGGTCATCTACTACATCAAATGGGATTAATTTGAAGTCCTACATTTTCAATTCATTAACTTGCATCATGTTGGATCCAATTACATGCTAGATGCCCGTCAATTGAGTCAATCTCCCCTCGATTTTGTGATGGAATCTCACCAACTGCTCTTCGCAATCTAATCCACACTTGCAAGAACCTGAAACTCATCGACATTGATTCCTGCTCTGCTATCTCTGCATCATTGATCGAAGAAATGCGTCAATCTTTTCCAAGTCTGGTGGGCATCAATTTGGGCAATCTAAAACTGACGGAAGAAGTAGCAACGGCGATAGGGAAATTCATGCCGAAACTCAAGTGGCTCAACCTCAATGGTGCCACTATATCTTGTGAAGATCTTTGTATGATCCTAGACTCGTGCACTGAGCTGGACCATGTTAGTGTCAAATCTTGCCATCCTTGAAGGAAAAACTCAAGAACAGGGCCACCAGAATTGCAGAGTTCAACTACTCATATGGTGTTGAATTCCATATCCCGTCAATAGCATCCTGAGCCAGCCCATTGAATTTTTTGTTTTTAAATTCAAATTTAGATTTGAGTGAGAGTTTGGATCTTAGAATCCCTTTTCAATTTTTTTAAATTTAAATTTAAATTTGAGATAGAATTAAGAGAGGGAATTTAAATGTGATAAGAATAAGATGCAGGGTTAATTTAGTACCCAAAATTCCTCAAAGTGAAAAGTCTAATTTACTATTTAAAAGAATCACGCACGACATACGTAATAAAGTCTAGGGTAGTGCATGACGCAGCACCGAAGGTAGCGTGTGGTATATGTGTTTATCCACGCTGTCTATCCAATTTTTTTGGACCATTTTAACGCATCCGCCCCAAATCGAGATAGTTCCAAATATCAGGTGTACTACACTCTAAGATACTGAAACAGTGGTAATTGAACACCCGCCATTAGATCAAACCGATATTTGTGTTTTCCCTTCGTCAAGGTGCCCGTGACCTAATCAACTGATGGCAAATAAATATTATAGTGGGCCTAGGATGTTTTCAATGGTGGGCGTTCAATCACCATTTTCCTGCTATCTAATCCACCTGAGATTTGGATCTTCTTTATTTTTGGAATCATGTCCTAAAATAATCTAGAAAAATGAAGGGGCAGAGTGAATAAAACTCTTACATAGTAGTGTTGTCTACAAAGCTTTTCCAGCACCACCAAGTAACTACGTTGGTATGTGCTACAATAGCCTGCCAAATCCAAGAGCGACCCATTTTTGGGGCCAGCAATGTGTACGTGAAATCCTCTTCGATCAGTAGATGTGCCTTGAATTGAACATTCTTATGGTCATAACTATATTGATGGAATGTTACATGATGATTTTGTTGTAGGACATGGTAACGTGATTTGTTTCCAAACTTGCATGGGATACAACATGCATGTCTGTAATCCCAAAATCAGTTGGGTAAGCTCATGCATTTGTACAAATTGGTCCGTCAGCCTTCCAGGTTCTAATGCGCCGGGGCTTCTGAATTTTCTTACCATTCATGGTACAAAAGTAGTCATTGCAATTGCATGCCTTTCAGGTCCAATTTGAAGAAAAAAAAAGACTTAATTGCAATTTGAGCCTGCTCTGCAAATTTAAGCCTACTCTCCCAAACATTACTTGTTGCTAACTACAGTTGGTCACTCTATATGGAGTTACATGTTACGATTCAGTTGATTTCTGCATCCAAATGCAGCATTAGGAGTACTGCTCGTTAGGGATGCTTGTAAGCACCTCCACTCTATGAAAATTTTAAACATGTCTGCTCCATAGAACTTTAGACACCACTCCTTTCTTTTGGATTATGACATACACCTCCACTAATTTTGTACATATTCCTCTAATCGATAATGCAAGGAGGTACTTTTACAATTGTCATAAAACATTATAATTATCCCTTTTAATTAATATCAATTATATATTAGAGATCATAATTTATATAAATTATTGATCATACTTTTAATCCCCACCCAAAAAATATTGTGATCGTTAATACATAATTATGATTAAATGAAATGGGACGATCTCATTTTTAAGTGGTATCAAACACACCCTTTTTATTTGGTAGAGATACAATCTTGGCAGGAGCTGTTGGAAGTACCTGGGACTCTGAATTACATGCAATACATGTCTAAAGTTCCGAAAGCTCATGGCGGTGGAAATGTAGTTTTTCTTTGCCACTAGTGGCAACGAAGTCTTTGGTAATTAGCAAGGGGGGAAGGAAGATCTCCACTCATTCATTCAGTGCCTACAGGGAGGCACGACCCACAACAAACGAAGGGGTTAAGCTTGTTGTAGCCCTATTTTAGTAGAGTAGGCTTGGTAAGCATAGGCTATTTCAGTAGGTTCGCTTCTAATCTAAGTAGGCTTGAGAAGTCGTAGGCTTGCTGCCGCTTTGCTCAGTAGAAGAGTAAGCGCACTAGCGTGGATTGCTTCCTCTTATAATATGGGATCTTCCCATGCATGGTGGGACCCTTATGGTGTGTCTAACTCCTCCGCAAATAGGCTGCAGGGGGGAGTACTTGAACTCTTCAATTCTACTGGACCTGTTCTTGAGCTCGTCGTTCATGATCAGTTGACGGCACCATCTGACGCTAACATGGTCTAGCTCAGTGCACGAGTCTAGAATGTTACAGAGAACTTCAGAGGATATAGTGGCATTGTTGAGGTTGAGCCACTTGAGTTTCGGCATGAATTTTCTGATTCCCGTCGACATTTCTTCCGTTACTCGTAGATGGCCCAAATTGAGGCCTACTAGGCTTGGACAAGATTGACCCATTTCTTCGATTACTGAGGCGGAGACAGACTTGCAAAACTTAACGTCGATGAGTTTCAGGTGCTTGCAAGTTCGGATTAGATTGAGAAGAGCAGATGGTGAGATTCGATCAGTATCTCGAAGGGAGATTGACTCAATTGACGGGCATCTAGCATGCAATTGGATTCAAAATGATACATGTTAATGAATTGAAATTTTAGGGCTTTAACCCCCTTTGACCCCAAAATGACTAATAAACAATGATTACATTTTTCTAAAGAAAAGGTGTAAGACAAAAGGAGAAGCATATGCTTAATTTGGTCACGAGGGAACATAATTAATATTCCTAAACATGCAGTTAAATATGCCAAATGACCAATCCTCCATGTTCTATCATCCCAGTTGTGCTACATGTGCCTCCTCGTTATATGCCATAATATTAATGTGTAATGTGCACGTGTGCCATAAGAGTTATATGATATGCCTCCTCCTTAAGCTTCCGAGTTGTGCCAGAGTTAGAGGTGGGCATTGAGTTGAGTCGGACCGAATTGGGTCCAACTCGACTCGGTCCGAAATTTTTAATACACTGAACTCAATTCGATTCGGGACCGAGTCCGAGTCCGAGTCCGAGTCTTCTGACTTGATCCGATCCGTTGCACTACTGGCCTGATCCGAACCAAGTCCGAGTCGGTCAAGGAAACTGAGTCAGATCGGGTTGGGTACTATTCCAATTAGTAGTTTTTTTTTTTTGGAAAATTATATATATATAATTTGTAGGGCCCACCATAACGTTTATTTTTCATCCAATTTGTTAATAAGGTCACAACTACATGGATGGAGAGGAAAAATAAATTTCATATTGATCCAAAACTTCTGTGACCCCTAAAAGAGTTTCAATGGTAGACGTTCAACCCCCCACTGCTTTTTGCAATGTGGTCCACTTGATCTTTAGATCTGTCTTATTTTTCGGATCAAGCCTTAAGATGAGCCTGCCAAATGGGTGGACGATTTGGATATAACACATATCTCATAATGGGACCCATAGAACTTGCTGACATCAATACACCACTTCCCGTGCGTGGTACACCTGCCAATCCGCTTCCTTGACTTTCTTTTCTTGGGACGTGGATTTCCTGCACTGGGATGCTATGTGGGGCCCACTGTGATATTGGTAAGAAATCCACACCATCCATCTATTGTGGGAGCTCATTTTAGGACATTATACCAAAAAACATGTGGATCCAAAGCTCAAGTGGGCCGGACTAGGGGGAAAATTGAGGAAAGAATTTCCTACCATTGAAACCTTCCTGTTATCTACCCTGATATTTATATGTCATCCAAACTGTTTATCAGGTCATTCCCACTTGGATGAAGTGAAAACACCAAAAAATTCTTCTGATATTAAACTCTGTAGCCATGCGAATGTTTTAAATGGTGGTCATTGAATCTACATTGTTTCCTCTTGTAAAGGCCACTTGAGTTTTGGATACACTTCATTTTTGGCCACATGTCCTAAAATGAGCTCCCAAAACAGAATGGACAGTGTGGATTTATCACAAACATCATGGTGGGACCCACCTAGCATCCCATCCAAGAACTTGGAAATCTGCATCTTGTGTCAGAGCTCGGTGCTCGATGCACCTCAAGCCATAAGCCGAGACTTGAGAGGATAGATTGGCTACTCCTCCCACTAGCCAATGGTGGGTGGTTGGTGCTTTGTGGACCCCACCATGATGTATTTATTTCATCCATGCCGTCCATCTATTTTTCTAGATCATTTTATGGAATTAAACTAAAAATGAGGTATATCCCAATCTCAAGTGGACAGCATTATAGGAAACAGTATTGAATGAACATTGTGCGGATCAGATTGGTCTGGATTGGCCTCTGATCCAAACTCGACTCAATGTACGGTCAGATCTAAGTGGACCTACTCGATCCGACTCAATCCTGGCCTTTGGTTCAGATTGGATTGGGTCAGATCCGTCAGATTGGATTGGATTCTACCCAGCTCTAGCCGTAGTACCCCTTCACTACTTCCAGCTATTGGGCGTCTTATAAATAGTGAATAGAATAGCCAGTCCATGACAACTTCAGGGCCCTAATGTTTTGGTTCAGGTTCGAATGATTTCTATTGGAAAAGATACCATGACTTGGCAGCTTAGCATGGATGGGTCTTCACCCCTCCCATTGGCTATGTTGAGCACATGCCAAACTATTAGGGTGCTTCAGTTCGTTTATATGTTCGGGTACCACAAGGCCCAAAAGTCATGGTTACCCAACAACATTGTGAGTGGCCTGCAAGTGGATTTTTCTAAAGGATGAACAAAGAATAAGACGGGTCATTGACGTGGTAGGCCCCTGATCAACAGCCTTGTCCCTCTTTTTCTCAATTTGATTAACAGCCGGCATATTGCAATCCTCCTGCCTGATATTTCTATCATACTAAATAGAAAAAGCCCGGCCAGGCCAGGCCACCGACTCATCCTGATCTCTCTCTATATATATAATGCTCAGCTACACACCACCAGTTCTCGTGAGAACTCATCTCTAGCCACATGAATGCAAAATCTGAACTGTCCACTAGATGCAGCATTTTATGAAACGCTAAGGGCCCAACTTTCACCTTGATCCGAAACTTTAATGGGCTATGGCAAAAGAGAGACAAATCAAGAGAGAAAAATGCTTCCTTTTGTCATGGCCCACGAAAGGTTTGGATACAGTTAAAAGTTAGGCTTTGGGGGTTTCATGGGGTGCTGCATCACGTGGACTATTCAGATTTTGGGCTCATAATAGAAAACGGGTTCTGAAAAAGTTATCATGAGTTCTCGCGAGAACCTGTGGATAGGTGAGCATTACTCACGCATGGACTGGAATGGTACTGGGTCACACCATGATTCGGCCTTGATTAGGCTTCGGTCCAGCCCAGCCAAGCCTATTTGAACCACTTTCAAACACAACCAAGCCAACTATCTCAGCACTTTTGGCAATGATTCAGTGTTTTCGATATGACTAGTTTATAACAAGCTATGCCTGCCCCGGTGGGACCACATGCAGAGATGATTGGTATATGATCGTCCAAATTCTGGATGCTGATATTCCTTAAGTTATGTTTGGAGGGAAACCCTGATCATTGATTGGTCCTGTTAAACTTTCCTTTTTAAACGGTTCCCATTCGACTACTATGCATTGCTCGAATAATCTATGAACTAATTCTGATCATTCCACCATCTCTGCATCCCGGGCCCACAGGGCTGACCATTTGGTACCTAGAATCAATCGAAGAATCCAAACCTGTCAGCAATCATCTGGACCGTTGTGTCGTCAGCAATGCTGGGGACACAGATGGACTTGGCTCCTGCTCCAACATGCCTTATCATGTATTCAGACTCCCTGAACGTCCTCTCTCGATTTTCAGGTATTACAGTTTCTTTGATGTAGTTGTCTAAAAATCTTTCATGATGATTGAAGTGGACACAATCCCAGCACTCTGGATAATGAGCCACGGAGCGCCACAAATGGCACACGCTTGCGGCCGAGATCAGCGAATCAAAGTCTAGCTTGGAGAAGATTTCGATCAGGACTCCATCGATGACCGATGCCAAACATACATTGCCGGCCCCGTTATCCATGGCTTGCTTGCGTTTGCTCTCTTTGCTTATTCCATTTTATAAAGGTTCATTGCTTCATTACCAAGCAACCTTTGGAATTATCTTTTGAAATTTGTTACAATACATCCCTACATATCGCAATATGATACATCGTTAATTTATTATTAGGATTTGGATTCTTTTCAATGAACTAGATCGTTCATGTTGTAGGGCTCACTTTGGATGATGATGTCCCAAAAAGAAAACTTTCAAAGATTTAGCGTGAAAACCGTTTGATTATATAAAGTACAGGATTACCATTTCTTTTAACGGTGAAAAGAGTCAAATTATCAAGGACTCAGATAATTTGATTTCAACCCAACATATAAACTGATTCCATCTTATAAACGGTTTGGATCGTTGGATGTGAATACCGTTTGGATCGTTGGATGTAAATCAGGATTGAAAGGCTAAAATTGCGAAGCAAGCATCACAGTGAAATGCATCGGCATGTATTCTAAGTTCTGTTTTCGCCTTGAGCGATGAATCCTAGCATCTGGACTTTTTCCGGAATTTGGTATTATGCGCCGCACACGTGCTTCCAAATGCGTGACGATAAGGGATATGCTTTGATAGGATCGCTAACATGCAGGTGGTTGCATAAACGTTGTATGCAGTTTCCTCCTGTGGATACACATTGGGAAAATGGGCCTTGTGATCGGGACCGTTGTTCTCGTGGGACTCCATGTAGGTAAGGTATATCCAAAAGAAAAGGGAGGATTGGATTTTGGGTATCAATCTAGTAACTTCCGAGCATGGGAAACGGTTGTGGCAGCGGTCTGATCATTTGAACGTGGACTGTTGATTTGTTTATTTTCTTGCCACAATTGAGAATTTAGAATTGTTCTGTAGAGGAGACTTTTGGGGCATGACCCACCTGTTATGATAGATATACCACCATTCACGACCAGGCCCAAATAGAAGTGGTCTGGATCACTCAGCACCATTCACGACCGGGATGTTGCTGGCATCGCAAAATATATGGTGGAACCATTGCCGATGGCAGACACCTTAGAAGTACAGATATTACCGCCCATGAAGTCTTGGATCGTACATGTATTTCTGTTTTCCCTTCATCAAGCTGGAATCACCTGTCCAGCCCCAGATACTCTTTAAGGCCTTTCAAACTACATGCTGTGTGGCACTCACATATTTGGCCCAATCACGTTATTTTCCTAACTTTTCTAAGCCCTTTTCTCCGGTGGGCACGACTCCTACAACTCAAACTTCAAAAGTTATATTCGAACTAAAACTTACCTTGGACCGTGAGTGAATGCAAATCCTGCGTGGGCAACCCCGCGTAGCAAGTTGGTTGGCTTAAGTAGCTACTCCTACCCAGAATCACATATAATATATTGAAAAAGTATTCCCGTTTTACGATATATGTCCAATTTAAAGTTCCGACAGTTCAGATCATTTCTACCTACGATCGGGCCTTCTCTGGTTCATCTTTACCGTGAAAGTATCTGCGACCACTCTACATCATGCCAACTTACTGTGAGCTTGGCACACGGGAACTGTGTTTTAGTCCAAACGACGCTTTAAGCATTCGTCATGGTCATACTTGTGTGTGCATGTACATGTCCACAGGCATATACTCTAACTTTGCTTTCATTCAATCATAAGTTCTGCAGAAATCTTATGATGCATTCTTCTTGCAGCAACGACCTCATCGTCTTGTTCGTCCAATTGCAAAAATTTAGGTAAAAAGGAATACTGATATGCTTTTTTATTCATTAGCCCTTTTTGGTAAGGACTTGTGTTTTGCATGCTTGTTAATGGCACCTGGATTTTGTGAATTCTTTTGTGAGTGTGTTTGTTCAAAAGCTTAAATTGATCATGGCAAAGGTTTCTGTCAGTGGCTTGCTTGTGTCTCCTCCCCCGAATATTTACAATTTTAATCAAATAAATTCTCACTGTTGCCATTGGATTTTTTGGTACCAGAAGCTATTGAGACTTGAACATGTCTGCTGGGGTTGCGAATGCATTTTCTGTGATGGAGGTTAATAAGTATCTGTAGCCATATTCATGTAGGAGGTATTCTACAATGCATAGGGTCACACCCGGCGTAGGCTCCTAACAATGAATGCTCCACATTTAAGAGGGGCCTTATATGATGGACAACCCACTTTAAAGGTTTGGCTCACACAATAGATGGTACGCATCAAAGGTGGACTCCATATATGGTTGATCCACATATAACATACAAGATAATAGATGGCCCAAATGTCATAAAATATGAAGATTGTGGTCATCAATTCTTTTGTCATTTGGGGCATAGGTCATCTATGATGAGATCCACAAAAACAACTATTTGGATTGCTCTTACAATAGAGTTGTTGTAATATTTAAAAATGACATCAACTACGTCTGAAAAAACTTGATTTGAAGGGTTTTTAGAAAAAAGAAAATTTCACCTAGACATCAAGTTGTGGCCCACCTGAGCACAACCCATTTATGATGCATTAAGGTTTTTGGAAAAAGAAAATTTTAGAGTGTGATGACCACATTTAAGGGCATCTAACCCTTCTCCTTTGGACCTCTTCTTCTTTTGTTCTAAGCTCAATCTCTACCTCTTCTAGATGTGTATTTCATTGTTGGATCTTAGTTACTGGATTCAATCTTAGTTACAGGATTCGGTTTGATCTCAATCTTCGCCACTCCAGGCACTCGTCTGCATCGTCCTCGTCCCAAAATGCCTCTTCCTTTGTGACTCCGTGCGTACACCCACCAAGGAGTAGAGAAAGGAGACCGATGGCAAAAAAAAAAAAAAGGGATACAGAAATCCAACTAGTGGATGCAAAGGGAGGATAAAGATCTAGTCTGTTGATTCAGTGTCCGAAGATGATGGACCTCATGACGGAGATCATCTGTCTATATAAAGAAAAGGAAGCAAGAGAGAATTTTGAATGGATTGAAAAATTAACGAGCTGCTGATCTGACGGGCTTTTGGATGGCTAAGTCCAAGCCTAGCCTGCTTGGAAAATGAACTCAAAATTTAAGCACGAACCTAATCCTTGGGCCTAGTTCCCCGACCTAAGCCTGGCCTGAGGCAAGCCAAGCTCAAAAACTTGTCAGGCCAGCCCAAACCATTGACAACCCTTGCTTCGAAGGGCAATGATATAAGGGTTTTATCCACATCGTCTATTCATTTTCCCATATCATTTTAGGTTATGTAGACACCCCCACCTAATGCTGGCAAGTTAACAAAAATGGACAATCTTGAAGGATGGACAAACCCTTTACCCAAACATAGATCCAAACCTTAAACCCAAACATTGATGCAAACCCTAAACTTTAAACCTCAAACTCAAACCTTGATCCTAAAAACCTTAACCTAGATCCTGAATCCTAGGCCCCTATAAACTCAAACCCTAGGACTTTCAAGACCTTATTCAACTGAGTTAACCCACTGATAGACACTACACATTCATACGGTAGAGCGGATGCCTAACACAATCCCTCTTTGTAACCGCAATCCTTACCTTAAATCTCTGAATGCAAATCAAAAAGTCACTTTAGGGTGAAGTATTTTTGGATCCTTTCTACCATAACGTTTCTACAGGGTCTAGCTAATTATAGAGACGGAGTGACTGGCTAGTGGTGACTCAGTCAAACACTCTCAAATACTCAAACACCCAAAGCCCTTGAAAAAGGCACCCGTGGAAGTCACGAGTCGATTTTGTTTGAGATCCAACGTCCATATGGTATAAGTCCAAAATGAGGCAGATCCAAGGTTGAAGTGAAATAATGATTAAATGCCTACCGTTAAAAACTTCTTAAGGGCCACAAAAGTTTAGGATTTAACGGTAACTTCTTTAGAGCATCAAAATTTTAGGATTAAATGTCTACCATTGAAAACTTCTAAGGAGCCACATGAGTCTTGGATCAAGCTGATATTTGATATTTGTGCTTTCCCTTCATCTAGATGTATCTGACTTGTGAATAGGTAAGATTAAAAATAAACGTCACGGTGAGCCTTATAAAGGTTTCAATGGTGGACTTATATATTACACTGATACAGCAAAATAGAAGGATGGTGTGGATAAAACACATACATCACGGTGGCTCCTCAGAGCCCCTGCATGTGCCGAGCCCCAGAACAAGCGAGGTATTACCCAATCCGGGCTCCTTTTTTGAGGCCAAAGATATAACCATAGTTATTGTTGAGGTCAAACTCTGGACCACCCTCCACTCAATGCTATAAGCCTCGAACGGACCCTGGTCCTACACAGAAAGGTGAGCAAAGGAGACCCTGGCTTTAAACAGGGGACCTTCCGATGCCTAAGTCAGGCTAGGGAATCTGGGTCTAAGTCGCGTAATGTAGAGAGAGGGTGTGAGACATTGCGTACCTGTTGCAATGGGGTCCCTTGGTATTTATACCTGTGGGTAGAGAGGATCGCGTCCGTTAATCTCGGCACGATTTGCTCAATCATGGGGATATTGTAATCGTGTGGATATTATCCGCAATCTTTGTGTCGTGTAGCGTATCGTGTCTTAACGGCGTGTATCCTCGGGCGAGATCTTCGGTCACGTCTGCATTTAGGGTAATGCCCAAGCTTAGTACTCGGAGCGTCACGACCCGGGCTCAGCCTCATCTTGCTTAAGCCTGGGACCGAGCAATAATAGTCAGAGTTTACCATCGGAACACTTGGGGTCGGAGTTCATTGAATGTCGTCATCTTCAGATGAGGACGAAGACGAAGACGAGATCGAGAGTTCGTCTTGGCCAACCTATAAGCGTAACTCAGAGGTCGGCTCACACTTGACACAATGTTCTCCTTCCGAGGCCTTAATAGTTGATTCAGATAGCTCAAGACGACCTTGGCTGTCCTTATTCAGGTTTCCCCATAACAGTTATCTTTCACACAAATGACGCGTGTACAAAAAGTGTGGGACGCATAGTCTAGCACTGTGATTTACACAGAAAGCCTTTTAAGTAAGAAGTTACAGGATGTTAAGTGGGGCCCACTGTGATGTTTGTGAGAAATCCACTCCATCCATCTATTTTGCCGAATTATTTTAGGACACGAGATCAAAAATTAGGTGGATTCAAAAATCAAGGTGGCATGTGGGAGGGAAAATTGGAGAAAGAGTTGCCTACCGTTGAAACTTTTTAGTCTCCAACTTTATGTCTATATGCCATTACCATTTATAAGGTCAATCCCATTGGGATGAAGCGAAAAAATAAAAACTTAGCTTGATACGAAAATTTTTTGGCTATATAAATGTTTTGACCTGATTAATGACTATAATTTTAAGTTTCTTGTCCTATAATGATCTATAAAGAAAGGATGGACGAGGTGGATTTCTCACAAACATTACGGTAGTCCCATCTAACATCTCAGCACATCAACTTTCCACCAAAGGCTTTTGTAAGAAATCCGCTTCTTGCACTCATCACCCTCAGTGGTGACGAAAGCGGATTGCGTACTGAGTAACTCAGTACGTTAAGGGCCTGTTTGGATTGACGGTTGGGATTGAATTGCATTGTATTAAATGTGGAAATATACAATATACAATATTTGAATTGGAGTTCAAGTCCGTGGAGTACGAAGCGTGCGAATACCTCATAGGATCAAAATTTTCAAACGGCGGTAATGTAAAGTCAGAAGGCAATGCATCATGCGGTGCAGTCTATTCATGAGGCAGTATTCGTGTGCGAAAGCTTCTTTCTTTTACAGGGGTTTGTATCTATAGACAACAAAATATTTCTACTCCCTCATTGCTCCTGATCATCTACCTTCTATTGCATGTGGCTAGTCAGCTCCTCCGGTTCTCTTCCAAAGGTTTGAGATTCATAATACAGTCGATACTCTTCTTGGAGAGTTGGATCAGGGCGAAGTGAGATTCCATTTACCAAATCAGAGTTATGAAAGCAGATCATTTTTTGGAACTTACATTTGAACTCATTCAACTGTCTAGCAATTGCATCGACAATTCGATCACATGTCAGGGTTTTAACAACTTTTAATTTTTCACATTTTTTTCTATTTTTTTCATGATTTATCAACTTCTATTCTACATGTTGGTTTTCTCGAGATTGTACAGATAAAAAATAGTAGGCCATATCATGATGGGTCCCACAATTAGTAGATGCACGGTTGGAATTGGATCACCTCCCAAACCTGAAAATGTTGCTGATGTTAGATCCTATTTGTGTCCCAATACTCTACTCGGACGACATCGATTGGGTACATGACCCTAATTCAAACATGATCTGACAACTATAAAATTGATGGATGGCCTGGATGGGTCGCAAACATCATTGAGGGGCCCACATAGCACTGACAATCAACCCTGAGAAGTTGACAATGGGAATAGCCAGCTCTATTCGGCCTCAATATTATATGTATATACACTACGCAGCCCTAACATGTCGTATCCAAACATTAATCACTGGACGCATTTGTATACCTGCCCAAACAAGCACTCTGATACAAACATTGATTTATCGTATGTTGATGTGGATGTATAATGATTTCTCTCGAACGTATACATAAGCAGTACTTGGATATAATACAATACACTAGTATACGTCAATCCAAACAGGCCCTAAGTGTACTAAGTAAAACCTGTGGGGCCCACCGTAGTTTATGTATTTTATCCACTTCGTCCATCCATTTTAACAGATAATTTTATTGCATGAGATAAAAAATGAAACATATAAAAAGCTCAAGTGGACCACACCATAGGAAAAAGTATGAATTAAACGCCTAACATTGAAAAATTCTTAGAGCCCACAGAAGTTTTAGATCAAGCTGATATTTCTGTTTTCCCTTCATCCATGTCTTTGTGATCTTATGAACAGGTTGGATGAAAAATAAACATCACCGTGGGCCATGGGAAGGTTTTACCGGTGGAAATCATTATTCCCACTGTTTCCTATGGTATGGTCCACTTGAGCTTTAGATATTCTTCAATTTCTAAGTCAACAACTAAAATGATATGGAAAAACGGATGGACGACATGGATAAACAAAATACATTCACAGTGGGCCCAACTGAGTTTACTCAGTACGGTAAGAGCATACTGAGTAACTCAGTAGATTTCGGTGGTGATGTGGTGAGATTTAATACGGATTAGGTGAGACCTCGGCCTAACCCAATATGGTGCAGCCATTACAATGGAGCCTACTTTGATGTATCTATTCTGTATCCACACAGTCCATCCTTTTTCCTGTCATTTTAGCGCCTTGTCCAAAAAATGAAGTAGATCCAATTATTAGGTGGACCCTACCATAGGAAACAGTGTTGATTAACCATTAATGAGCTAAAGTTTTGAATCAAGATGATATATTTTTTAAAATTTATTATTACCTTCATCTTATATGTGACCGTATCATCGGATTGGATGTAAAATAAACACTATTGAAACATACCGGTGCCCCTTAAAAAGTTATTTATTATATATATATATATATATATATATATATATATGATAGGGCATTCAATCACCACTGTTTCAAAGAGTATTATCTGTTATTTTTGTGGCGGAAAATTAGAAAATAAATCACTTTAAGATAGGCTTAAGGTGCATTACGATGTCGCTATCTTTAAGGTGATATTCGCACCCTATTGGTGATTAAACCAATTTGCAAGAGGGTTATAGCAAATCCGCCTCCAGGATACAATAAGCCTCTTCTCCAAGACCGAAGAAATGTGGGTTTCGGCCTGCAAAACGGAAAAATCACACCCCGAACACACTTTTACAGCGTACAACCCTGACTTCTGTGCTGTTACAATTTATCCCCTGAAAACTGTTTGTAATTTACTGCCTGAAAAACTATTTGCAGTTTAGCGCCTGAAAACTGTATTTTTCCAAAAAACATCCAAAAATGAAAATGGAGGAGAAAAAGAAGATGGAGAAGAGATTGTTGGAAATTGTGAATTCGGATTGACCCAGAGATGGGTTTATATAGAATCATAAGAGATGCTTAAGGCCCTTTTCATGAAAAGACATCATCTCCTTTTTCATGAAAAGACATCTTCTTCCATGATGTCTTTTCATCAATGGTGGTGTCTTTCCAACAATGGCATCCCTCCATTTCAAATTCAAAAGATGCTCCCTTTACCAAGAGGCATCACTATTCACACCAACAATCACCAAAGTCACAACCCTTCTTATTTAATTTTCTTTTCTTCTTATTTTGAAAAAACCCAACAATCCCCCACTATTTTTCAAAATACTGAGGTCAGGGTATGTAAGGAAAATATGTGCATAGAAGAAGGTGTCTTATGGATTGAACCTTCACTTAGTTTAAATAAATCAAAGTTGAATCAGAATCCTTAGTGACTATGGTCTTGAACTAAGTATTCTATATGACACAACCAGACATGTTACACACACATATATTTCAATTGTCATGTGTTCTAAAATTATAGTACATTAATGGCCTTGTGCTCTGTCCTGGATTCATAAGTTCATGAGAGTAGCCAAAAACTCTTGAACATCAGGAAGCGGCCCCACTTCCAATATTCATATAGGTGAGTCCTTATGAATGCCCCTGTAATAATAGCACCCTTGAAAGAACTCATTAAGAGCAGCAGCTCATTCTCCTTTTTATCATTACAGGTACCCAACACTATACATACATCCAGGAATGAGACATATACAAAACGTACAGTGCTGCTTCAGCCACTTCCAGTGAAGTACTTTGCCCATTGAACCTATCAACTTAGGTTGGGTTTTCCTCATCCGGTGTCTGTGAAATTGGCTTAAGTTCCATTCCTCTTGATGTTCTACTGACAACATCCCTTACCAGTCCCTTGGTGAACGGGTCCGCTAGATTCTAGATAGATCGTACATATTGTATTGTTATAACACTGTTACCAAGTAGTTGCCGCACAAAACTGTGCCTTAGACTAATATGTCTGGATTTTCCATTATAAGTTTTGTTATATGCTTTTGATAGTGTCGCTTCACTATCATAGTAGATAGAGACCAGTGGTAAAGGCCTTACCAATAATGATATTTCTAATAACAGGTTTTTTAACCATTCTGTCTCTTTATTACTAGCTGCCAAAGTTATGAATTCAGATTCCATGGTAGAGTGAGGTATGCAAGTTTGCTTCTTGGATCCCCAAGAAACGGCAGCTCCTCCAAGTGTAAAAATCCATCCACTGGTAGACTTGGATTAATTAGAATCAGTGACCCAACTTGCATCACTATACCCTTCAAGTACACTAGGGTAACCAGAAAAATGTAAACCATAGTTAATAGTTTTTCTCAAGTATCTGAGTACTCTAGAAACAGCATTCCAATGATCTAAACTTGGATTACTTGTAAACCTACTCAATTTACCTACTGCAAAAGCAATATCAGGTCGAGTAGAAATCATGGCATACATAAGACTGTCAATCACTTTGGAATACTCTAACTGAGATACAATACAACCTTCATTTTTAATTAACTTGATATTAGAATCAAAAGGAGTAGAAACTAAGTTCTTATCATAGTGATCAAACTTTTTGAGTATCTTTTCAATATAATGTGATTGAGATAGAGTTATACCATTATTGTTTCTTAATAGCTTGATACCTAAAATTACATTATCTTCACCCATATCTTTCATGTCAAAACTAGATGATAAGAATCTTTTAGTGTTATTTATAACTTCTAAACATGTACCAAAGATTAGCATATCATCTACATAGAGACATATAATTACTCATTTATTATCAGGAAATTTTGAATATACACATTTATCAGATTCATTAATCTTAAAGTTATATGAGGTGACTACTTTATCGAATTTTTCATGCCATTGCTTAGGTGCCTGTTTAAGTCCATATAGTGACTTAATCAATTTACACACTTTATTTTCCTGTCCTGGAATTATAAAACCTTCTGGTTGCTCCATATAAACCTCTTCATCGAGGTCACCATTTAAAAAAGTTGTCTTCACATCCATCTGATGGATTTCTAACTTATGAATGGATGCTAGAGTAACTAAAACTCGGATAGTTGATATCCTTGCTACTGGAGCATAAGTATCGAAAAAATTAATACCTTCTTTTTGTGTAAATCCTCTAGCCACTAATCTGACCTTAAACCTTTCTGTAGTTCCATCCGATCTTAATTTTCTTTTGAAAATCCATTTACAGCTTATTGGTTTTTATCCTGGGGGCAGATCCACAAATTTCTATGTTCCATTTTGCAATATAGAATCCATCTCATCGTTTATAGCTTCATTCCAAAGAGAAGCATCTTGAGATCTAAGGGCATCATCTATTGTTACCGGATCATTTTCTATGTTATATATCAACATGGTTTCCTCTGTTATGTTATCTTTATCTCCTTCTATTAGCACAAGGTAGAAATCGGGTCCAAAAGATGTACCTGTTCTGATCCTCTTGGTCCTTCTAGGTTGTATGTCCTCTTTATCGAGACTGTTGATATCTTGATCAGGTATTTGAGAACTACTACTTGTACTAGGATCTTGAGGTCTTGTCTCTTTTATAGTTATAGAAGAGAATGAGTTTTCATAAAACTCGGTATCTCTAGATTCTATTATAATGTTTATTTGGATAGCATGATTAGATTCTACAACTAGAAACCTATAAGCCTTACTATTTTGTGCATATCTTATGAAAATACACTCAAGATATCTCAACCTTATCTTGGGCCTTTTAGGATCAGTAAGCCTAACTAAGGCTCTACAACCCCATACCTTGAAGTATGAGATGTTAAGAATCCTATTCTTCCATAGTTCATATGGAGTCTTACAAGTTTTAGAGTGAGGTATCCTATTGAAGATATAACAAGCAGTCAATAGAGCTTCTCCCCAAAATCCTGAACTTAAACACGCATTATTGAGCATAAAGTTTACCATGTCTATGAGAGACCTGTTTTTCCGTTCTGCTATCCCATTTTGTTGGGGTGAATAGGGAGCTGTAATTTGGTGAATTATACCATGAGTTTTACAAAACTCCGAGAATTCTAAAGATAGATATTCTCTTCCCCTTTCCGACTTTAGAATTTTAATCTTACGGTCTAACTGGTTCTCAACTTCTGCCTTATATATCTTGAATTTTTGTAGTGCCTCATATTTATTCTTCAATAGGTATACTAAGGTATAATGGGAGAAATCATCTATAAAGGTTATGAAGTACCTCTTTCCTCCTCTTGTTATTAAATCACTCATTTCACATATGTCACTATGAACTAGGTTTAGGAGTTGTGATTCTCGTTCCACCCTTGGAAACGGTTTTCTAGATATTATAGATTGTACATAAATACTACATTTGTCATTAGGTTTTGTATACTTAGGAATTAGATTAAGATTAGACATATTATCCATTCTACGATAACTAATATGTCCTAATCTAACATACCAAACATCATATGAGTCAAGCACATAAACAGAAGAAAAATTTTCATTTATGAGGTTCAATTTGAACATTCCATTGGATACATAGCCCTTCCCTACATATACCCCATTTTTAGACACAATCAATTTATCAGATTTAAATAGGAGTCTAAATCCAAACTTAGTCAGTAGACTAGTTAAAATAAGAATCCTCCTAATATCTGGTACATGCAGCACATCGTTCAGAGTAAAGACTTTTTCGGAAATTAGATTAAGACGTACCTTCCCTTTTCCTAACTTTGCATGTGGAGGCATTCCCCATATATAGTTCCTGATTATCCCCCACTAATTCGTAGGAATTGAACATATTGTAATTTTTACAAACATGTCTAGTAGCGCCAGAATCTACCCACTATTCAACATCCTCATTCAACATATTAACTTCAGATACGACATCTGCCAGATTCATGTCTTATGTCATATTGACTTGTCGTTTCTTTTTTTGCATTTTCTTTTTGTATTTTCGGCAGTCTTTCTTAAAGTGACCAGAGATTTTGCAAAAGAAGCATGGACCCTTCTTGGGTGCATGTGTTCTTTTTAAACCCTTGGTTATTAGTTTTGAGCCTATCATCTTTCTTAAAAGGTGGCTTCTCTAATTCCCGATTCACACTATTCTCGACTATATTAGCATTACTTAGGGCATCCTATTGTTCTTCATTTTTGTCACGGAGCCTAGATACTTCTTTTATTCAAAGAAACATTAGGAGGTCCTCTAAGGACATTTTCTCTTTTTTCTGTTTCAATGATTTTCTAGTATCCTTCCATTTAGGTGGAAGTTTAGCAATAATTGTGGATACTTGGAAAGATTCATCGAGATTAGTGCCATCAGCAATAAGTTGTTGGATGATGACCTGTAACTTATGTACTTAATTAAGGACAGGTTTTTCATCCAACATTTTGAATTCTAAAAACTGACTTACTAGGAATTTTTTGTTGCCTTCATCATCTGATGTGTATTTGGTGAGCAGTGCCTGCCACAAATCCTTAGCAGTCTTCTTTTGACGGTAAACAGCGTATAACGAATCAGAAAGAGCGTTGAAGATATGGCCTTTGCATAGGTAGTCGTTACACTCCCAACTTTGTCTCTTTTCAATTTGTTCTAACGTATCATCATCAAATGGTAGTGAAGGAGAATCTTGAATGAGTACATGATCCAACTTGAGTGATGTGAGGAAGAGATGGACCCTCGATTGCCATCGAAGAAAAGTTGAGCCATCAAACGGCGTAATTTGAATAAAGTCAGGATGACCCATAGAAGAGGTCATAATATCGCCTTAAAATTGTTATTTTTGAGGTGAAAAATTAGAAAATAAATCACTTAAAGATAGGCTTAAGGCGCGCTATGATGTCGCTATCTTTAAGGCGATATTCGCACTCTATTGGTGATTAAACCAATTTGCAAGAGGGTTACAACAAATCCGCTTCCAGGATACAATAAGCCTCTTCTCCAAGACCGAAGAAATGTGGGTTTCGGCCTGCAAAATCGAAAAACTGCACCCCGAACACACTTTTACAGCGTACAACCCTGACTTCTGTACTGTTACAATTTACCCCCTGAAAACTGTTTGTAATTTACTGCTTGAAAAACTATTTGCAGTTTAGCGCCTGAAAACTGTATTTTTCCAAAAAACATCCAAAAACGAAAATGGAGGAGAAGAAGAAGATGGAGAAGAGATTGTTGGAAATTGTGAATTCGGATTGACCCAAAGATGGGTTTATATAGAATCATAAGAGATGCTTAAGGCCATTTTCATGAAAAGACATCATCTTCCCTTTTCATGAAAAGACATCTTCTTCCATGGTGTCTTTTCATCAATGGTGCTGTCTTTCCAACAATGGCAACCCTCCATTTCAAATTCAAAAGATGCTCCCTTTACCAAGAGGCATCACCATTCACACCAACAATCACCAAAGTCACAACCCTTCTTATTTAATTTTCTTTTCTTCTTATTTTGAAAAAAACCAACATTATCCGCCTGAGATTTGAATCTTCTTCAATTTTGGAATCATGCTCTAAAATGATCCAACAAAAAACGGATAGATGGAATGGTACATAATGTATAAATCAAGGTGGACCCACGGCAAGGGCCGCTCGGTCTTGGGTGAGGCCGGGGTATTACCTAATCCGCTCCTGCTCTGTCGAATCAAACCTTTCAAGTAATGTAAGTAGAGCTAAAAATAAATTAAAAATACCACACATCCACCATCCACTCTCTGATTCTTTGAAATTGAAAGAAGTTAGAAAAAAAAAAAAAAATATATATATATATATATATATATCTATATATATATATATATATATATATATATATATATATATATATATATAGATATATATATATATATACTGTCTGAAAGAAGTAACACCAAAAAAAAAAAAAAAAAACCACCCACCCACCTACTCTCTGGATTATTGAGTCTTTGAATCATTGAAGTTGAAAGAAATGAGAAATAAAAAATAAAAAATTACCCCACCCATCCACTCATCCGAATCTTTGAAAGTAAAAAACACTCCAGGAATTAGAAAAAAAACACCCCACCCATCCAAAAAACACTCATTAATCCAATGGGTGCGGTTTGGCTACTGGATGAAACACATACATCATGGTAGGGCCCACATAGCACCGACCAGAAGCCATAGCCAATCGACCTCCTAATCTAGTGGCAGCAATTTCGAACAGTTAGGATTATATCTCTAGGTTCCGACCCACTGATAATGGACCCCACCTCAAGCTTTGAATGGAAGATTTCCCGTTAATTAAGACTGTCACTGAGCACTACTTTTACCCGTTAATTTTCAGGTGAATATGTACGATATCAGAAATGTATGGTTCTGACCATATTTTCGGAGTCGGCCCCTCTTTCCTTCCATTAATGAAGTGGATTGCGTGGTGTGCAATAAAACGATCTCTCTATATGGACGGACGGTTTGATATAACATATATATCATGTGGGCCCACAAAACTTGGTGACGTCAACATACCACCGGTGGTGTGTGGCACACCACGCAATGAGGTTCCCCTCCCAATAAATGAACGCGGATTGCGTCTGATCAAATCTGTGTGGGGTTTGTGAGAAATCCACGCCGTTCATCCGTTTTTTCAGCTCATTTTAGGGGAGGAAATGAAGAATTAGGAGGCTTCAAAACTTAAGTGAGTCACACAAAAGAAAAAATTGTGGATTAAACGACTACCACCGTCGAAACATTCATACGGTCACAAGAGTTTCGTATCAGTCTACTCCCCCTGCCACCAGCCAATGGCTGATGGTTGGTGCTCTGTGGGCCCCACCATTATGTATGTGTTTTATCTATGCCGTCCATCTATTTTTCTAGATCATTTTATGGTATGAGACCAAAAATGAAATATATCCCAATCTCAAGTGGACCACATTACAGAAACAGTGTTGAATGAACGTCGACCATTAAAAACTTTTTGGGGGCCATAAAAGTTAATATGATCTTTGTTTTTTCCCTTCATCTGGGTCTGTATGACCTAATCAACATATTGGATGCCAAATAAACAGTACAGTGAGCCTTAGGAGGATTTTAATGGTGGATATCCTATCACTATTGTTGTCCTGTGGTGTGTTCCACCTGAGATTTATATACCTCTCATTTTTGGGATGAAGCCCTAAAATGATCTATAAAAATGGATAAAACACATACATCATGGTAGGCCCACAGAGCACCGACCACCATCCACCGGGCTGGTGTCAGGGGGAGTAGCCAATCCGCGTCCTTCATTTCATCAAGTAGGAATCAAATTATGGATGGTTTGGATGGCAGATAAACATAAAGGTGGACCCAGGAAGATTTCAACGGTAGGCATTTCTTCCCCACCTTTTACTCTTGAGTGGCCCACTTGAGTTTTGAATCCGTTTCTCTTTTCCCATCCTAGAATGAGATGGAAAAACGGATGGACGGGTGGATTTCTGGCAAACATGTGGCCCCACGTAGCTTCTGAGCGCAGGAACATCCTGCGACAGGAAATCGGCGTTCTAGAACTCCGAAGCGTGGCGCACATGTAGAAAGTGGCATCAGGACCTTGTAATTACTCTAAATTGAAGGCCAGCACCCTCATCACCTCTCTCTCTCTCTATATATATAGCAACCCCTCCTTTCATTCTCATCACCTTCATTAAAACGACTCCTCCTTTCATTCCATCTCTTTCTAAGAAAACCCACATAAAGAAAAACTTCCCTTCAACCTATCTTAATCTCAAACATGGAGTTTTACAAAAGAAATCCTTCTACTGTAACATCCCTTGTATCCTACTTCTTCATCTTCCTGATTCTGAATTCTCTGCCTCTTGAAGCAACTAGACCTTTGACTGAGAATATCCCCGACTCATGGTCTCACATTTCAGTCCCTCCAGAGAGCCCTCCCTCCACCTTCCCATCATTCCATTTGCGTCTACGTCCCGAAGGCAGATCCCGGCTGCCCTATCCCTGACAAGAATTTCGTAGGACTTGTCCACGTAGGATCTCCTACCTGATGAGGAAGAACTTCTAACTCCCCTCACGTGTTAAGGAAGCCACACGTGTGGAGAAAAACCCTCTCTCACAACTCTGTACACGAGAGTTTAATGAAGGCCTCCTTCTCTACTACTCCTTATATACAAAAGATGAATATAATCTTTTCTAATATTTCCAATATTCCTAAGACCCCTTCTCCCTCTGTTTCTTTTATTAATTATAAATAAGCAATAACTGTGGTGAGCGTTCATGCGATTGGCGTGTGAACGAGTTTCTTCCACACGTGTCTCACTCACACATGTGGAGATTTGAAGTCCTTCCTCATCACTAGCATCCATGGAACCATCGGCCATTTACGTGCTTAGCTGCCGTTGACGTCAGAAATCCCTGCACAGATTGACTCTTGTGATCTCAGTTACAAGTAGGATAGTCCTGCATGAATTCCATGATGTGAAAAATAATCCATTTACATTTTGCATGAAGCATGGTTTTTTGTTTCTATTATCTATGATTGCTTTAAAAAAACATAATTATGGATGATTGCTTAGGGCCTGTTTGGTAGATGCATGACTGGGTCCTTATTTTGTTGGAAAAGATGGATGTCTCATAGATGGAAAAATAAAAAGGATTACACCAAGACAGCCAAGTGAAAATAACATGAAAAAAACTCAAATATTTTATTGAACGATGTCTAATGTATATGCCTGTTGAACAGGTTGTTTATTACTTAAGCATGCAATTGAACGAATACCGGTTGAAAAATTATGTTTATCACTATACTATTAAGCAACTAAGTTATGACATTATCTTCTGTTTAATACTAATATAATTTCTTCCACTGATCTTGTTAGACACATGTTAACTTGGCCTATTTGGAGGCTGAATAGGCAAATGGATTTTAGATTTATTTGAATTCGACGTTAATTATGTGCCTAAAAAAATTGTAAAAGGACAAGTTATAGCCAATTTTTGGCTGATCGCTTGACTAAAATATACAAATTTGACTGCTAATGAATCAATCGACGTACGTATGACAAGTCTTGCAGCATGAAAACTGATGTCTGATGGGTCAAAAACAGATCAATTGACTGGGGCAAGAATTAGCATCACAACCCCAATTAGTGAAAAACAAGAGTTGGCATTTCAATTAGAATTCCAATGCATGAACAATCAAGCCAAATATAAAATTTTGATAATCGGTTCAGACATATAGCATGATCTTAAAGAAAAGGCAG
>JAJHSJ010000003.1:85431530-85515875 GCA_021015155.1 Magnolia officinalis | reverse complement strand
CAAATGGAAGATTATCTGTATTAGAAGGACCTCTACATTCCTCTAGGAGGAAAAGAGAAGAAACCAGAAAAGATGACAAATGATGAATGATTTTACTGGATAGGAAGACTTTAGGAACGATCCAACTCTCTTTGTCTAAGAGCGTCGCCTTCAATATATCCAAGGTGAAAACTACAAAAGAATTATTAATGGAAGTCCTAGCTACAATGTATGAAAAGCCATCAGCATCCAACAAGGTTCATCTTATGAAACAACTATTCAACATGAAGATGTCAGATAGTGGGAGCATGGCTGAACATCTAAACGAGTCCAAGTGCAGAGGTTCGTAAGTAATATCCCGTGAATACAGGGTTGATCCCACAAGGAGATGAATTGTGAAAAGAAAAAAATTAAATGCAAAACAAACTAAGTAATAAAAACTAAATTGATGATTTGATTTTGAAATTTTTGAATGGATGTAATTCAACTGAATAAAATAACACCCAAGCTTCAAAGTTCCACACATAGGTTAATATTCTAAAATCATGATGACTTGGATAACACAACTAGGATCTGAGCACTATGGTCAGCTTAGTGAAAAATAAAACAGTTTAAATATTTTAATAAATGATATAAAAATATTAGAAAATTATGGATTTACACCATTGACATATATCTCAGGCGTCAGTGATTTAAGTATTCAATATCTATAGGATATGAATATCAAAGATATATAACAGGTTGAGAACCTCTCCTATCTAGAAATTGATTGATCTAGGGAAGTCTATCCATCAATGTGGATCTCATATGATGGAAACATATGGATCTCACAGAGGATAAAAACAAAACATAAATAATAAATAACATGCATACACCATTCTTCTTATCATTAAAAACAATCAATCATCATAATCTTTAAAAAACATTAAACCCAAGTGCTTCCCTTTTAGCTTAGGCTAGAAGGAACTTAGAAAAACATAATTAAATCGCAGAAATAAAAAGCAACAAGAAATAAAGAAAGAAAATGCAAATAGAAAAGATCTAAAAAAAAAAAAACTTATAAAGCTTTAAAAAACTAAAAACTCTTTAAGGCCCTGTTTGGGCAACGGAATTAGAGGGAAGGTGGGATTGGATTCATCTGGTTCCGTGCCAATTCCACTCATGTTTGGAAAAGCTTGGAATAGATCGGATGGAATTGATTGGATCCGTGCCAATTTCACTCAATGCTAGCAAGTTGTGTAGGTCCCACCCTGATGTGTGGGCTATATCCACACCGTCCACCATTTTTGAGATTATTTTAGAGCATGGGCCAAAAATCAGGTAATTCTAAAGCTCAAGGGACCCACCACTGAAGCAACGGGGATTGATACTTACCGTTGAAAACTTCTTGGGGGCCACATAAGTTTTGGATCTACCTCATTTTTCGGCCCTACCATAAAATGAGGTTGCAAAACAAATGAACGGTTTAGATATAATAAGTGTTATTCTTGTAATTTCAAATGAGTGGGGGGTATATCCATTCAATGTACCCCGTATTACCAACAAAGCAGGCATTAGCAAATCCCATGAATCAGGGGGACAATCCCTACCAGGGTAATAATGATGTTTTTTTGAATACAATCCCACCTAATACCTTTTAATCCCGTTGCCCAAACGGCCTAAAAACTCTAAATTTTGCTTTGGGATGACTTTGAATAACGTTTTAGAATGCCTTATGAAACCCTATTTATAAGTAGGGAACTCCAATTTTCGTATTATAAGTTGAAAAATCCTAGAAATCGCCTCAAATATACGTATTTCCCCAAAATAGACTTCTCGCTGCATAGTTCGTTCAAAACAAACTTCCTGGCGTAGTTTTCCAAAATAAACTTCATAGCTTAGAATACACTTTTTCAGGACGATTTCAGGATTCTTCACTTCAAATCTTTCAATTTCTTATTCTTCACTCGGTTTTCTTCGATCTTTGCATGTGAATCTTCAATCTTGGTCTCCTAAGATCCATTTCTGCCTTGTAATTTCAAGCATCAAAATCATGCTTTTAACACCCTTTTTCAATCCAAACACTTAAATTCACATTGCAACACATACATGAATAAAATAGAATATTAAGCGGATTTATGTTCATAAAACCAAGATATAAATGGGGAAAATTATGGAATATTTGAGTCTTAACAAGTGACACAAAGGCGTTGATCTTGTTTCTTAATGCGAGGAATGAGTCTTGAGTTATAGACTCAGGTGCTTCGTTTCATGTCACTTCATGTAAGGGAGTTTTGCGTAATTATGTGTCAGGTGACTTTGGGAGAGTATACCTGGGTAATGATGAGTCGTGCAGTATTGTTGGAAAGGAAGATGTTCAGATAAAGTCAAAAAAGACGGAACAACTTTGAATTGAAGGATGTCAGACATGTACCGAGTTTGAAACGTAACTTGTTTCAGTTAGGGCAGTTTGACCGATACCGGTTGTGACAATATTCACCAGTGATTCCTGGAAGATCACAAAAGGTGCCTTGGCGATATCTCGAGACAAGAAGGAAGGTACTTTGTACATGACTTCAGGATCGTATTGTTCACTCGCAATCGCATCAATTGGAGTAAATGGGCAGTTATGGCATCAGAGGTTGGAACATATGAGTGAAAATGGAATAAAAGTATTATTATCAAAAGGGAAGCTACTAGGGTTGAAGTCTATTGATTTGGAATTCTGTGAGGACTGCATATGGTAAGCAGAAGAGGGTAAGTTTCAAGAAGACAGGACGTGCTCCAAATACGCATCTGTTGGAGCTTGTACACACTGATGTGTGGGGACCGGCACAGGTATCATCTCTCGGTGGCTCATGTTATTTTATTTCCTTTATTGATGATGTTAGTAAAAAACCGTGGGTCTATTTCTTAAAGCATAAATCTGATGTATTTGATGTATTTAAGAAGTAGAAAGTCATGATAGAAAATGAGACAGGTAAAACAGTAAAGTGTCTCAGATCTGATAATGAGGGAAAGTATTGTGATAAGAGGTTTGAGGAGTATTGTGCAGCAAATGGAATCAAACATCAGAAAACGATTCTAGGGACACCACAACAAAATGGTGTGTTGAGCGCATTAACATGACCATCCTTAAGCGCGCCAGGAGCATGAGGTTACATGCAGGGTTGCCCAAGACTTTTTGGACGGATATTGATTTTGTAAATACTGTCGCATATCTATCATCAAAAAAAGTCCCTCAACACCATTGGATGGTGGGCTATCAGAAGAACGTGGACTGGGAAAGAAGTGAACCTAGCACATCTCAGAGTGTTCGGTTGCACTTCATACGTTCACATTGATGCAGATCACAGAAACAAGCTGGATGCGAAGTCGAGGAGGTACACGTTTATAGGCTACGGGCAGCATGATTTTAGCTACAGGTTTTGGGATGCAGAAAACAGAAAAATCATCAGAAACAAGGACATAGTCTTTAATGAAAAAGTGATGCTTAAGGACAGTGTGCAAGAAAATAAGGCCGGGGAAAAGGAATTCGTAGAGTTGGAAGAGTTACCAGACACGGGTGTTATAACGTCACAAGATGATCATGCACAGGAGCATTATGAGGCAGAGCCACATACACCGGTTGTGAGGAGGTTTACTCAGGAGAGGAGACCCACGGTCCGATATTCACCCTCCTTATATTATCTACTGTTGATAGATAATGGTGAGCCAGAGTGTTTTGAAGAGACATTACAGTCAGATACACGGGTTAAGTGGGAGCAGTCATAGATGAGGAGATGGACTCTCTTGAGTCTAATCGTACATGGGAGCTAGTCACTCTACCTAAGGATAAGAAAAGCTCTTCATAACAAGTGGGTTTACAGATTGAAGGAGGAGCACGATGGTTCGAAACGGTTTACAAGGCTAGACTGGTGTGAAGGGTTTCAATAAAAAGGCAGGTATTGATTTCACTGAAATATTTTCACCTATGGTGAAAATGTCTACGATTTGCATGGTCTTGAGTATAGTGGCTACAGAGGACTTACATCTAGAACAACTAGATGTTAAGACAGTCTTTCTTCATGAGGACCTTGAAGAAGAGATATATATGCATCAGCCGATAGGATACGTGACACCAGGAAAGGAGAACAAGGTGTGCAGACTGAAGAAGAGTTTATATGACCTGAAGTAGGCCCTGAGGCAGTGGTACAAGAAGTTCGACAGTTTCATATCGAAAAATGGCTTTAGGAGATGTCATGCAGACCACTGTTGTTACTTGAAGAAGTTTGATACGTCATACATCATTCTTCTTATGTACGTTGATGATATGCTTGTAGCCGGTTCAAGCATGAAGGACATCTTAGATCTCAAAAGACAACTGTCTAGAGAATTTGCCATGAAGAATTTAGGAGCTGCAAAACAAATCTTAGACATGAGGATAAAGCGTGACAGGGAAAACAAGAAACTAGTTTTGTCACAGGCAGAGTATATAACCAAAGTACTTGACTAATTCAATATATGAGGTGCTAAGCCGGTTAACACTCCATTAGCCAACTACTTCAAGCTATCTAAAGAGTAAGGGGCAAAGACGCAGGAGGAACGAGACTACATGGCTAAAGTCCCATACACGTCAGCTATTGAGAGTCTCATGTATGCTATGGTGAGCACGAGGCTAGACATTACTCAAACAGTGGGAGTTGTTAGTAGGTTCATGAACAACCTCGGGAAGGAACATTGAGAAGCTGTGAAGTGGATTCTTAGATATTTGGTAGGTACTAAAGATGTAGAGTTGTGCTATGGTGGATTAGAAATCAAGCTATAAGGCTACGTGGATTCAGATTTGGCAGGAGATATTGATAGCAGGAGAAGCACTACAGGTTATGTCTTTACTCTGGGTAATGCTACAGTCAGTTGGGTCTCTCAGTTAAAGAAGATAATATCTATCAGTACGACAGAAGTAGAATATGTTGCGGCTACAGAAGCATACAAGAAGATGGTGTGGATGCAAGGTTTCATGGAAGAGTTGGGTAAGAAGCAAGGAGATTGCAAACTGTACAGTGACAGTCAGAGTGCAATACACTTGGCCAAGAATTCAACCTTTTCATTCAAAGACCAAGCATATTACCATCAGATATTACTTCTACGTTCGTTACTGGAAGATGGATCGATTGCTCTGGACAAGATTCATACAAGTGAGAATTCTGTGGATATGTTGACCAAGGCGGTCACAAGAGAGAAGAGAAGCTGAAGCTCTGTTCAGCTTTGATTGGTCTCAGGCTTGAAGATGGGGAGGTGGTGCATCCGGATGAAGAGACAAGGTTTATGGCGATGTGTCTCAAGTGGGAGATTATTGAGAAGTGGAGCCACATGCGCGGATTTTTGGTCACAAGTCCTTTCGCAGCTGGGATGCAGAAAGGAGTTTCGCGGATTTCGTGTCGCAAGTCTTTCGCAACTGGGATGCGGAAAGGGGAGTTGCTTTTATTAAACTATTATGTTGTTTCCTAGGGCTTTTCTAGGGAGATTGGAATATTGGGAAAATAATTCTAAGGTGTGAGCGAAGGGTTTTCTATGTTCTTCCAAGGGAGAGGTTATTATATTGCCTTATAATCTTCGTTCTTCATAGTGGAAGTTTGCATCCGTGGTTTTTTAACCCTAGATTGGGGTTTTTTCCACGTATATCTTATCTTGTGGTTTGTTGAATGCTTTGATTCTGTTTCTAGTCTATATTTCTTCCTGTTTATCGTTTGTGGGTGAGGCCTGAGATTGGATTTAGGCTCACTGCGTTGTTGGCGTGCTGCGCAACAGCTACTCCTACCCAGAATCACATATAATATATTGAAATAGTATTCCCGTTTTGCAAGGTATGTCCAATTTAAAGTTCCGACGGTTCAGATAATTTCTACCTACGATTGGGCCTTCTCTGGTCCATCTTTACCATGAAAGTATCTGCGACCCCTCTACATCATGCCAACTTACTGTGAGCGCGGCACACGTGAACTGTGTTTTAGTCCAAACGACGCTTTAAGCATTCGTCATGGTTACAGTTGTGTGTGCATGTACATGTCCACAAGCATATACTCCAACTTTGCTTTCATTCAATCATAAGTTCCGCAGAAATCTTATGATGATTCTTCTTGCAGCAATGACCTCATCATCCTATTCGTCCAATTGCAAAAATTTAGAAACAAAGGAATACCGATATGCTTTTTTATTCATTAGTCTTTTTTGTAAGAACTTGTGTTTTGCATGCTTGTTAATGGCATCTGGATTTTGTGAATTCTGTTGCGAGTGTGTTTGTTCAAAAGCTTAAATTGATCATGGCAAAGGTTTCAGTCAGTGGCTTGCTTGTGTCTCCTACCCCGAATATTTACAATTTTAATCAAATAAATTCTTAGACTGTTGCCATTGGATTTTTTGGTACCAGAAGCTATTGCTGGATAGAGACTTGAACATGTCTGCTGGGGTTGCAAATGCATTTTCTATGATGGAGGTTAATAAGTATCTGTAGCCATATTCATGTAGGAGGTATTCTACAGTGAATAGGGTCACACCAGGCGTAGGCCCCTAACAATGAATGCTCCACATTTAAGAGGGGCCTTATATGACATGGACAACCCACTTAAAAGATTTGGCTCAACACAATAGACGGTCCACATCTAAAGTCGGCTCCATATAATAGTTGATCCACATATAACATACAAGATAATAGATGGCCCACATGTCTTAAAATATGAAGATTGTAGTTATCAATTCCTTTGTCATTTGGGGCATAGGTCATCTATGATGAGATCCACAACAACAACTTTTGGATTAATATCTGACAATAGAGTTGTTGTAATATTTAAAAATGACATCAACTACTTTTGAAAAAACATGATTTAAAGGGTTTTTAGAAAAAAAGAAAAATTTCACCAGACTCAAGTTGTGGCCCACCTGAGCACACCCATTTATGATGCATTAAGGTTTTAGAAAAAGAAAATTTTAGAGTGTGATCACCACATTAAGGGCATCTAACCCTTCTCCTTTGGACCTCTTCTTCTTTTGTTCTAAGCTCAATCTCTACCACTTCTAGATGTGTATTTCATTGTTGGATCTTAGTTACTGGATTCGGTTTAATCTCAATCTTCGCTGCTCCAAGGTCTCATGATCGACGATGAGCAGAGGAAGGTGAGCAATGGCAAAAAAAAAAAAAAAAAAAAGAAGAAGAAGAAGAAGAAAGATACAGAAATCTAACTAGTGGATGCAAACGGAGGACAAAGATCTAGTCTATTGATTCAGTGTCCGATGATGATGGACCTCATGATGGAGATCATCTGTCTATATAAAGAAAAGGAAGCAAGAAAGAATTTTGAATGGATTGAAAAATTAACGGGCTGCTGATCTGACGGGCTTTTGGATGGCTAAGTCCAAGCCTGGCCTACTTGGAAAATGAACTCAAATTTTAAGCACGAACCTAATCCTTGGGCCTAGTTCCCCAACCTAAGCCTGGCCTAAGGCAAGCCAAGCTCGAAAACTTGTCAGGCCAGCCCGACCCATTGACAGCCCTTGCTTCGAAGGGCAATGATCTATGGGTTTTATCCACACCGTCTATTCATTTTCCCATATCATTTTGGGTTATGTAGACACCCTACCTAATGCTGACAAGTTGACAAAATTGGACGATCTTGAAGGACGGACAAACCCTTAACCCAAACATAGATCCAAACCTTAAACCCAAACATTGATGCAAACCCTAAACTTTAAACCTCAAACTCAAACCTTGATCCTAAAAACCTTAACCTAGATCCTAAATCCTAGGCCCCTATAAACTCAAACCCTAGGACTTTCAAGACTTTATTCAACTGAGTTAACCCACTGAATCAACTCACCTAGTCAACCCAAGCCTTAGACAATCCAAGACTAAGCCTAAAGTCCAAACCCATAAGCTTAATAGAAATTTGCAACTTAGATGACACGTGAAAATCACAACAAACAAAGGTCCCTCGTGCATATGGGACCCCCCAGCCAAAACAGGGGAAAAGTTGTGCCTTGGGGAGCGGTCTAACCATCGCCTGCCACATACCCCATATTTCGGCGGGGAGCTCTCCACGAGTGCCATACCTCCCCTTGTAATGTATGCATGAGTGAGAATGCATAATTACCTCTTTGTCACTTGTTTGAACCCAAAATCTTACTTTTACTAAGCCATCTAACCATTCAGATCATGTCACTTAGTGCTTTAGAATCTCAGCCATTCACCCTTGATTAAACTTATACCGGAAGTACTAGCCCCTCCCCTTCTCATTTCAATAACAACAAGCATCCAACAAGAATAATCCAACAGTTTTATAGCCTCTAAAGTCTTAGTAATCCCATCCCTCCACTATAGAGAGTGAGAGCGAGGAAAGAAAGCCTAGTCCTAATTCAACCCTAATCCTAGCTTCTCAAGCTAACAAAATCTCGATTCGAGCTATTTACACTAATCCTTGCGGCAATACTGTCCATCCAACTGTCCAAACTCTGGGCAACTTCCACCTATTCTAATATTAGAATTGTGCAACATCTATTTCCTTACTCTTGCTCGGGTGCAACACATCTTTCACACAAATGACACGTGTACAGAAAGCGTGGGGTGCATAGTCCAGCGCTTGGATTTACAGGTAAAGCTTTTAAGTAAGAAGTTACAAGATGCTAAGTGGGGCCCACTGTGATGTTTGTGAGAAATCCACTCCGTCCATCTATTTTGCTGAATTATTTTAAGACACGAGACTAAAAATTAAGTGGATTCAAAAATCAAGGTGGCATATGGTACGGAAAATTGGAGAAAGAGTTGCCTACCGTTGAAACTTTTTAGTCTCCAACTTTATGTCTATATGCCATCCAAACCGTTTATAAGGTCATTCCCACATGGATGAAGTGAAAAAACCAAAAACTTAGCATGATATGAAATTTTTGTGGCTATATAAATGTTTCAACCTTATCAATGACTGTAATTTTAAGTTTCTTGTCCTAGATCTACAAAAAAAAAAAAAGGATGGACGAGGTGGATTTCTCACGAACACTACGGTAGTCCATCTAACATCCTAGCTAGGGCTGAAAGTTGGGCGGGTTGGGTCGGGTTGGTGACCCTAACCCAATCCAAGGTTCCTAAAACCTCAACCCTAACCCAACCCAACCTCGGGTTGGGAATTCTCAACCCAAGCCCAAGCCAAGCAGGTTCGGTCGGGTTGGCCTGGTTGGTCGGGTAGATATGTGCTAATATTTTCATTATTACATTATTCTATTATATTTTCAATACGAGTTTTATTTTTTATACCTATAATTTTATTAATTATATACGTAGTTATTTATCGTAAAGAACAATTTTTTTTTCTAAACAAGCAAGCTAAAATATAGGACAACTACTTCTTTAACAGTCGTATTATGTATTAAACAATCTATTCAGGAGAGAGAAATCCGGTGTATCTTATTAGATTGAGTCATCGAAATGATGTGGACCAATGAAATCTGACGGTATTAGAATTTCCTATGTGTTCAACACGAACGATCCGAACTAAATTATAATTAATTATAAGAAACTTATATATTGATTGGGTTCAGGTTGGGTCGGGCAACCCGAGACCTCAACCCGAGCCCAACCCAAGTTTTATCGGGTTGGCGTTTGTATGGCCCAAGCTCGAGACCAAACCCGATACATCCTGCCCAAGCCCAACCCAATGTCGGGCCGGTCAGGTTGAACCCGCCCAACTTTCAGACCTCATCCCAGTACATCAACTTTCTACCAAAGACTTTGCAGGAAATCTGCTTCATGCACCCATCACCCTCGGTGGTGAAGGAAGCGGATTGCGTACCGAGTAACTGAGTACACTAAGCTTACTGAGTAAAACCTGTGCGGCCCATCGTAGTTTATGTTTTTATCCACTCCGTCCATCTATTTTAATAGATAATTTTATTGGATGAGATAAAAAATAATGCATATAAAAAGCTCAAGTGGACCACACCATAGGAAAAAGTATGAATTGAACATCTACCATTGAAAAATTCTCAGAGGCCACGGAAGTTTTAGATCAAGCTGATATTTATGTTTTCCCTTCATCCATGTCTTTGTGATCTTATGAATAGGTTGGATGACAAATAAACATCACTGTGGGCCATAGGAAGGTTTCAACAGTGGAAATCATTATTCCCACTGTTTCCTGTGATATGGTCCACTTGAACTTGGATATTCTTCAATTTATAAGTCAACCACTAAAATGATGTGGAAAAACAGATGGACGGCGTGGATAAACAAAATACATTCACAAGGGGCCCAACTGAGTTATAAGAGCATATTAAGTAACTCAGTACGCAATCCTATTTCGGTGGTGACGTGGTGAGATTTGATACGGATTAGGTGGGACCTCGCCTAACCCAATATGGTGCGGCCATTACAGTGGGGCCTACTTTGATGTATCTATATCCACGCAGTCCATCCTTTTAATTTCCTGTCATTTTAGCGCGGTCCCAAAAATGAAGTAGATCCAATTACTAGGTGGACCCTACCTTAAGAAACAGTATTGATTGACTATTAATGAACTAAAGTTTTGAATCAAGATGATATATATATATATATATATATGTGACCGTATATATCATCAGATTGGATGTAAAATAAACACTACCGAAACATAGAGGTGCCCCTTAAAAAGGTTTTTGTTTTTTTTCTTAAAAAAAAATTAATTATGATAAGGCATTCAATCACCACTGTTTCAAGGAGTTTAATCCACCTGAGATTTGAATCTTCTTCAATTTTGGAATCATGCTCTAAAATGATCCAACAAAAAAACGGATAGACGGCATGGTACAGAATGTATAAATCAAGGTGGACCCACGGCAAGGGCCGGTCTTGGGTGAGGCCGGGGTATTACCCAATCTGCTCCTGCTCTGTGGAATCAAACCTTTCAAGTAATGCAAGTAGAACCAAACAATTTTTTTTTAAAAAAAATACCACACATCCACCATCCACGATCTCTGAATCTTTGAGATTGAAAAAAGTAAGAAAAATAAACTCGTAAAAAAATAAACCACCCATTCAAAAAAATACTGTCTGAAGGAAGTAATACCACTAAAAAAAAAAAAACCGCCCACCCACCTACTCGCTGGGATTATTGAGTCTTTGAATCATTGAAGTTGAAAGAAATGAGCAATAAAAAATAAAAAATTACCCCAGTCATCCGAATCTTTGAATCTTTCAAGTAGATATGATATAAAAGTAAAAAACACTCCAAGAACTAAAAAAGCACCCCACCCATCCAAAAAACACTCATTAATCCAATGGGTGCGGTTTGGCTACGGGATGAAACACATACATCATGGTAGGGCCCACATAGCACCGGCCAGTAGCCATAGCCAATCCGCCTCCTAATCTAGTGGCTTCAATTTCGAACAGTTAGGATTATTTCTCTAGTGTTAATATGGGTTCTGATCCACTGATAATGGACTCCACCTCAAGCTTTGAATGGAAGATTTCCCGTTAATTAAAACTGTTACTGAGCACTATTTCTACCCGTTTATTTTTAGGTGAATACGATATCAGATATGTATAGTTCATGACAATGTTTTCGGAATCAGCCCCTCTTTCCTTCAAATGAAGCGGATCACGTGGTGTGCTATAAAACGATCTCTCCAAAATTGACGGACGGTTTTGATATAACGCATACATCATGTGTGGGCCCACAGAACTTGGTGACGTCAACATGCAACCGGTGGTGTGTGGCACACCACGCAATCTGCTTCCCCTCCCAATAAATGGACGCGGATTGCATCTGACCAGATCTGTGTGGGGATTGTGAGAAATCCACTCCGTCCATCCTTTTTTTCAGTTCATTTTAGGAAAGGAAACGTAGAATTAGGAGGATCCAAAAGTCAAGTGAGTCACACAAAAGTAAAAAAATTGTGGATTAAACGACCACCACCGTTGAAACATTCATACGGCCACAAGAGTCTCGTATCAGTCAACATTAATTTTGTGTTTTCATTTCAAGAAACGGATTGGCTACTCCCTCCTGCCACCGGCCAATGGCTGATGGTTGGTGCACCGTGAGCCCCACCATTATGTATGTGTTTCATCCATGCCGTCCATCTATTTTTCTAGATCATTTTATGATATTTGACCAAAAATGACAAATATCCCAATGTCAAGTGGACCACAATACAGGAAACAGTGTTTAATGAATGTCCACCATTAAAAACATTTTGGGGGCCATAAAAGTTTTGGATCAAGATGATCTTTATTTTTTCCCTTCATCTGGGTCTGTATGATCTAATCAACAGATTGGATACCAAATAAACAGTACAGTGCTCCTTAGGAGGATTTTAATGGTGGATATCCTATCACTATTTTTTTCCACCTTAGATTTATATCCCTCTGGGGATCAAGCTCTAAAATGATCTGTAAAAATGGATGAACTGAATGGATGAAACACATACATCATGGTGGGGCCCACAAAGCACCGACCACCAGCCACCGGGCTGGTGTCAGGGGGAGTGCCAATCCGCGTCCTTCATTTCGTCAGGTTGGAATCAAATTATGAATGGTTTGGATGGCAGATAAACATCAAGGTGGACTCAGGAAGATTTCAACGGTAGGCATTTCTTCCCCACCTTTTACTCTTTAGTGGCCCACTTGAGTTTTGAATCCGTCTCATTTTTCCCCGCCCTAGAATGAGATGGAAAAACGGATGGACGGGTGGATTTCTGGCAAACATGAGGCCCCACGTAGCTTCTGAGCGCAGGACCATCCTGCGACAGGAAATCGGCGCGCGTTCTAGAACTCCGAAGCGTGGCGCACATGTAGAAAGTGGCATCAGGACCTTGTAGTTACCTAAATTGAGGCCAGGAACACTCGTCACCTTCTATCTCTCTATATATAGCAAACCCCTCCTTTCATTCTCATCTAAAACGACCTCCTCTTTAAATATATCTCCTTTCAGAAAACCACATCACCAACACCACAACCATCTTTAACCCACAAAGAAAAACATCCCTTAACCTATCCTAATCTCAAACATGGAGTTTTACAAAAGAAATCCTTCTACTGTAACATCCCTTGTATCCTACTTTTTCATCTTCCTGATTCTGAATTCTCTGCCTCTTGAAGCAACTAGACCTTTGGAGGGACTGAGAATATCCCCGACTCATGGTCTCGCATTTCAGTCCCTCCAGAGAGCCCTCCCTCCACCTTCCCATCATTCCATTTGCGTCTACGTCCCGAAGGCAGATCCCGGCTGCCCTATCCCTGACAAGAATTTCGCAGGACTTGTCCACGTAGGATCTTCTACCTGATGAGGAAGAACTTCTAACTCCCCTCACGTGTTAAGGAAGCCACACGTGTGGAGAAAAACCCTCTCTCACAACTCTGTACACGAGAGTTTAATGAAGGCCTCCTTCTCTACTACTCCTTATATACAAAAGATGAATATAATCTTTTCTAATATTTCCAATATTCCTAAGACCCCTTCTCCCTCTGTTTCTCGTTATTATAAATAAGCAATAACTGTGGTGAGCGTTCATGCGATTGGCGTGTATGAACGAGTTTCTTCCACACGTGTCTCACTCACACATGTGGAGATTTGAAGTCCTTCCTCATCACTAGCATCCATGGAACCATCGGCCATTTACGTGCGCAGCTGCCGTTGATGTGAGAAATCCCTGCACAGATTGACTCTTGTGATCTCAGTTACAAGTAGGATAGTCCTGCATGAATTTCCATGATGTGAAAAATAATCCATTTACATTTTGCATGATGCATGGTTTTTTGTTTCTACTATCTATGACTGCTTTAAAAAACATAATTATGGATGATTGCGTAGGGCCTGTTTGGTAGATGCATGATTGGGTCCTTATCTTGTTGGAAAATTAAGGTGGATCGGTGTCACTCATAGATGAAAAATAAAAAGGATCAGCCAAGTGAAAATAACATGAAAAAAACTCAAATATTTTATTGAATGATGTCTAATGTATATGCCTATTGAACAGGTTGTTTATTACTTAACCATGCAATTGAACGGTGCTGAAACCTGGTATTCACCAGTTGAAAAATTATGTTTATCACTGTACTATTAAGCAACTAAGTAACTATGACATTATAATACTAATATAATTTCTTCCACTGATCTTGTTAGATACATGTTAACTTGGCCTATTTGGAGAGGCTGAATAGGCAAACGGATTCTAGATTTATCTGAATTCAACGTTAATTATGTGCCTAAAAAAATTGTGAAAGGATAAGTTATAGTCAATTTTTGGCTGATAACAATCGACAGAAGATAAAATATACAAATTTGACTGCTAATGAATCCATCGACATACATATGACAAGTCTTGCCCATGAAAATTGATGTCTGATGGGCCAAAAACAGATCGACTGGGCCAAGAATTAGCATCACAACCCCAATTAGCGAAAAGCAAGAGTTGGCATTTCAATTAGAGTTCCAATGCATAAACAATCAAGACAAATATATATAAAGTTTTGATAATTGGTTTAGACATATAGCATGATCTTAAAGAAAAGGCCGTAGAAGTTCACGGTGATTCTCAGTTGGCCGTTAACCATTTCAAAGGAACGTACAAATGTATGAATGATAATTTAATCCCATATCTAATTACGACCCAAAAATTGATTTAATGTTTCGATGAAATCATCGATTATATACTGAGAGGAGAATACGGACCCCAATGCAATGGCACAACTCACATTCAGCTTGAAGCTCCCGGTAGGAGTGTTAAACAATTCATCTCCGCCCAAAGGTAATTGTTACCATCGATCAAAGAATAGAAACCTTGTGTAAGGACATATAAAGCAAGTGCTGATCTATCTGAGTGGCAGAAATCCATAATTCAATTTCTGAATAACCCAGGCATGAAAATTGATCGAAAGACTAAATTGATGGGTATGAACTATATCATGAAAAACAATGAATTATTCTTAAAAAAAAATAAAATAAAACATAAAATGGTCTATTGTTGAAATGCACGATGATCAGTGAAGAAATGAGAGTGATGGGTGCAGCTCATGAAAACATATATATGGAGCACACTGAGTTGGAAGAAAAATAAAAGCACTAGTTCAAAGATATGATTATTGTTGGCGAAATATGATGGACTGGTGTGTTAGATATGCACAACGTGTAGGCCATATCAACAACATGGCCCCATTCAACATGTTCCAGCTACAAAGTTACATCCCATCGTTTCAAGGTTGGGCAATGGACTTGATCGGGATGATGAAACTCCAATCTTCAAAAGAACACAAGTTCATCATTGTGGCAATGGATTACTTCACAAAATGGGTTGAAGCTAAGCTTATGAAGGAAGTTTAATATATATACTAATGTAATCTAATCAATTCAAGTGCATATTATTTATACATTCGATATCCTGAGTCTATTAACATCGACAATGGAACGACATTAAACTCTTTACCGTATTTATGGACAAGAAAATGGTCAAGCAGAGTCCACGAACAAAATAATCAAAGGGATTATCATAAAAATACTAGAAGAGAATCCGAGAGCATTACATTTGAAATTGTCCGAAAGCATTATGGGCATATCGAAATTCTTTAAGAACTGGTACCCATGTGACTTCATTTGCTTCGACATACGGTCATGATGTGGTTTTTCCCATGAAAATAATTGTACCATCTTTATTAGCCATTTCCTGCCCGTGGTGATTGAACCCCTTTTGGTGATGAGCCAGTGTAGCAAGAGGTCACGGAGAATCCCTTTTGGTGATGAACCTATGTAGCAGAAGGTAGGGGAGCTTTATACCCTGGAACAAACCGCGGGGCAGCTGGAACCAGCCACGGGAAGGGAACATGATCCAATAAAAGACTGTGAGATGAAGAGAGAGATGAACAACGATCAAATTCATGTGACATGTGTGGCCCAAGTGATGAGAGGAGATTGATCATTGGCCAGGCACATTGGTTGTGGGGCCCATCTAATGAATGGCTCAGAATCTGCACAAAGGCATGTATGCCTCTTGTCACTTTCCTTTTTCCTTTCTTCTGCACAAAGGCAAGCATGCCTCTTGTCACTTTCCTTTTTTCCTTTCTTAAAACAAAGGAAAATGGTAGGGTCCTCAACACCGATGATTTCGATTAGTTAGGGAGTGCGATCATTGACTCATGTTGGTGATGGTATTTGTCAACTCCCGGCCGAGTTTCCATAACCCTTCTGTAGCCAGAAGTTGTGTCGGGCCCACACAATGTCCATCAATTTTGCTAGCTGATCATGTTGGGACATTAGCCCAGGCATTTTTTTAGCATTTTCATAGTTCATGTTGGAACAAAAAGGAGACGTACGTTTTCAAAGCGTTATAAGTGTGCCACATCACAAGAAACAATGAGGATGGAGACGCCCACCATTGAAGCCTTCCTCAGGCTAACATGATCTTTATATGTTATCCAGCTGATTCATAAGGTGATTCCCCTAGCAGGGTAAAGGGAAAACACTGATTCATAAGGTGATTCCCCAGCAGGATTAAGGGAAAGCACAAATATCAGTCCGTTTTACTACTGTTGGGGCTAAGAAGCACTACAAGAAAAACAGGATTTACCGGCGGCCAAAACCGCCCCTAAATGTCTCTAAAACCGCCGGTATAAGAATTAGCGGCGGTTAGACAAATGCCACTAAAGGGGGGCGTCGCTGTGTGTTTTACCGGCGGTCGAAATTTTTACCGGCGTTTTTGGTGGCTGCCGCTAAATTAGGAATATTTAGCGGCGTTTATTATTCTTTAGTGGCGCTTCTGGTAACTACCGCTAAAAACGCCGCTAAAACAGCAGAAACGCCGGTGAAAAGCGATGCTAAACGCCGGAAGAATTTGCAAAAGGCAGTAAAATTTGTAACAAACGCCGCGAAAATCTATAAAAGCGCCGCTATAGATGGTAAAGTTTGTAACGAATCTCTCTAGTGATTTGATTGTAAGAAATATCCCTAGAAGTCATGACAATCAATAGACCATAAACAATTGAAGAAAGAACTAGAACAACACCCACACCAAAAGAAATGTTGGAAGTCATAACAGTCAATGTCCATCTTACATAACAAGAATCAAAGTGGCCATCACATTACATAACAAGCATCAGAGAATACAGGAAAAGAAGCTTAGCCGCTTAACGCATTTTGAGATAATGACACAACCAAATCAGCCTGTATCTTAGAAATAACAAGGTTGCAGTTACTTCTTAGGCTTTTACATGTCTTGCTGTATCTTAGAAGATTGCTGCTGGTTTTTGTTGGAATATCTTGTCACTTGAGCTGCATTCTTCAATATCTTGAGCTGCATTCTTCAATATCGCATTGAATACCAAAGGCATCGACAAATACCTAAAAGTTCAGAAGCGGATATAGGCCTTGTTGGCCACATTCACCTTGATAAGATGCGCTTGAAAGGACTCGACCGGAGCATGGATGAGATCTTGCACTCTTGTCAAGAGGTTATAAATTGCTTTGGGAGAAAGAAGCACGCTCTTTCACCTTTTTTTAAGAAGATTTATTTGTCTAAGACTTACTTGTCTAAGACTTATATGCAAATTTACTAAAAGGTATGATAGGAACTCTTACACTACAAATATGATGACTAAGTGACCACACTACTAAAAGGTATGGAATTTTTGCCTAAGACATTTCTTTATCTTGAAATTCAATAACACCCACAACCTGTTTTGCAAGTTGCAACTCTTCTATATCTACTCATCTATGTTGAGCAGTTGATAAAAGGTGAACAGATCCCTATTATAATTTTTCATTTGCAAGTCACAAACTCATATTTCTTATTAATTGTGACAAGAAAGCTGATACAAAGTTGGAAATGCTGAACATGTTTTTTCTAATTGGCATTGCAAAATAGTCAAAAAGTATCAGAACATAAATCTCTACACATGGATATTTAACTGTCTCTCCTGCTCCTACATCCAAGTAATGAGTTACATATATATGTACACATGCACAAAAAGCAAGATTTGGATTCAGATTCCCAAGGAAATTTTTTTAACACAAAGAACAAGAGTAGAAAACCACTGCAAGGCATCCAAGAATGAGTTCCTGAATTGAAGTAGGGATAAAAGGGATCACAGCTGCAAAAGGATTTTAAACATGATAGGAAACATGCCTGATCAAAGGCAGGGAAAATGTAATCTGCAAACTGAATTTCCGCAATAACTCAATTCCCTATTGTGGACAAAAAATAAATAAATAAATAAATAATCCATAGTAAAAAAAGAATGTCTGAAAGCTTTGAACCATTCACAAAATACCAGAGTTGCATTACAGGAACACAAAAAGCAAAACATGAAAGTATAACATTTAGAGGATGTGGGAGAATTAAAATTTCGATCTAACCTGATTACATGGACTGGACAAAGGGAAAACATAAATATCAGCTAGATCCAAAACTTCTGCAGCCTAAGAAGTTTTCAACCGTAAGTGTTTAATCCATAATGTATGGTTTACTTGAGCGTTGGATCTGCTAATGTTTGGACGTATACACTAGAATGATATGGAAAAATGGATGGACGGTGTGGATGAAACACATACATCAAAGTGGCACACATGTATAAGACATCTCATATATGAAGCACACATGTAAAGACATCTTCGTATTATACATCTCATATAATATACATGTGTGCTTGAAAAAAAAATTCAATGGTATAGAACAAAAGTCAGGCCAAAGATCAGCAGATTCACCACAATTTACAAAAGAAATGAATGGGTGAAGAATGTTCAAGCAGTTTTATAAGCAGTCCAGGTTTTGATGATATTGCAGCCCACCTGATAAGAGTACAGGCCAAATTTCATGACCATGAGATCTAAATGATGGCTTCTACTTGATGTATAGCTTGGAATTCATGTCCATAACCCACATTGGCACATGAGGTGGCGTCATAGGAAGTGGCTCTTACAAGCAAATGGGCTTAGGCCTATTGAGAAAATCTTTGATATGAAACCAAAGTGTGAAGCTTGATGTGCAATCAGTAAAAGCTGTACAATGTGTACAAGTAACTCAAGATGGATAATCCAACTTGTGCCCCAAAATCAGATGAATTAAGATACATAAATTACACTTATGATAAAAATCACAAGTTTTTACTGAAGTTTGGATGGGACTGATATTGAAGTCCCCATCTATTGACTAATCCATACATATCTTCAATGATAAAAATCACAAGTTTTTACTCTTCTTAATTGATTCTATTCTTCAGACTCTTCCCTGTTTCCAACATAGCAATGATGATCAATTAAATAAAAAATCAAGATATAAAAGGGTTTAAATATGATTTTTAATTATTAATTATTTTCATTCTTTCTCCAATATTGAAAAAAAAATCAAATAAAAAAGTTTCAATTATTCAAATGACCAAGTCTTAATTATTCTGATTCTTTCCTAAATATTGAAAAAAAGAAGAAGTAAAAAAGTTATAATATTTCAAATGCCCAAGTTACTAGTTAAAAGTGACTATTAAGTTACTAACTAAGATTTTTATTAAGATTAAAAAAAAAAAAAAAAACAGAATATGAAATTTTCATTTATTCCACTATCACCAGATATCATATGGTTAGTAAAGTGAATGACATTAAAAAAAGTACTAGATTTGCAAATGGATCATAAAATTTGCCAATAATTCATCCCAATAAAATATTAATTTATTTATTTGGAGTCATTAATTAATTCATTGTAAAATCGATTGATTGCCTTCTATTCCAATAAAACAAACATATGTCTACACCAAATTGCCTACACTGTTTTGGATCTTGTCCCAGAAAACAGACCATTTTACACATCAGGTAAAATCTGATATTGCCATCAAATTGCCTACACTGTTTTGGATCTTGTCCCAGAAAACAGACCATTTTACACATCAGGTGGGACATAACATGCAAAACAGGTGGATGGCTAGAACGTAAAATAAAATTTAACCGTGGCCCACCAGAGGAGTGAAACAGCTTGATTTTTAGAACAAAAATGAAAACAGTGTTGCAAACCAGATCAAAAGCTTGGATCAGTCAAACGAGTTTCAAATTAATACATGTACCCACATGGGGATGAGCAGAGCTATACACACATATGCAAGTAGATAACCTCCAGCTACATGGGTTCATTTGAACTGATTCTACCAAACTGAACTGATCTTATTGTTTAATTGTTAAGGACGGTTCACATTCATCAGATTCAAAAGGATTTAAATCCTTTAGGTTCCAAAATGCACTTCGTTTGGAACTAGATAATGAATGGCTTGGATCTCATGAACTTGTTCATGGGCAGATTGTGGGCAGCTCAACATGCATGAAGGAAAATGGCCCCTTGACAGCCTATCCAATAGATCACCACCAGACCATTCCTTATAGCCCATAGTTCTAACTATGAATGCAAGTGGAAACACCAGCCCACCATGATGGATGGGTGGGAGCTGTAGGTTTGCAGTTTTCTCTCTAGCAATGGCAATGCAAATTTCTTGTAAGCGTATAATAAAGAGCAGTCCCAAAGCAGAAAATGTTGCTAAAGCTATATGCACCATTGCCCAAACCTCATTTACATATGAAAGATCCTAACCTCATTCTATCAACAACAGACAGACTCTGATCTCCCTTTGTGAGTAGCAGGAACTATGACCTGGGTTCTATCATGTCAATTGTCACATCATTTACCGAGTTATCCACAGATGGATCAGCAGACGTTGGACTCTTCCAGGCCGAAAATGCAGGTTGCTTGGGTGATGGTGGTCTTGCACTTTTGCCTAACATAAGAACAATAGAAGGCATGGTCGGCCGATCAGTTGGGTCCTCTTGGACACACAAGAGCCCACATGGATGCATCTGTCTACTTCGTGGGCCACCTTCGAGTCGCTTATTGATGGATCCATGATCTCCAATCCCCTACCTTCATTCCATAGTTTCCATGCCTACAAGAATCCAAAATCGGATGTCTTTGTCAAGAAAAATTAAAATTTACATGAAACGAAAAGATGGCCTGATTGCCCATTCATGATGAGAGGGAATCTATATGCACAACCAAAATGGAATGGGATAGAAGTCCAACCAACTATAAATGAAGCAATAAAAATATAATTAAGCAAGTTCAATTAATAATTATATTTTTAAACATGAGTTCTTATTACTTAACAACTAAAAAAAATTACTTAACATGAGTTCTTATATTCAGAAGGGTGTGGTTGGCATGTTTGGGCTTCATGATCTAGCAGGTCCTGCCCTTCTCATTGTATGGTAGGACCTGCCACATGTTGTACTACACTCTTGTTTCTTTAATAAAATCTTGATTACTCTTCCAAAAAAAAAAAAAAAAAAACTCCAACCGTTGGGACTTATCTCAACTATTTTTTTCCTTCTCTTTTATTTTCTTTTCAGGAACAAAAAGGTTATGTCAATTGGCAGCAGCTTTCCCAGGCCTAGGCTCCTTTTTTACTAGCTGCCTTTCTCACCTTTCTCACAATAAAATTTATCATGCAGGGTGGTCAGCTAATACAATTTTCTTGCATGCGCAACCACTCATGTCAAATGAATACCCAGCTAGTTACTAACCAAGTGGTAACAGCATAATTTCATGTGAAAATATATGCACATCTCATAACCGTTACTGCATTTAATATAACAGGCAACAAGAACAGCACTAACTGCATTTTTGCAAGTGCAGCAGAGAAGGGAGGCAGCTACAATCTATAGATCATATGGTATTATGTAGATATCTGAATAACTATGGACTCTGCAGCAAAAGAACACCAAGCATTGGAAATCATCATCTACACAATCATATAAGATCTGAAGATAAACCACAAAATCAAATCCACCAATGATTCCTGAATAGCAATTAAAATTACACAATCAGTAAATACAAGCCAAAAACCATTGACATTTCTTTGCACCCCAGATGTGGATAACAACATCCACCTCAAATGCAGAAGAAAACACATGATGGTAGCTGAAAGAATTTCATCTGCATGCAAGATTTGCCCTGGTAAAGGGAAAAAAACCACTAAACTTCATACTTTAAGTTGACATAATTTAATTCTTTGCTTCTATTGGCAATGAGTAAAAACGGTAAAAGATGAACCTGTATGGCAAGCTCTCTAGTTAGGCATATGATGACAACGCCCGTTCCATTGCGAGGAGTAAAGCAAATGTTATATAACAACTCAACTGCAGGTTTCAAAAATGCAAGGGTCTTTCCAGAACCTGTCCTTGCAGCCCCAAGAACATCTTTACCTTCCAGTAGATCTAGCTTGGATATGCAGAAGTAAATCAATGAAAATTTGCATTAGCCTTCTTTAGTACAAAGACTCCAATTAAGAAGTGTCTGGTGAAAGATAATCCATGTCAATGCGGCTAAGAAGCTATATTTATATTTCTCTGGGTCCTAGTGTGTCAATATCCAAATCAATATCCAGAGAATTATTACAATAAACATCTATAAACATGGTCTAGACTAGAAGCCACAAAATGAGATATACTAGGAAAAAGGATGGTGAATTTAGAACTCATAGGAAAGTGATGAAACCACATCAAATACGAAATCACATAACCAGATACAAAAAGAAAAACGCAAAGAATAAAAAAAACCACTGACAGATCAGCAAGCATGAAATAAACCAACTTGTTGGATAATGTTGCATGGTGGTTGGACAAATTCAACAATGTATGATGTAAGGAACAAGCAACCTCCTTCAAGATGCAATGTGATGTTCCAGTCTACAAATGCAGGGGAAACAACCCAACCCAAAGTTAGAAAAACAAATGTAATTTACCTTTTACATATGCTACTACATTGAATTCATGTCAAGCTAGACACAGTTAGAAACAACAAGTAAACAACCCAAGTCAACCCAAAAAAGAAAAAGAAAAATATATATATATATATATATGTGTGTGTGTGTGTGTGTGTGTGTGTGTGTGTGTGTGTGTGTGTGTGTGTGTGTGGTACTGAAGCATAAAGGAGGAATTTTCTAAAGGAGCTAAATGGCATGGCACAACACTTCCAAAACTGTGATATTTGAAGAGACCTTTTTTTTTTTTTACACACGCACACACACCCCACACACACGCACACACACCCCACACACGCACGCCGTGGGATTTCACCACTGGTGGGTACTCGAACCCTTGACCCAGTGTTGAAACTCCGGGGAGTCTACCACCCGAGTAAGAGTAAGGACCCTTAGGTAAATGTGATATTTGAAGAGACCTATCTTAGGTAAATGTGCTGTATGGAAGAGAGGGCTTACTGACAATGAGGGAGATGTATTAGCCCACTTGCCATCACCAGCAACTGCTTAAACAGCTTGTGGTGCCTTTTAAAGCTCCTGCTTTCAGAAACCTATGACATGGCCAGAGGAAGAGAAGGATGAATTATCTTTCTTTTACTTTATCAATATCTGCGGGATTGAGAAGCAAAGAACGAAGAAATTCGACATGTAACTATATATTTGTCTGATCATTTTTTTCTCTTGTGTTTAGTTTTATTTTAAAATGGAATTCATCTCTCTTTTATAAATACTCTTTATTGCAACAAATTTTCAACCTTTTTTTTCCTTCTGTTTAAACAGAGATGTGGTTGTTCTTTAATCCATTACATTTATCTTTGCAATTAATGGAAGACAACAATAAGTTTTCCGTAACTCACTTTAACATAGTCCACATGTCCTGGGCAATCCACGTGTGCATAGTGCCGCTCAGTAGTCCCATATTCCACATGGGCCTGCAAATCATGTCACCTAAAATAAGCTTCCAATATCTCCAAAATAAGTAGTTATTGAGCATAAAAAATGCCAATAGAAGACAGCATTAAAACATGCTATGTACTTATGCTAGAAACATATCCCAACACATAATGTGCATGATGCAAGAAAGAAAATGGCATCCTAACCGTTGCAATGGTAATTCCTCGAGCTTTCTCCTCTGGTGCCTTGTCAATCTCATCAAAGGCAACAGCCTTAGCTTTACCTTCTTCTGCCAGTACCTATAAAAACCCATAGAAATTAGAATGCCGCACAACCTCCTTGCAGGGATAACGCAATCATAAACTCAGAAAAAAACAAATCAACTCTAGATCTAGAGAGAGACAAATAAGATCAATGTCATCATCATCAACATCTACAGCTTATCCCAACTGATTGGGGTCCGCTAGCTAAGATCAATATATGGAAGCATAAAATACATCAACTAGAATCAACCTTTGTAATGGCTGCTGTGAGTGTAGTTTTCCCATGATTGACATGTCCAATAGTCCCAACATTTACATGGGGTTTCCTGCATCAATAAACACAACAAGAATACAAATGTAAAGAATTGTACATGACCAAAGTACATTCACATCATGAACTCAACAGACAGATTGAGGACAAGCTAAATATTATCTCCCTTTGAAGAAACTGAATCAAAGATACCAAACACATCAATGAGTTGTATACTGTCACTATGGAGTAGTATTTTTCCATTTAAGCATGTGAAACTTTATTAGAATTTAACGCAAAATAGCAACTCAAAAGACCAAGCTGGAAATATTGCATACAAAAATTACAAAACAGGCATACACAGCAAAGTCTTTGAGGAGTAGAAAGGTTGTAACCAATGCTGATTTGATGACTAGACTATTGGCTTCCTAATGTATGTAAGAGGTCCTTCCAAATCTCCATAAATCCTAAAAAGAGCTAACAAGACTATTGACTGATGTTATTGATAATATCGACGATGCCAGATATTGGCTCTACCAAATAGAAAGCTCAAATTTTTGATTGGACCTATTTTTCATAGGTGGTTTTGACATGCCATTGATTAGATGGTTAGATTCATCCCATCAGTATGATCTTTACATGGTAGCTCATGAAACCTCTACTGGAGCTAATGGACTGCCTAGATTGAACTGTATTACTGAAGAGATAGTTCTATATTCCATAAAACAACAACTCTAAATATGGATTTTTAATCCAAGGAAGTTATCAAACACTTGACATGCATATATGCAGTATGTGTACAATATCTGGGCCTTTCATCAGTTACACATCATAATGGATGGGGCATCCCAAAAATCTAACTATTTCAGGCTCCAATCTTTAGAATGAATAACCAGAGTGCAAGAGTCCATACACCTCAGGTCTGGCACAACTATTAAAGGAATAAACACAGACCTTAATTCCAGCCGACAATTGTAGACGCCAATAGCAGTATCCTGTAAAAAGATATAGACTAACAACAACAAATCAATGTGTATTTACCTCAAGCTGCTGAATGATCCAAACCTTGCCACGTGCAATTTGATCACAATGCACCAAAAAAGGAAACGGGTGTGTTGCACTCCAATTAGTTTCCTCTTACAAAATATGCATCAAACACACTATAACAAGTACACTATGCCACTGAAGCAACAAGTGGATCAAGCTCATAGTTTTGAAATTTTCTCAAACACCCTCATTCTAATAATCACGTAGTCACGCTAGCAAGCAACAACACCCAGCTGAAGAGATGCATTCAAATCAAAATATTGACCTAGGCACATCACAAAATCCCCAGAAATAAAGTGGAAAAAATACATGAAGAAAAAAGAGGAGAGAAGCAAAACCAAATTACAAGCATACCCCTCCTACCATGTAGACCTGCTGAAGGATCTTCTTGATTACCATTTCCACCTGGTCTTGACAATAAGCATCTTACAGCATCAACAACCTGCAACATACACAAAATCACCCAAAACCCATTACTAGAATCTTCAAAAAAACAAGAACCTAACATGACTAGACTCTCCAACTCTAAGATGCTCACACGAAAGAGAATCCACCGAAAGTCACAACAAACCAAAAAAAAAAAAAAAAAAAAACATTAATAACTAAAAAAATGTCAAATAAAAAGAAAGCGACACATAAATAGATAAGCAAAAATTAGTCAACTAAACCTACTAAATTCATACAAGCAATCAATCAATCAAACATCATATGCAACATTACTTCTTTGTCCTGGTGTCCCAATAGTTGTCTATTTCTTAATTGCATAAACATAAAAACTATTTCCTTTGGAGTTTACAAACTCATCCAAACAGAAAACAAAAGAAGCCCAACTAATTAAATGGTATCTACTTTATTCATTATGACAAACCAGCAAGTAAAACAAGAAGCAAATAAAGTATACTTCTCCAGGGTATCACTAACAGCTGAATAGAGAGATTCCTCATAATCAAAACATCTCTGCTTAATCACATATCAAGATCATCTGATGAGCTACAAATAAAACATCTTTTTAAGTCTCCCAACAATGCAAATTTTGTTGTTGTGAGTTCTTGAAAAAATCTAATGCCCATCTCTAGACACACTGCATAAGATAAGATTTTTAAGCTACAGCTATATTAGCACAGGGCTAGTGGCTATGTAAAACAATTGCCAACCATTGAAAAGGCCAGCAGGTAGTAAAAGCAATGCATATTGGCCCTTAACATATTCAATGCCATTCGTGCAGCAGGCCATCCCTGAGTTATCCTAACAATGCTTCTTGAAATAAGTGATCCAGGAGGCTCAAGAGAACCTAAGAAACAGAATCAGAGCCAATGAATAATGCAGGAATAAAAAAAGAGATTGAAAGAACCTGTGAAATGCATCATAAGAAAAAGACAATGCCGCAAAACAGAATTCCTGTGAAATGAAAAGTATCATATTCCCAAATAAACTAAAAAGAGTCATTTCCAGATGAACCGAACTTACTAAAGTCTCTCCCCAACAAGAGATTCTTTAAAAAGCCGAAAGCATTCATACATTCATGTGCGCCCAACACAGCCAAATGCAAGGCAGTTCACGAATACAAAAGCAGCCCCACCACCACAGGGTATCATGACCATTAACCCCAGGAAAAAAAAAAAAAAAAAAAGAAGCAGAACATCAAAACCTCCAAATCGGTCTAAAAAAAAATCAAGAAATCCAAAAAAATTAAAGAAGTAAACACCAAAACCTGCAAATCGGCCATTAAAACCCTGAAAATCAAGAAAACATGAACGAATGAACATCAAACCCTCCAAATCAGTCATCAAAACCCTCGAAATCAACAAAACATGAACAAACGAACATTAACTCCACCAAATCTGCCATCAAACCCTTGTTGGGTTTAGTACTGATGGGTGCTGCGTACCTTTATTGGAGAAGATGATTGACGGTGCGGCTTTGTATCGCCGGATCTATATATGTCGATGGTTGTTGTATCGCCAGATCTAGGTTGCAGCAGGCAGCAATCGTATCCCGCAGTGCTTCACAAAAGAAAGAGAGAGAGAGAGAGAGAGAGAGAGAGAGAGAGAGAGAGAGGAGAGAGAGAGGAGAGAGAGAGAGCGAGAGAGAGAGAGAGAGAGGAGAGAGAGAGAGAGAGGGTTTTCGGTTAGTTATTGAAGGGAGAGAGAAGAGGGGAGAAGGGTTTTGGGAGAGAAGAAGCGGGAGAGGGAGAGAAGAGGAGGGAAGGTTTTTGGGGGAGAGAAGAGGCACGCGGGAGAGAAGAGGCGCGATTGGGGAGGGCGCGCGATTTGGGGGGTAAAAAATCGATTTTAGGTTTTCTTTTTTCATTTAAAACGGGCGGCGGTGGTTTCATTTTACACGGGCGGCCATACAAAAACGCCCCTCATTTTCATCTACAGTGGCGGTTTGCTGTGGCCGCCTGTGACAAAAACGCCCCTAATACTGATTTTTTTTGTAGTGAAGGTTTCACCTGTGGGTGTTTAATTCCCACAGTTTCTTATGATCTATCCGACTTGTGTCTTGAATCTGCCTGAATTTTTTAGCCCACCTGCACAGTGGCTAGATGGAGTGTATAAACACATCACGGTGGGTGCACTTATATGGGATCCCGGTAATGGGATGTAGAAAATTGGTGTCCACGGGCTTTCAGTATTTTTTTTGATTGTGCCATTTGCCATGAGTTCTCTGTAATTTTCAGGTGGCCAGCAATTTTCAAAGGGCTAATATTAAGACTAAGGTTCCTTATAAATGATAAAATAGTTAAAAATAGGAATATAAATGAAAAGTTAGATTTTTTTTTATTTTTTATTTTTTTTGCCAAGCTCGGTGTGGCCAGGTAACAGTGAGTTCATTGGGTTATGATGTGACACTATTTTATTGGTCCTCCAATCATAACTTGCTTGGATGGATTCGATCGAGGGAAGGGCTATATGGGGTTGATTGTGATGTACATATTTTATCCATGATTCTGCCAAATCATTCGGATGGTATGAGCCCACAAATAAGATAGATCCAAGGCTCAAATGTACTGCACAGTGGGGGTTGAAAGCCAACCATTAAAAACTTTTGGGAGCCACCGAAGATTAAGATGATATTTGTGTTTTCCTTTCATCCAGGTCTGACTTTGGATGGAAAATAAACACCACAGTGGGTCCTAGGAAGGTTTAAATGGTGAGCATTATTGTCACCCACTGTTTGTGATGTGGTCCACTTCAGCCTTAGATTTGCCTTCCTTTTTGGGTTCACGCCTTAAAATGATCCGCCAAATATGGATAAATGGCATGGATAAAATACACAGTGGCCCAGAGCCCCTGCCTGATCTTCCTCCCATTACAGTGCCCTTTCCTTGGCGTTGAAGGGAGCATGTTAGCTGTTACCCTAACCGTGTCGGGTCCACTTTGATGTTTTTTTTTTTTTTTTAAAAAAATATCTACACCGTCTGTTTTTCCATCTCATTTTATGGTTCCATCTCAAATTTTAAGAAGATCCAATTCTCAGATAGACCATACCGTTAGAATCAGTGATGAATGACCATTAAAAACTTTGTGGGCCACAAAAGTTATGGATTAACCCGATCTTCCTATTTTCCCTTCATCAGGTCTTTTTGACATTATCAATGGATTGGATGACAAATAAACATCACAAAAACTATACAATGGGCCTTTTATAATTTTTTATGGTGAGGCACTCAATCACACCACGGTTTCCTATGGTGTGGTCCACTTGAGATCTGGATCTGCTTAATATTTGGAAACACGTCCTAAAATGTGGTGGGAAAACGGATGGACACCGTGGATATACAACACGTTATCAAGGTGGCCCCATGGTAAGGATAAAACCCACTAAGGTGTCACACCTAATCCGCTCCCGGCTTTGATTCTACTTATCATTAGGGCTGTCCAGAGGCCGGCCCTGAGGTAGGTGTTGGCCCGGATTTTGAACTGTTTTAGGCTGGGCTGGGCCTATTCAAAATTCTGCTTTTCAGGCTCTAGCCCGGCCCATTGACACCCCTAATATCATTCCAACAAATATACGTTTTACAAAAATTAAAACCCTAAAAATGATGAGACCCTAGATGGGCCGTAATCCAAAATATCCTAGAATCAGATCGATTGGACGATCCAAACCTTTGATCATTGGACATTTGTTCGTTGAACTCGCTCGGATGATTGGTCATTTGACATTTCACGACCCGTCAGTTAAGCAACACATGCATGTCGAATGAAGACCGTTAGTTGTCCCTCCAAGCCGTGTGCTTGTGTTGGGCGCTTGAATGAATCAAGACGTGGATGGTTGTGTTGTGCATGCGGGGCCACATGCAAGATCCTGACCATTCGTTGACTGGCTCTAGTGAATTCTGCCCTCCCTCAAAAATCGCGTACGTTAACTCAGAAATCGCATACGTACAATGCTCGACATGCAAGCACTCAGAAATCGCAAACGTGGCATACGTTAACTCAAATCAAACGGACTAAATTGTATAATACACTGTGAATTGGTCAGAGTCACAAAATCAGAGTGGTTGAACAATCCCAGCCCTTGATTCGTGGACGCCTTTTTGTTGTTGAAATGGGGACCATTGGATGTTTTTCATTTTAACCGTCCAATAATCCATCAGTCAAACAGCCACATAATCATAAAATCTCATTTTCCTTGCATTATACATCTGGGATCCACAGTACCTGCGCATCATCCATCACACTGTGCCCGTGTATCAAAGTCCTTCTCTTGGTTTTATCGTGCGCCGATACCGAGAGGGGTGCAGAGGGTTAGGGTTTTAGGAGGGAAGAAAGTGAGAAGAAGAAGATGACGATGGCGCGATCTTCTGCAACCCGTCTACTCTACGCCCTATGCGCAGAGAACACCCTCTCGGCCACCCCCATCCTATCCTCCTCCTCATCCTTCGCTCTCCTCCTCTTCGAGAATGCGCAGCGCCGGAAGTTCTCTTCGGCCGGGAACGTGGCACGTGAGAAGGAAGCATGGTGGAAAGAGGCGATGGAGAAGCTTCGGAACATCGGGATCTCTGCCCACATCGATTCCGGCAAGACGACGTTGACCGAGAGAATTCTCTACTACACGGGCAGGATCCACGAGATTCACGAGGTCAGGGGAAGGGACGGTGTCGGTGCCAAGATGGATTCCATGGACCTCGAGCGAGAGAAGGGGATCACCATCCAATCTGCCGCCACCTACTGCACCTGGAACGGTTTTCAGGTTTCCACATCGTCGGCTTCTCTCTTCTCATTTCTTTTCTTTTTGGTTAGGGGTTGTTTGATTAGAGAGAATCTAAAAAATATGAAAATGGAAAACCGCTCAACAGTAATTCTGATGTTTGGTTGCTTGTGTTGTTTTAAAAGGTGGTTTGGCCACCTCAATTCGGAAGTTACTAAAGAATCTATTTTCAGTAAACAAATTCTCGGAGAAACTGATTCTGCCGGTCATGTTTGACAACTGGGAATGTAATTTTGTGGGATCCAGAAACTGGGTTTGGGTACTTGGAATGCATTCCATTTGAAAGTCTTTTTTATTAAACAAATTCAAGAAATATGGCTGTTGGGAGGGAATTCTTTCCCTTGGAATTTGCAAGCTACCCTCTGGCGAGGAATTAAAAAACGGGCCTTTTGCTGGAATTGGATTCCATTTCTTACATTTTCCAGGTTGCCAAATGCAAGGATTTTCCCTACTTAAGGATTCCATTTCCAGCAGTGTAGTTTTCCAGTTTACCAAACAACCCCTTGGATTTCTAGGGAGGACTGAATTTTGTGCAGTGCATGGGTTTGGTTATCGTGTCTACTCTTTCGAATTTGGATATGTGGGAAAATGGTTGTCTGTGATCTGAAAATATTCATTTCATATGGGCAAGCTAAATGGGCTACAGTAGAAAATCTTGCTGATTGGAAGATTGGAGCTGTGCCATTAGTGAGCTACAAATGCATGATGTGAAAGAATATTGGTTGCAATTGGCACTGAATGGGTAAACGTCCAACGATTGGATGGGTAGGATTGTCTTATCTGTGCAGTTGTTTTAAGCTAGGCTGTGATTGTGGGGCCTACCTGATGAATGGTCTGGATTCTTGATCCATCAGACAGCTGCGCATAGGATATAAATCTTCCTGGACGATCATGGCTATTCAATAAATGGCCTACAGATTGATCATTAAAAGGGAAATGTAGCCAATGGTGTATATGCAAGTGTAAAAAATTCTATCCATCTGATGTCTATGATCTTTTCAGAGGAGTTTTTGGTGCATCATCTGTGGATGTTGGAGGTCCTCCAATTGAACGTTCTGGAAGATTTAAAGATTGTGCCCACCTTGCTGAGTGCTGGTCCACATGAAAATGTGGTTATTTGGGCTGATCATGCTACAATACCACTCAACTAGAACATATGTTTTTGATGGTCGTGAATATTGGTATCATTTCGAACATAAGTTCTGAATTTGATTTTGAGCTTTCGTGACAAATCTATAGCTATTTGAATGCAGGTTAATATAATTGATACACCGGGCCACGTGGATTTCACAATCGAAGTTGAGAGAGCTCTGCGTGTTCTTGATGGTGCCATACTTGTCCTTTGTAGTGTTGGTGGAGTGCAAAGCCAATCGATCACTGTCGATCGCCAGATGAGAAGATATGAGGTTCCGAGGCTAGCGTTTATTAACAAACTTGATCGGATGGGAGCTGATCCATGGAAAGTTCTTAGCCAGGTACATTCTATTGTTTTGCAAATCCATGGAAACTGTGAAAATCTTTGTTTAGTGGAATCGATATTCTTCTTCCTGTGCCTTGCAATATTTCTACTCTATGGGCAATATAATAATTTTACTCTCCAACATTTGAAATTACTGTCATCACATTTTGAACAGATGATAAATTTTTGGTTCCTTCTTTTTGAATGATAGAGGTCTGATGCAAGCTCGTGGCCTAGTTAGGCCCATCCGGGCCCAACTCACTTAGGCCCAATGTATGGCCCAACAAGATGTAGGTCCATAGCCCACCATAGGCCCAACATTTACTGATTTTTGGGTTGATTATTTACAAATTTGGGGGCCTAAATCAAGGATTATAATTTACTATTTTTGGGAAATATAGGGAGTGATTTAAATATGTGATTGATGTGATTGATGATATAAAGGGAATGTAATTAATATGATTGAAGATGTGAGCTGATTTTAGAGATAATTACTTTCCATGTTTGCTTTTTATCAGGATTTCACCATATTAAAGAAGATTACATTGGTTTGAGATAAATTGTGATTGATTTAAAATCAATCTCCTGATTGTGGGATGTTAATTAAAGATTCATTTAGGATCTATAAATGGGGGCAGGGGCATGGGAGTTAGTCATTCGAATATTTTTCTAAGTATGAGTTTTCTTAAAGTTTTTGTAAAAGAATAAGATTGATATCAATGAAGTTTTATCCCTTTCTACTCCATTGTTCTTGTTGGTCTCTCTCTCTCTCTCTCTCTCTCTCTATATATATATATATATATATATATATATATATATATATATATATATATTTGCAATTTGGGTATTGAGATCTCATTGACTCGATAATTGGGTTGCACCATTTTGGTATCAAAGTTGGTTGTCTTTGGGGATTTATTGACTCTATATCATCCCCTAATGGCTTTGAAAGGGTGACACAAGAAGAGTTTGTACCAGTAACTCAATTGATTTGCACACTCATAAAGCAAGTAGATCAACTCACGTATATTATATGCAATTTTACTAATTATGTGGAAGAGCTTCGGCATGGAGGGAATCTAGAAATCGAAGTTGGAGCACGTGGACACGTAGGGGGAGGTCCCCACTAAGGTTCTAACTAACAATGGGTGGCCCTGGTTGGTAAAGACACCAATGATTGAATCTTTTGATTGTTGGAACGTGATAGAGAGCCCAAAATTAAGGTAAAAACTTTGGAATTCTATGACCGGTTGCATGTTGATGACTTCATCGATTGGTTGAGCAAGGTGGAAAAAGGTGTTCTAGTACAAGGAAGTCACGGGTAATCTGAAGGTGAAGTTAGTAGTTGTGAAATTTTCCGGTCATGCGTTCGCATGGTTAGGTGATCTCCAAGGCAAACAAATCTATCAAAGTAAGGAGAAAATAAATTCTTGGGAAAAGATGGAAAAAAAAGTTAAAAGGGAAGTTACTACCTGCAACTCAGGCCCGGGATCTCTACCAAATATGTCACAATTTATGTAAAGGGAATAAGTTGGTAAATTAATACTTCAAGAAGTTTCATACTTTAGCATCATGGGGCAAGGTTTCGTGAGTATGAAGATCAAAAGATTTCAAAATATCTTAATGATCTTAATCCGGATATTAGAAATATATCAGCCTTTAAAGATGTTTTTAAAATGTCCGATGCATATACACTTGCATCGAAAGCTGAGGAGATAATTAATTGGGCAATGCGCTGCGTGCTATTTAAAACATTGGTCCCGACTTATCGTAACTGCAACACGTGGACGTATTGTAGATCTCGCTAGAAACCATTGGTGTAGATATGATGTTCTAAATTGAGTTTCTTCCAATTTTGTTCAACCGATTTAAGATGAGAAGTCATGTCTTTCAGTGCATATAGGCCTAGCAAACCTCATGATTGAGAATGCAATGACTGGGTGCCTTCGGCCTTTAGGGCTCTAATCAATGGCTCAATTCAGCTATTTCAATGCAATGATCTTTTTATATTTGTCATGCAACAGTATAGTCTTGCCATCAAGGATTGGTGGTTTGAGTTTTGTTACTCGGTATGTCAGTAGAAAATAAATGGGATAATATCACAGAACAGTTGCTATTCCATCCACTCCTAACATCTTGTGCTGTATTGACATGATGCTGTTCTGACAGTGATGGTTCACTGATACATTTGTGGACTTCTTTCAACAATTTACTGCATTAGTTGGGAACCTGGCTTGTTGCTTTGGTTAGTGTTTGTGTATTCCTTTGAAAAATATGCACTTGTACTACTTTTCGTTCTCTTATTGGCTGGAGTTTTGGAAGATGTCTTCCATTTTTTGAGGAGATTCATGGTCTGGCTCCCATGATAACATTCTGTTGTCCATGTTTGTAGAGAGTTGAACTAGGCGGTTGCCGCCAGTGATGGCATTAGTTTGCTGCCTCTCTTTCTTACTTGATCTTTTTATCTAAATGAAAATGTTAATTTTTTGAACAAAAAATTGTCATCCTTATACTTATCCATGCGTGTTCCCTTTCTAAATATTCAACTTAGTCTTAAATGGCAGATGATAAACTTGGAAACTCATTTTTAACAGTCACCTGTTAATATTTTAGAGACCCTTTTCCAGGCAAGAGCAAAGCTTCGGCATCACAGTGCAGCAGTGCAAGTTCCAATTGGGCTGGAGGAAGATTTTCAGGGTCTTGTGGACCTTGTACATTTGAAGTCTTATTTCTTTCATGGTTCCAGCGGGTTTGTTCCGTAATTCTAATTGATCCACATGATTTCCTTAAAAGGAATGTTACTTGTCTCCTTAATTTGTTTGTTTGTTTGTTTTTTTTTTTTTTTCTTTTCCTTTTTGTATTTATCTTTTGCAGTGAGAAAGTTGTCACTGGTGACGTTCCGGCTGATTTGGAGGCGCTAGTTGCAGAAAAGAGGCGTGAACTTATAGAAGTCGTCTCAGAAGTGGATGATCAACTTGCTGAAGCATTTCTCAGTGATGAGCCCATATCCCCCACGGACCTTGAGGTGCGTTGGTAGGAGGATGGTTGCCTTTGGACTTTACAAATTCATTCCCCTTTTGTTGATGTAAGGCCTTCTGTCATTTGCTGGCAATCCTACTGCAATAACTTTTGGACTCTGACTTGGAAAACCCTAACCTGTATGCTCTTTACCTGTTTGGCCTGGCTACTTTGCATACTTTTCTTGCCCTTTTCTACTCATCATCCTTGTCATCTTGGAATTTACACAACTTAATGCTTTTCCTTCATCCCACATGTCATTCTTTCATTTTCTCTTTCTTACACATCCATACCTGTCAAAAGAAAAGAAAATCTGATGATCTCTCTGACCGTGTACATTGTCCATGCAATCTCAATTTCCATTTCAAACTTAGTCTTTTATTTCTGTTGCAGTTCTTTTGTTTATTTCTGAACAAGTATTTGTTTGTGCTTATTATGAGCGTCTGACTTCCTTCTATTAGATGGCGATTCGCAGGGCAACAATATCACGCAAGTTTGTACCAGTTTTCATGGGTAGTGCCTTCAAAAACAAGGTACCTGGAAGAAATTTGTTGTGAGTTTTATTTTCATTTGTTTATTCTATGTTGCAGACATTTGTTATTGAGATTATTGTTTTTCAGGAATGTATCTTTGATAGTTAATGTGGTCGAAATTTACCAAGGAATGCTAATGCAACTGAGATGAAGATATGAAAGTGGTGTCTTTTGGTTGGCATTGGTTTTTCATGGCATATAAAATTCTGTCATGCCAATGTTTCCTAATATTATTCAAGATTTAATTAAACAAATTATTGGATATTGGTTCATTACTTTATGATAATTCATTGCACATTTACTCTTACTGCAGAATAATTCGAAATTCATTACACATTCACACTTACTACAGAATAATTTGAAATTAATGTCCTCGTGTAGAAAGGGTCTTGTAGGTTGTAGCCTCATGCTTAATCATCCCTTACTTTTTGGTCAAAAATAATATATGAAATTCTAGGAATCCGATGTATTTTTCTCTGGCTTGTTTAGTATAAAATGGTAGTCAAGAAACCACGTAGAGGATTAATGGTTGATGTTTAAAACTACTGATTTTTCATGCAAACAGCCATTTGCATACCATAATGGTTCAGCCTGCAACTGAATATAGTTGTTGATATGAGCAATTCCCATTTCTTTTGTGGAAAAATCCTTTAATCCTTTTTAAATACAGTGTTTCATATTGGGTTTTTTATTGTCATTATGTGTATGGTTGACCATTTGTTTTTCACCCCCCCCCCCCCCCCCCAAAAAAAAAAAAAAAAAAAAAAAAAGAAATGAAAAAAGAAGCTGTACCATTTTAAAAAGATTTGATGGTTTGATAATGGATTGACTTTGTATATGCACATAATTTTCTGCAATGACCATGTTATATTTTTGTGCAGCGATTGGATACTGATTGAGTTAATTTTCATCTGCTGCCTTTTTATATACAGGGTGTACAACCTCTGCTGAATGGGGTGATTGATTATTTGCCCTGTCCCATTGAAGTTAGTAATCATGCCCTTGACCAAAACAAGAATGAAGAGAAGGTACCAAGTGTTATTGATACCTTCATGAGTTGTATTTCAATTTTGAGTTTCTTTGTTTTGAATTGAAATCTGTTTCACTGTTCAAAAAAATTGAAGTTCATTTCTTGGACTAAACTATATCCTCCTGGAGTTGCTGCCATTAGGTTTTGTTATCTGGAACGCCAGATGGACCTCTTGTTGCATTGGCTTTCAAATTGGAAGAGGGGCGCTTTGGTCAGTTAACTTATTTAAGGTATTACTATTCATTTTAGCTCCATTTTATTTTTTAAAGAAAAAAAAATGCTCCTTTTTCTTTCGGCCAACTGATTTATTTCCTTTTTATTTCAACCACCAGTATCTTGTTGCAACTTGATTCAGCTCCCATTCATTCAAAAATAAAAATAAAAAATGATACTGATGCAGCTCCTTTCACCTATGCAGTTTTCTTAATCTTCCTAACCTCCGTTAATGCTATCTGCTTTAATAGAGTATGTGATATATCCAAGTGCAAATTTATGATAAATCCCTTGGTGATTTCTTCTGGCAGAATCTATGAGGGTGTTATTCGGAAGGGTAATTTTATAATCAACGTAAATACAGGCAAGAAGATCAAAGTAAGCTCTGATTTGGTCATATGACTTTTTGGTTTGATATCATTAATGACTTTTGAGCTTACGAAATTAGGTCTGAAAAGATACATTTGCATGATAGGAAGTAGTTAAAGTTTTGAAATGTTAATGCACATTGTTGTATGCTTTTCTTTAATGACAAAAAAGAAAAAAAAGAAAAAAAAAAAAAAGAAAGAAAAAAAAAAAACCCCTCAATTGCAGGCATATGTTGAACCTTACCTTGTTTTGATTTTTCCATCCATGATATTTGGTTTTTCTTGTATTAAAATAAATTTATGAAGATAAATAAGAACACGTGCACATGCCAAAGACTTTATCAAGGGCTGAGGTATCCCCAATAAATAATGATGCCACTAGCCCATGAACTAGTGACCTCCTTAGCATCTCTCAACTCGTGATAAAAAGAAAGATCCAGGTGGTCAGTTGAATGAATCATCCTGGCAAGCATGGACCCAGCTGTATTCTCGTCTGCCTAGTTATGCCAAGCCAACAAGGGGTCAGGAAAGAAGATAGAAAGATACCCTTATTTCTGCCTCTTTGGAGCACGAAGCATGAAGCAAAGTGGCAACAAATTCTTGTGCAGGAGTGGGGAAGCATCTCTTTGAAAATATAAATGAGTACAAATAGGTAAGAAGCAGGAGCAGGAGTGAAAAATCTGAAGTGGGGATTCAAAGTGGGAGCAGCACCTACTTAGAAGGATCGTGCAACTAAGCTTTGGAGCATTGAAAGCCAACCAGACCTGAGAAAGCTGGTTTGCTTTCTCCTTTTGATCTTGTATGACTGCTCAGCAATACATGCCTAACCCATATTACCTCTCAAGATACTGTCCAAGTTGAATTTTAAAGCTCCTTAAAAGTTTCTACCAACTTACCACAGGCTTTTGGTTCTGCTCTTAGTTGTAGGTGATAATACTCTGATCCTTCTATGAGTACCCGAGTCAGATACTTGGTAAGGGATGCCCTTCTTCCAGATTGAAGTCTAGATCTACTGAGATTTTGAACCATAAAGTTGTTAGCTATTTAGCATTTATTCATACCATTTGGGCAACAAAGTCAACTTGTGATATTGTTTGAGAACTATGTTAACGTGATTATACTTACAATCAGAAAACAATTCTTGCAATATCTGTTTCTAGAATTTGGGTTTTGAGTTTTTTTACTATCTACCTAAAATGATCCTTGCCATTCTCAAGGGTCACATAAGTTGTAGGAACCTTTGTATTCAGTTTGTTGCTCCTCTCCTGTTTTGTGATCTCATTCTTTCTCCCACTTTGGAATCGTACTCTTGTTCCTACTTCCCAGGCATATTCTCTTCTTGGCATTTTGGGTACCACTTCTCCACTCCTGCTTCCGCTCCTGTTCACGTTTCTCCTCGCCATTGCATTTGTACAACCATCCCTGTTGTATGGCATTATTGAAGGCCACATAACATGTTCTTTTACTGCTTGGACTGGTCCAAACTGTTTCATTCCCCATAAGGATTTAATTACATAATGCTACAGGACAGAACCACATTATTTCTTAATGAAGACATGTTTATGAAAAAGATAAATTTATATAATATTTTTGGAAGTGAGCTCCCATTCATCTTCCTCTAAACAAGGTTTGAACAGAGCCAAATTATTTCTTAATGAAGACATGTTTCTGAAAAAGATAAATGCGTATTACATTTTTGGAAGTGAGTGCCCATTCATCTTCCTGTAAGCTAGGTTTACGCACGATTTTTTATTTATTTTTGAAAGATGCTTGCTCGCCATATTTTTATGTTTAAAATTCGAATTTGCAACAAAGGGTTGTTCTTGGAAAGTTTGTCTGCAATTAATATAGATGGCCAGAGAATACTTAAAAATTAATTTACTTTTCTTTGGAAGCATGAATCACTTTTTTAGGCAATGAATAGCTCTTTTAGTGTATTCTGAACTTTGTATCTTCTTTAATGACTATGCTTCCATTTGTATTTCCCATTCAGGTTCCTCGCTTAGTTCGGATGCATTCAGATGAGTTGGAGGTAAGTTGTTTTTTATATTTACCCCACATTAATTTATAGCAAGAAAATGGCCTCTAGAAAAGAAAAGAAAAGAAAAGAACATCAAGGAAATGACCATATGACCATGTTTCTCCATCTTTTCCCTTAAGTTTTCGGTACCTTTATTTCCTACATGTCATGGTATGAATTTGAATCCGATCATCCAGTAGGGTTGACCTTTTTGATGGGCCATAGCCCAAAGCTCATCTGGATTGGATAGTCCTAATGGTTTGAGTGACAGACTTTTGGGTGGAGAACATGGATGATTAAGAAAGAAGTCATTCAAATTTCCATTGACAGTTTTTCTCCCCCACTTGAAAATCCTCCAGTCGAAGGGTTAGGATTGTCTGATCAGTTATGGCTTTTGAATTGCGGGCATTCATCCTCCGACAGCTTGACGAATTGTTTGGATGGCCTACATGCAACCAGTGGCATATACGAGAGTGGGGTTGTGGATAACTTTAAAAACATTTTAGTTGCAAACACGTGAGGTTTTCTTTCAAAGGAAGTTAGCGCACCTATTAAATATATTAAAAGTATCCAGATTCAAACATTGACAGGCATGCCCTCTGTAATAACTAAGCTGCACATTTCAAGTTTCTATCAGTTTCAAATTTAATCAGTGACATTTTCATCTATTAGCAATTTTCTTTTGGTTATGAAGTTCTTCCAGTATCTTTACTGTTACTAATTTTCTGTATCTGGGTACAGGACATTCAAGAGGCCCATGCAGGGCAAATTGTTGCTGTTTTTGGTGTAGATTGTGCATCAGGTACCATCCATATTTCTGTGTTTTCTTTGATTTAATGTTTTGGTGCTTTATTTTCGCTTTTTTCTTTTTGAATTTCAACTTTGTCATCCATTTCTCAGGCGATACCTTCACTGACGGTTCAGTTAGATACACCATGACTTCTATGAATGTCCCCGAACCTGTGATGTCTTTGGCTGTCTCACCTGTATCTAAAGATTCTGGAGGACAAGTGAGTGGTTTCCATCAATTATTTTTCTTTCCCATTTACATGTTGAATATGCAAGTGGTACTCATTCTGTCATTTTTTCTATTGTGGTGTCAGTTTTCAAAAGCTTTAAATCGCTTTCAGAGAGAGGACCCAACTTTTCGTGTTGGTTTGGATGCAGAGAGCGGGCAGGTCTGCTCAGATCTCATATCTCTTGGGAAAACCTTTTACATGCCTTAGAATGACATAGTAAATATTGTGTGAACAGACGATCATTTCTGGGATGGGAGAGTTGCATTTGGACATTTATGTTGAACGGATACGAAGGGAGTATAAGGTGCCTATAACTTTCAGAGGATAAGAAGCTAAGCTTTAAGTCTGATTAGCCATGACAGGTTTAAAAGTTTGGTATGTTGACTTAAGGCTTTTTGTGTGGACCCTTTATAAAGGTTGATGCAGTTGTTGGAAAGCCTCGTGTTAACTTCAGAGAGACTGTCACTCAGCGTGCTGAATTTGATTACTTGCATAAGAAGCAAAGTGGAGGTCAAGGTCAATATGGAAGGGTCTGTGGGTAAGCATGTATCTTTTGGTGACATGGATTGCATTTGTCCAGCATAGAGTTTATGCTTAAGCTGAAGATTAGAAATAGATTTCAATTTAGCCAAATGGAGTATCTTTAATAGTTGTCAGATGAGCCATTTTGTTTCTCTCTTGAAGTTCTTTTTATGGACATCAAATTTTAAACCACATGCATTTGTAGGATTTTCCATTAGTCATTTTTGGAAGGTCACTGAGTAGAAAAAGTTTGCTAAGTCTGATATTGTCCTTTTCTGTTTTTCTGATTATACCCAGTTACAATGTACAAAAAATGCATTTAATGGATTTAAATGCTTTATTAACCAAGTGCCCCAAGACGGTTGATATGTAATCTTTTTTCTTTTTTTGGTCATATTGTTAAAGAGGATATGGATCCTCCTGATGTTGATCCGGCTGCAAGCATGGTGATGGCTGAGCGAGCTAGGGGTTTCTAGACAAGCGGCTTCCCATTGAGAAGCCAAAGGAGCAGCCGGAGGAGAACTTGCAGACAGCGACATGCATCGGTAAACAAGGCGACAAGGGGCCGAAGGAGAGGTAGGTCATCAACATGCCTAGTGTAGATTAAGGAGAAGATTTGCATACAACCTTGAGACTAGCGGAGCTTGTTTGGGAATGAAGCATGGAGCCCTACTGTCGGAGTGGATGGAGGTTTGAGGATGGAATTATGTTTAAAATGGAAAAGATCCTGTCACGAGGAGGGTTTGCCGGAGCTTCCGACGCTGTATATTGGCAATGTCCCTCGCGAATGGGGTAGGTGGGGGGATGAGGCTGGCCGTACGACTGCGTCCGTACAGTCGTACGGACATGAGGGGTGGTCCGTACGGTTGTATGGTTGGGTAGGGTTTAGGTCTAGAGGGTTTTGGGGAAGGTGGGGATGGGATTTGTGAGGAAAGAAAGGAAAATGAAAGAAATAGAGAGAGATAAGAAGAAAAAAGTAAAAAGAATACCTTCAAGAAAAGAAAAATAAAGAGAAGATAGTTGGAATCTCTCTGGCTTCACACAAAACTCCAATCACAAGAGGCATTTTCTTTGCTTAAAGCAACAAAGAATAAAAATTTATTTGCAATCCCCCCTAGGGCTTCACATGCCTAAACCCTTACTAGTCTTTATGGGGTGTTTTTACAAAAATACTCCCTATTGCATATAAAATGTCTAAAACACCTTTATTTCAACTAAATTATAAATTAAACCAAAATACCTAAAATAAATAAACAAAATAGCTAAACTTGGCTATCTCAATGGTTCCATCGTGTCCAATTAGTCCACGATCAAGATGGTCCACGGTCACAATCCAACGGTCCATGTGCGAAATCCAATGGTCCAACATTGCCAACTAAGCAACCCACATGTCTCTTCCTAGTGTAGGATCTTTAAAGATGCACGATCATGCATGTGGGGTCTTCAACGGGGCTAGGAACTTAAATCGGGTCCACTAGGCCCCATGTAATGATCATCTAGCCGTTACGAAACAAGGGTAGCTCTCCTCCATCCCTAAGAAACTCTAAAAGTGCTTAATGTCCTCATCACTTCGCCTTTGTTCGCATGTTGACGCAGGATGAGGCAAATTGTAGCATTGCTGTGTGAAAGGAAGGCTTACCAACGAAGAAAACTGCTTCTGGAGATGGCAAAGTTTGGCCCAGATGTAGCTAACAAGGAAGCAACATCCAAGGAGGTTGACGGGAGGTGAGGGTTGCTGTTTGTATTAGGACTATGGAGGGGTTATGGAAGGAGATGGTAAGGGTGTCTCAATCGACTGGCCATGATCCTTCAAAGATGTGGTTTTAGGGAGTAAAAGTGGGGATGGGAAGCTTTCAAGGTGAAGGAGGGAGGTTTGTGTGAGGTGAGTGGAAGTTCAGGTGACAATGACAAGGGGGGTGGATATGGTTGTGGGTAAGGAAAGAGAGGAGAGTCAGGGGACCAGGGTGGAGATTGGGGTGGTTAAGAAGATGGGAGGGGGATATGGGCAAGCAGGTTATATTAGCCAGGTCTAAGGAAGTTGGATGGGTGTGGATTAGCTGGGACTTTGACGGTCTGACAGTCCGGGTCCATCCAAAAAAACTTCCAGAAGTGGGGGAGTAGCTTCAAAGGTCGATGGTGGTCTCCACTCGACAGGGTGCTTTTATAGCATAGGTGAAAAGGTGGATGGAGGAAAATTGTGATGTGAATAAGAATGAAATTTTGAGAAGGCTGAACCAATCGGAAGTGTGCTCCTGACGTTGCAGAAGAGGAGATCAATAAGGTGTTGTTGGTGTGGGGTTTGTATCAGGATGACCTGGTACGAGGTTTATGTAAGTGAGAGTTTTGGTAAGTCCTTGGACAAGAGGAGGCATGGTTCGAAGATCTTCTGCTTAAACTGTGAATGTAGAAGGCCTTGATGAAGGTGGGCGAGTTTTTGGGGAGATGGCGACGATGGATTCTCATACGACGAATTTCGTTGATCTTTGGGTGGTGCATCTCTATGTAAGGAGATGTCGCCTGTCGTCGGTACCGGAGAATGTCACCATTTTCGTCGATGACATGAAACTGGCAATTAGGGTAAGGAGAATGTCTTGGGAGGAGACAAGCCTAGCTCAATCAAGAGATGACGAGCTTCGGGAAAGGTAGGAGGGGACGAGTGCATTGGAAGCAGATATGGTAGATGATGGAGTATGTTTATCTTTGGCGGAGCACCAAATTGTTTGAAGGACGCATGTTGCAACCAACAATAGGGGCAGTGGTAGGTGAGCTCGTGGAGAAGTATAGTGAACTGAAAAATAGTAGGGTGCTTTGGAGAGCACGACCTTCTTTGTGGGAGCATCGGAATGCGACATGCATCAAGCGCGTTAGAAGGGTAAGCCTATGGAAGTTGAGGGTATGCATGCTTCCGAATGCGGCAAAGGAGATCTTGTGGTCCCTCTCTAAGGGCAAAGAAGCTCGGCCTTAGTGGGTGCCGATCCCTCATCAGTTGGAGATGGACTACTCCATTGTTAGGGTTTGGATTTGTGATGCCGTGACGTTAATGACATTGGATGTGGGTTCGGGTCTTAAGGCAGCTAAGGGAGAGATGGCTATGGTCACATATCTCCAGGAAGCAGAAACTGAAGATGCCTTGCCTCTTCAAGTATCAATTGCCCACCCTGTGTGGGTGGGTGAGAAGGCAATGGTTACAACTGATGATGAGTAAAGGCTGGTGGTTGCAACACATGGTAGTCATATTGTTGGAGTGTTAAAAGTCCCTTGATATACATTAATACGCCATCCTCTAACAGCTCAAGCTTTTAGAGAAAGTGGTTGTTTAACATGATATCAGAGTGGAAGGTCAAGTGTTCGAATTCCGAAAGTAGCAAATATGCCACCGGAATATATTTTTTGAGTTGATCCCAATATGTTTCCATGCGAAGTTCTACCATACACGTGCGGGGGAATATTGAAGTGTTAAAGTTCCTCGATATACATTGATACACCATCATTTGACGAATCGAGCTTTTAGAGAAAGTGGTGATTAGACATGGTATTAGACGGAAGGTCTTGTGTTCGAATCGCAGGGGCAGCGAATATGCCTCCCTAATATATTCTCTCATGGGGGGTTGTTTATGGTGTGAGTTGTGATTTTTCCTCCACCATTGCCTAGTATGTTCTCGTGCGGAGTTCCACCCTGCACGTGCGGGGGAGTATTGGAGTGTTAAGGTCTCTTGATATACATTGTTACACCATCCTCTGATGGCTCAAGCTTTTAGAGAAAGTGGTTGTTTGACATAGTATCAGAGTGAAGGTCTAAGTGTTCAAATCCCGAAAGTAGCAAATATGCCACCAGAATATATTTTTCGAGCATCCTTCTTTAAAAGCTCAAGCCGTTAGATGATGGTGTATCAATGTATATCAAGAGACTTCAACACGCCAACACTCCCCTGCACACATGGGGTTGAATTCCACATGGGAACATACTAGACTCAATTCGGAAAATATATTCCGGTGGCATAGTTACCACTTTCGGGATTCAAACACTTGACCTTCCGCTCTGATACCATGTTAAACAACTACTTTCTCTAAAAGCTCGAGCTGTTAGAGGATAGTGTATTAATGTATATCAAAGGACTTTTAACACTCCACTCCCTCGCATGTGTGTGGTGAAATTTCGCATGGGAACATACTGGGCAAAGGTGGAGGGACAGCCACAACTCACACCATAAATGACCCCTCATGAGGGAATATATTAGAGAGGCATATTTGTTGCTCCCGGGATTCGAACACGACCTTCCGCTATGATACCATGTTAAACAGCCACTTTCTCTAAAAGCTTGAGCCGTCAAAGGATGGTGTATTAATGTATATCAAGGGACTTAACACTCCAACACTCCCCCACACATGCGCGGTGGAACTCGACACGAGAACATACCGGGCAATGGTGGAGGATCACTCAACTCACACCATAGATGGCCCCCGTGGGAAAATATATTCTGGTGGTATATTTGCTGTTTTCGGGATTCGAACACTTTACCTTCCGCTTTGATACCATGTTAAATAACCACTTTCTCTAAAGGCTTGAGCCGTTATAGGAGGGCATATTAATGTATATTAAGGGACTTTTAACACTCCAACACTCACGGGAACGTACTGGGCAAAGGTGGAGGTAGAGAAAGTGGTTGTTTGACACATGTTTCGGTGGCAAAAGGTATGAGATGGGTTAGGGATGCCCTAGAGGGAATGGGTTGTTTGATCTGAGTCACTTTCGGGGATTGTCACGAGGATTATGTAGAACTATTTCACCTAATGGAGAGGAGATGCCTTGAAAAGGAGACAATGCTGGCACAATATGGTTTCTAAATCTCCAATGGGCTCTAGGGAACTGAAAAGGTTGGCATGTTTAGTTAATTACGAGACACATATGTTCTGTTGGACAGGGAGTGGGGAGAAAAGGAAAGGTATCCCAAAGAAGATTCTGTGTTGAAAAGTGAGTGGGCTGGGCTGCTCCCAGAAATGAGCCCAAGTTAGTGTTTTTTGCAGGTGTTTCAAACCTCAAGTTGTTGCGATACAAGAAAAGAAACTCTGTTCATTGAATCAGAAATTAGTGTTGGAAATTTGGTGTGGTCAATCAAACGACTGGGTGTGGAAGGACGCTGAGGGGTCTGCAGGTGGAATGCCAACCATTTGGGACTCTTCTATATGGTTTAAGGAAGATTGGTGGTCCAGGGGGCTGTTTCAGTTCTCTTGAGGAACATGCTGACTGGCTTCAGGCGGGCCTTTACAAATGTGCACGGTCCAAACTCTCCTACGTTGCGAGGTGGCTTGTGGATTGAGTTGGATGTGGCTGTAAACAAGTGGCAAGTGCCGTGGTGTGTAGGAGAGGATTTTAACACAGTCAGATTCCCTTGCAAAAAATCTATGGGGGACTGTATCTCACGAAGCATGACTGATTTCTCGGCATGGGTATAGAAAAATGTTCTCGTTGATCTTCCAATGGGGAATGTAAAATTCACATGGTTGAATGGTCAGGCTACGCCTATTCAGTCCAAACTGGACCGCTTCCTCGTTTCGGCGGAATGGATTGATATGTTTCCTCTCTCGAACTGGCGAGGTCTACCAAAAACTATTTCTGACCATTGCTCGATATTTCTCGAGGTTGAGGTGGAAGATTGGGGTTCCAGATCCTTTAGATTAGAGTTTGACTGGCTGGAGGTTGAGGGTTTCCAAGAGTTGGTAAAAGCAGTGGTGGGATTCTTTCTTGGTGGAGGGTTACCCGGGTTTTGTTCTCTTTCAGAAAATGCGACTCTTGAAGGGGAAGCTTACGCGGTGGAAGAAGTAAGTTCATGGGAAAAGGGTAGAGGAGATAGGGGCTTTATTCTCTGAAATACATGCACTGGACATTGTGGGGTTGACACTATCTGATGAGGAGCTAGCTAGAAAGAAGAGGCTCTTAGATTGGAATACAAGTGCCGCTTAAGGGAAGTTGAGATAAAATGGAGACAGAGATCGAGGGCTATTTGGCTGAAGGGTGAAGGAGAAAGAAAAGGTGGGAGAGGTTATAGTTGATTTCTACAAGAAGCCGCTATCGGGGGAGTGGGTCTTAAGACCCAAGCTTGATAACCTTACGTTCTGCTCCCTGTCGATAGAGGTTGTGTCGTCTATTGAAGGCCATGTATCAGAGGAAGAAATCAAGTGGGCAGTTTGGGAGTTGGGTAAAGACAGCACCGGGTCTAGATGGTTTTCTGCTAGCATTTTTTCAAGTGTTTTGCAATTCAGTAAAATCAGATGTAGAAGCCTTCATCCAGAATCCTTTGAGAGTGGTAGACTTGCGAAGGAATTCGGTGTCTCATTTATAGCTTTGATCCTTAAGGAGGGAGCTGGCAGTCTAAAGGATTTCAGACTGTGGGGAGGATGGCAGAGGTGTTTGGATGCAAAACATGCTCTTTTCCGTCCACTAACCTGGGGCTCCCACTTTGTATCGGAAAACCTCCAATACATCTATGGGATTGGGTAATTGAAAGGTTCAAAAAGAAGCTATCTTTCTGGAAGCGCCGATATCTGTCTCTAGGTGGAAGGCACATCCTGATAAACATGGCCTCATCAAACTTGCCACTTTATTCCCCCCCCCCCCCTTTCAGTGTCCCATGGGAGTGATTAAAAAGTTGGAAAAGCTTAGAAGGGACTTTCTTTGGAAAGGGGCCGAGGAAAAGAAGAAATTTCACTTAATGAATTGGGATGATGTGTCCCGTCTGAAGGAAAATGGGGGAGCAGGGATTAGGAAGATGGCTGTTGTCAATAAAGCACTATTGGGCAAGTGGCTTTGGAGGTTTATAAAGGAAAACAAGAGTCTTTAGAAAGAAGTTATTGTGAGAAAATATGGGTCGAGGAGATAGGATGATGGCCTAGAAAATCAACTTTGTATAAGGCCATAAGACTGTGGAAGGCAATAGTCGAGATGGAAGGAAGCTTTAGGGCAGGGATATCCTTCTCTGTGGGGGATGGGTAGTTTGTCAAATTTGTGAAGATATTTGGCTGGGGAGTCGGCCTTTAAAGGAATCGTTCCCAGCTCTAGCTTTGGTTTCTTCAGATCTGGATATTTCAGTGCAAGTTACTTCGCTCATCTAGGCTCGTTTCAGGTGTGGACTCCACCGTGCAGAAGGCACTTAAAGGAAGATGAAGAAGCTGAGCACCTCACGCTTTTGGAGTGACTTTTGGGAGTCAAACTCAGTTTGGAAAGGGATTCAATATGTTGGACTCTAGACAAGTTGGGTTCTTTCTTAGTTAAACCCTTCTACTTGATGCTATCTGGATCCTACTCGGGACTCAAACCGGCACACTCTTACTTTATTTGGTGTCCTACGGTGCCTAGAAGAAGGTCGCGGCTTTTGTATGGCTGTCTAGTTGGAACAAGATCCTTACTATCGATAATCTCCACAAGTTGGGCCTTCCCCTAGTCAACAGTTGTCCCTTAAGTTGGATGGACAACGAATTGGTTAATCACATTTATGCGTGGTTTGGGTCAATTTCCTGTCGTTGTGTGGAGTTCCCTGGGTGAAGCCAAAGTTCCTACTCGACTTACTGAGGGTCTGGCATGGGGGTGGCGTTGGCAAGACCAGAAAATGTGTTTGGCGGCTACTTTTGCTACCGGTTTTGTGGGCAATATGGCAGGAAAGGAATAATAGGTGTTTTAACAACTTATCTAGAACTGCTTTGGTGGTGTTCTCCAAGGCAAAACTTCACATTATTGAGCGGGCAGCCTCTTTGCCCTCGTTGAAGAACTGTACCTCGATTCATTCCTCTTGGAACGATCTGTAATTTGTCTTTTTAAAAATTTATATATATATATATATATATATGGCCCGAGGCCTCGGGTGTATCTTATCTCTTGTGCTTCAATTCTCCTAGAGATTGCGTATAGCTGCTCTACATTACTGTGTATTGCTGGCCTTTCGGCCTTGTGTTATAAATAAATCTCGTCATCTTTCCAAAAAGAAAAAAGAAAAATTGTTAAAGAGGATAACTTTTTTTTTTTTATTTTTGAAAGGTAATGGCAATTTTATTAAAAGAGCACAAAAGCTTAAAGAGGATAACACCTTAGCAGGAATTGTCATGATGTGACTTCTACTATAGCAACATTGGATTTTAATGACTAGCTTAATTATGTTTATCTGATGCCAAGCAATGTACAACTTTTCTCCCTTTTTCGGCAGATATGTTGAGCCACTACCAATTGAGTCATCGACAAAATTTGAGTTCGAGAACCTGATTATAGGGCAGGCTATACCTTCAAACTTTATCCCAGCAATCGAGAAGGGGTTCAAGGAAGCAAGCAATTCGTGAGTAGTATCCTAGTTTCTTATGGAAGGCTGTGTACATGTTTATTTGTTTTGTATAGTGTTTTTGATGGATGTATAATCTTCTATCAATGCCTGTTTAGAGGTTCGCTGATCGGGCATCCAGTTGAGAACATTCGTGTTGTTTTGACGGATGGTGCATCCCATGCCGTGGATTCCAGCGAACTTGCCTTTAAGTTAGCTGCAATTTATGCATTTAGACAGGTTGACTTCCTTTCTCTCAACTTTTGGTGATTTTTGCTGTAAATGCACACGAGTACATAAGTTGTATAAAAATGACCTGAGAATATGGATATTCTTGGATTGTCAGTTCATGCAAGTGGGCCCATGGTTCAGCATTTCTGACCATTGGGCAATGGGTCTTAAGTAACATGGGTAGACCATGTCCCAGAAATACTTAATAGGACAATGCAATATCATATGTGAAGTTATGGTCTACAAAATAGGCAGTTAACAAGAAAAAATACAGCAATCATTCAGTACTGCACAAAATAGGCAGTTAAAAAGAAAAATATAGCAACCATTCAGTACTGCATGTTCAACTGATAGGGGACCCCAGATCTGTTGCTTGGATCTTCCATCCTTGGAGTGGTGTTCCTTTTTTGTTGTTGGAGAATTGTCCATTCATGGTGAGACGCAACATATCAACTATCTGGATTGAACTTTGGTACCCACTTGTACAGACTGGAAGGTAAGGATCCTATGAATATCCTTGAGTATCACATAATTCCCTTTCTAGAGATGGCTAATGTCTGTGAATTTGCACATACATTTTTGTCCTGTATAGACAGTGATTACTTGGCACTCGAATTCTCACATTAGCATTCACTTTATAAAACAGTGCTATGCAGCAGCTAAGCCAGTCATACTGGAACCCACTATGGTGGTGGAATTGAAAGTACCAACGGAATTCCAGGGTACTGTTACTGGTGACATTAATAAGTGAGTGCTTTTAAATGTCTTTCTATTGTACTAGCATGTCATTGGGGGTTTTCTGACCAAATCATGGAATTGAAACTTCTCAATGTTTTCCTGATTGTAGGAGAAAAGGGGTGATTGTCGGAAATGACCAGGATGGAGATGATTCTGTAATCACAGCTCATGTATGTACATGCCCTTTTCTATTTGATTAATTGGACTGCTTTGATAATGCCAATAATTAGCTAGTTGTAGCAGTACACAACGAGGGCAAAGAGGCATCTTTATTCAGTATGTTTTTCAGTCTGCTTTGGTATCTTATACTTAACAACACAGGGAAGTCACTATTATCAGAATATATTCTGACAAATTATTTGCAGAGCTCGTGCTGCTGTGTATGCAATGAAATACAATTGAATTGTCCACTGTTGTTCTGATTTTGCAAACTGGAGATTTTCCTTTGCGTCCATTTTTAATTATATATTTTCCAGGGAATTAAAGCATTTTATTGGTTGGTGATGTCAGATTTTCTAGCATCCATAGAAACTTGGATGTTTCTTGCTTGTCTTATTACCCTAAAACATGACTGCAAATTATTTGGTACTAACTCAAATTCGACCATATTCAGTAAGGGCCCATTTAGACACACTTCCTCAGAAGGGATTTCTTTTTTTTTTTTTTAAAGCAATGAAGAAAATATATTGAAAGGGAAGGAAAGAAATACAGAAGGCTGCTGAGATAGCAGGCAGACAACAAACTAAGCACCTAAAAAAGCTAGATCTAAGTCTTTAAGACCCAAAACATTGAACCCCCATTCAAACATCAGCTTTTTGGCAAAAGATCCCACATCTTTAGCTGTAGACTGAGTATCATTGAAGCATCTATCATTCCTTTCCTTCCAAACCGCCCACCAAATTGCAACAACTGCCATTCTCCATATTCTTGATCGCACTTTACCAAGCTTATACCCCTGCCAAGCTTCTAGGAAGGAGGCTGCCGAGAAGGGGATACAGCCAACTATATTGAATCTTGGCCAGAAGTCCCACCAGATCTGAGATATAAAAGGGCAATGAACAAAGAGATGATCGACCGACTCCTCACTTCGCATACAACAGAGGCATATATTTACGATCTGCATCCCACGTTTTCTGAGGTTGTCAATAGTGAGAATCCAGTTCATAGCTGCAAGCCAAACAAAAGAAATATATTTGGGGGGGGCTGGAAACTTCCAGATAAATGGGCAAGCTTGCGCAGCGGCTGAAGGAGTATAGGCTAAACAAGAATAGAAGGATTTAACTGAAAACAGTCCAGACCTATGACGCAGCCACTTCAGATTATCTGGAGAATGAGGGTCCAGACTGACTGTAGAGAGATCTTGAAGCAGTTGCACATAATCAACGATCTCATGATCTTGAAGGTTTCTGTGACAATTAATTCCCAGACCCCGGTACTTCCCACTTGAGAAAAATGCGCTGCTACAGAACCCTCTTTGTTAGTTGCTATACAAAAAATCAACGGAAATTTGTTTCTCAATGAACATTCTCCGAACCAGTGATCTTCCCAAAATCTAATCGCCGACCCATTGCCCGGAATAAATCCTATATTCGAAATGACTGCTGATTTATGACTATGAATGCCTTTCCACACGTAAGAAGCCCTGTATATTGAAGAGTCCTTGGTCCACCAGCCACCTGGAGACTGACCGTATTTACCTTTGACTAGGATATTCCACAATGCTTCAGATTCAGTGCCCAGACGCCAAACCCACTTACCCAGAAGTGCAGAATTCATGAGTTTGAGATTTTTGATATTTACTCCCCCATTCTTGAAATGGCTGCACACTTTCTCCCAATCCATAAGATGAAATTTCTTCTGGTGCTCGTTATCGCCCCACAGGAAGTAACGTCTAAGCACATCGATGCGTTTCACATGGAAGACGGACATCTATACAGCGACATGAAATAAAGCGGGAGATTGGACAACACTGCCTTAATTAACGTGATCCTGCCTCCCATCGAAAGGTAGCGGCATTGCCAGGTGGCTAGTTTCTTCTGAATTTTGGCAATGATGTTGTCCCACATCTCAATCAGGGGCGGACCCAGCGCTAGTGGAAGACCAACAAACGTTGATGGGAAAGACCCAGATGAGCAGCCCAATATATCAGCTAAAACAGTAAGCTCCTGATCCGAAACATTTACACCAAAAAGTTTTGATTTAGACAAATTGATTTTCATACCTGAAACCGCCTCAAAACATCTTAGGGTCATGTGAAGATTGTTAACTGATTCAACGTCTGCCCCTACCATGATCATCGTATCATCGGCAAATTGAATGTGAGTGATGGGGGTAATCGCATCCGAGATTGAGACACCACTGAACAGCCCAGCATTCTGACCACTCAGAATCATCTGCGACAAAGCCTCCCCGATCAGAAGGAACAAAAGAGGAGAGAGGGGGTCCCCTTGGCGGGGATTTCTGAAAGAAGGGGGTTTCAAGCCTACCTTTTCGGTCAACTTGGTGTTTTAGCGGCTGTCGTGTCGAGCAGGAGAGGAGACGGGTTTGTAAAATGCATCGAAATGCACAACCACGGTTTGGATCAAAACCGCATTTCAGCCCCAAAAACCCCTTTGGAGGGTGCTTCCAAATGGGCCCTAAAAGAATTTGCAACCAAGAAGCAGGTCTAGACAACCGTGTGCTGTGAATGTCTAATTCAGTATACAGTTGTGGCCTCGTCTGTCTTTTAATGTTGCCCCCTATCATACTTCTTGATATTATGTACTTTGTTTTTGCATCTCACATAGTTCAGTAATCTTCATTTTATTTAATTCTGCATCTCACATAGTTCAGTAATATTCATTTTATTTAATTACACCTCTATGATTGAAATTTAGAGCAGGCAACACGCTGTTGCATATGACATCACACACCCCACTGTTTGTTACATGAGATTGTGCTATAGGCTGTGTTTGGAAGTTACTATGCATTCAGTGCAATGACCATGGCTGAAAAGGCCATTGTGCCCAGTTTGGTTCTGCCGCATTCAGCTTTGCTATTCTTAGCCGGTTCGACAAACTTAGTTCAAAAGTGCAATGGGGTTCCCATGCATTCCAATCCAAACCACATTTCATCTGAAATTCAACACAGGTGAAATATAGGCAAATGGTAGTTCATCCGCCCTAAAGCAATGTCTTAATTGCTTGTCATGTTCGTATTTATCCAACTCCTGTTTGAGACTGTTCTCCTGCTTGAGACTGTTAAGCGAAAAGTGGAAATTACAACATAGCCTGGAAGAGAAGATGACCTTCGCGGAATTATATCCAGTCAACGAGTGAAGTGCAGTCATGAGGATTTTTATTAATCTATTTTTCTTTTTTGAGTTTCAGGTCCCTTTGAATAACATGTTTGGATACTCGACGTCCCTTCGCTCAATGACACAGGTGACAGTTCTTTTAAACATGAACTATCTTGGTAGGTTGCATGCATTTATTCACATATGCTCCATCAAGACGTGGTTGCGTCACTTGATGCATGTATGCACGTGTAACAGTGTAGCATGTCCATCTATGCACATACACATGGATGGAAGGTACTTTAGAACACTCTTTATGTTGGGTTTTGTTGATTGATTTTAGCCCTTGTTTGTGCAGGGAAAAGGTGAATTTACGATGGAATACAAAGAGCATCTGCCGGTTCCCCAGGATGTACAGATGCAACTGGTGAACACATACAAGGCCAGCAAGGGAACGGAATAGCCGGCTTTCTGGCAAGTGTGCATTACATTTCATTTTTTTCCATTTAGACTCTTGTAGCATGTTGCCCACATGTAACATTTTTGTTGGTTTCTAGTACAAAATGAGCAAGGTGAATATTTATAGATATATCTTATCTAGGCAGAGAAGTGCTATAGCCATTGATAGAAATCAATCATAAATGATTCAACAATCCATTAAATTTTGAGAAGCTGAAATAATGTAATGTAGTTTTTTGTCATCAGTCATCTGCAAGTATAAAATATTAAACAGTCTAAAACAGTTCCTGGGTGTATTTTTTGTTTTTGTTTTTGTTATATATATATACACACACTTGTATTTTAATTGAATTTGGCTGAGCATCTGTTACCCATTATTATTTTGAAATTGAAATGTCATTATGATCTCTACACTGCTGTACCGACCTAGCCTTCCAGCTTTTGTTTTCTTCGGCTCCCATTTTTACTTCATTTTCTCCCGTGCACAAGGCAAAATCGCTATTCTGGTTGCGTATTGAGCGGAGAAGTTTTGATAAGCCTCTACATTGAGGTGGGTGATCCCACTTATGTATACGGCCAAGCATATGGGGCATCTCAGCCGTGCATTGAGGTGGGTGATCACACAAAATCAGGCCCCGAAACCACCAGAGGTTTAGGAACGAAAAAAGGCCAACGGTTTGAACATGCAGATCTTCCTTGTGGGGCTTGGATGCTGGTACGAACGTGCCAGATTGCTGCTACGTGTTTCTATGCATGGTAGGTTTGTGGGCTTGTGAAAAGGTCATGCAGGCCTTTGAGAAGGCTAATGATGCTTTACTAACGATCAGCAGATCAAGTGGGACTCATGGGTGGATGCCCATCCACCAAGGTCGGTGGATCCCTGACTGTGGGGCCCACCGTGATATATTTTTCCTCTATCATCGCCGTCCATTTAGCCAGCTCATTTTAGGGCATGATCGAAAAATACAGCAGACCCAAATCTCAGGTGGATCACGCCACAGGAAGCAGTGGTGATTTAGGATTAAACACTTCTTATGGGCCGCAAAGGTTTTGGATCAAGCTGATATTTGTGTGCTCTCTTTTTCTAGGTCTTTGTGACCTTAACAACAGGTTTAATGGCAAATAAACATTCTGGTGGCCCCCAAGAAGTTTTTAATGGTGGGCGTTCAGTCACCACTGTTTCCTGAGGTGTGGTCCATGTGAGATTTGGATCTGCAGCATTTTTGGGCTCATGCCCTAAAATGAGCTGGTGAAACAGATGTGCCGCATGTTCTAACAGATAAAAAATAAAAAATCACGGTGGGCCCCACAGTTCCACCGCTGGCCTCACAGTCAGGGTTCCGCCAGCTAGAGCTGTACACCAATCGAGTTAGCATTGTTAACTTACTCGACGCGACTTTAAAAAGTTCAATTCGACTCGGGTTTGAAACTGAGTTGGAGCCAAGTCGAGCTCGAATCCAACTTGAATCGAACTTGGATCGAACTAGTTCGGTGACTTGGTTATTTTGATATTGATGTTGCTCACCAAGTGTTTGATGAAATGACTTAACGAAGTGTTGGCTGGTGGCGAGTAAGGTATGGATATGAACAAATACCCTTGTGTCTTGATTTTGATGTTGCGTACTAAGTGTTTGATGAAATACTATAAACAAATATCCTTGCATCTTGATTTTGATGTTGCCTACTGAGTGTTTGATGAAGTACGGAAACTGCTACAGATGTTTTACATATTGTGATAAATTGAAGGTGCATGCGTTTGAGAAAATGCCGCACATGCTCGGTCTTGGCTTGAACTCGGCTTGAACTGGCTTGAGCTGCTGACTGAACCGAGCTGAGCTGACCAGTCAGGCTCGAGGACTGTGCTGAGTTCGAGTTGGAGTCAGCTAGTGGTCGAGCTGAGCCAAGCTCGACTCGTGTACAACTCTACCGCCAGCCTGGGCTGTTCATTTAGTGGGTCCCATGTGCATGATATTTGATGAATTTCCCTCGAAATCCCAAAACGGGCCAGCCAGGCTGATGGGCAATTAAATGAAGCCTAACCCTGACCTGGTGATTAAACGGGCTACGGGCTCAAATTTCAGGGCTGTACTGATCCCTCGGTCCTAGTATTAACAGTCCAAAGTGGGCTGGCCTTGTATTCAAGCCCAAGCATGGCCTGAAAGCTTGACGGGCCGGCCCAGCCCATTGGCAGCCCTAGTTGGCATCATTTAACACAAGGTGCGGCTTTAGTATGATAAGAAATGCAAAGTGGGGCCCACTGCATGGATATTGACAGTTGATGATTAGGCCTATTATCTGCCTGATATTGGCCATGCGTTTTTTTCTTTTGGCATCTTGTCAATTGATGGCTAGGATCGCGCAGTTAGGTTGATTCAATGATCATCACTTGCCAGGAGCCTGATGGAATGATTGAGCTGCCTGTATTAGTGATGAAGTTGACTTTCTAAAGTACTAACCGAATGGGCCCAGGAGTTTGAATGTAGTGCAAGGTGGGCCCCACCTCTATCCCATCCTTGATAGATAGAACTCGGTAACTTGAGGCTTGATGGCGTCATCTGCAAGCAGATACTGGCCTATCCGTGGAGTGATGTTGAATATCTGAGAATGCCAACCATGAATTGATCACTCCCTTTCTTTTGAAAAGAAGCTTTCTCAATTCAAAGAAAGGAGTCTCGGATTCCTCATTTTAAAAAAAAAAGAAAAAAAAAAGCACCAATTTCTGTATTATATGCTTTAGATTACAACGGAGGACCAAATATAGGTGTGTTTGGATGCACTATTCAATTGAATTGCAACAATTTATCTAAAAAACAGAAAAGAAAAGAGAAGAAAAAAAAAAGAAAAAAAGAAGGAAAAGAATATTACAGATCCCACAGCTGGCTGATTGATTCTACAGTCAGTTAATTAATTTTCTAAATTCTAGATTTTATCTCCATGTAGAAAGTCATTATTAATGTAGAGCTAATAAAAATGCTAATTTTGAATGATAGCAATAGCTAATAGACAACATATAGTGACCATTTTGGCGACATGAGCAAAAGTCTAATGGTAATCCAACCCTATCTTCTGATTATACTCCTTGGCTATCCTTTGGCAATGAGACGATCCTTGTAATGGTCAAGAAAGCCATTAGAGTTATGCTTGATTTTTGTAAACCCATTTACATCCGATACGTTTTCTGGTTAGGTCTCTTAATTAATATCAATTGATTATTGTATTTGAGATTGCAGTTTAGTTTATTTAAGTTGTGATCTCAAATACGTAATTATGATCAATAAAATGTGATGAACTCATTTTTAAGTGGCATCAAACACACCTTTAGGATTTGGTAGAGACACGATCTTGCCCGTAGCTATTGGAAGTATTCGAAATCTGAATTACATGCAAGTCAGCAGAGGGGAGTCTCTGCAATTCTGCTGGCCCTGTTGTTGAGTTCGTCCTTCATGATTAGTAGAGGGCACTGTTTGATGCTGATGTGTTCTAGCTCAGAGCACGAGTCTAGGATGTTGCAAAGAACTTCACAAGATATTGTAGCATTGTTGAGGTTGAGAAACTTGAGTTTTGGCATGAATTTCCCAATTGAAGAGTAGATGGCCTAAATTGAGGTCCACCAGGCTTGGACAAGATTGACCCATTTCTTTGATAACTGATGCGGAGACAGCAGAGAAGAACTTAACGTTGATGAGTTTCAGGTGCTTGCAAGTGCGAATTAGATTGAACAGAGGAGCTGATGACAATTTGGAAGGGAGATTGACTCAATTGATGGGCATCTAGCTTGCAATTGGATCCAACATGATGAATGTTATTGAATTGAAATTGTGGGGATTTGAGTTAACCCCCTTTGATGGAGTTGATGACCCAAAGAAATCCCACCGTTCCTTGTGATAGATTTCGTGAGATGAAAGTAGAAGCAATCTCTACTGCTATCAACAGCAGAATTACTTTCGTTCAAAGAGTGATTTGATTATGATAATGGTGCATCTATATTTAACTTATTATTATTATTTTTTATCAAAACACTAATTTTTGGGTAGGGTGTGGGCCATTGCCTACAACCTATTCTAAGACTTGATCCCACAAACTGCAACAGGAGAGCATACACGAGCACTTAGACATCATTTTTAGAGAGAGAGAGAGAGAGAGAGAGAGAGAGAGAGAGAGAGAGAGAGAGAGAGAGAGCCCACAGAATGGATGATCCTAACAATCAAATATTTGGCCTTCTCTCTCTCTTTGTTACCATTACTGTGTTCTTCTTTTAACTGTCTTTCTAGGCTCCTAGTTCTAAATCACTAAATTTTGCTCACTCTATATGGAGCTAATTGTCACAATTCAATTGGTATGTGCATCCAAATGCAGCCTTAGGACTGCTCGTTTGCCACTTAAATTTGAATTCATCTCATTTTAGTTAAGGATAATTGAAAGCACCTCCACTCTATGAAAATTTTAAACACCTAGATTATGACATATACCTCCTTTTGTTTTATAAGAATCTTAAACACCTCTCTGTTTTCAAAGATCTGCGGTAGATTCCCCCATATAAGTAAACATCATTATTATCGTTTAGCAATTGATCATTTTATCCCTAACTCATATGCAACTAGCTGTAGACATGCCGGTCACCGAAGGAATTGCATGTCATTTGATTGTTTTAGCACATCACTCCACCATGAAAAAGGGGTACCCAAGAGATCAAGCTAATCCAACCATCAGCTGGCCCACATCATGAATCTTGTGGTCTTTGTGTTTGATTGGATTAGCCTGCTTTTGGACTTCCAATTTTTGCAGACCAACCCCACTATATAGGTTGGATGTCATTTATACATAATGGTGGGCCCCATTATATAATGGAATTGTGTTTACATTTGTTGTAAAAATTATTCCTCTTGATTAATATCAATTACATACTAGAGATGGTAGTGTATATAAATTTTTGGTCATATTTTAATCCCCATAAAAAATAAAATGATCTCTACTACATAATTATGATTAAGTAAAATTAGAAGAACTCATTGGTAAGTCGCATCAAACACACCCTCTCAGTATTTGATAGAGACACAATCTTGGCAGTAGCTATTGTAAGTACTTGAACTCTGAATAACATGCAATACATATCTAAAGATACCAAAGCTCATGACTGTGGAAGTCTTCTACGTGGATCAGGTTGATGGGATCTTCGTATGCATGCAGGGATCCTTATGGATGGGTATCGAAGTCCGACATATATTACACGGGTGTACATGAACTCTTCAATTCTTCTGGCCTTGTTTATGAGCTCATCATCCATGATCAGTCGAGGATGGCAGCATCGGATGCTAACGTATTCTAGCTCAGTACTAGAGTCTAGGATGCTAAAAAGAACTTCACGATATATAGTGGCATTGTTGAGGTTGAGCCACTTGAGTTTCGGCATGAATTTTCTGATTCCTGTCGACATTTCTTCCGTTACTCGTAGATGGCCCAAATTGAAGGCCTACTAGGCTTGGACAAGATTGACCCATTTCTTGTATCACTGATGCGGATGCAGCAGAGCAGAACTTAACGTCAATGAACTTCAGGTGCTTGCAAGTGCGGATCAGATTGAGAAGAGCGGCTGGTGAGATTCGACCACAATCTCGAAGGGAGATTGACTCAATTGATGGGCATCTAGCATTCAATTGGATCCAACATGATGCATGTTAATGAATTGAAATTGTAGGAGTTTTAATTGCCCCATTTGACAGAATTTAATTAAGACCCAAAGGATCCCACAGATCATTGTGATAGACTGCATTTCTTGCACAAGTAGAAAGAATCTCTACTGTTATATCAATGGCAGAATTACATTGGTTCAACAAACAATATCAAGACCACCAAATTTACCCCAGAAGAGGGGAGTGCTATGATCTTGATAATGGTGTAGTCATATTTAACTTAGGGCCCGTTTGGATCGTAAGTTGCTTAAGATAAGTTGCTTATGCCACAAGTAACTTATTTGCATAAAGCATCCAAGTTTCACATTATTAACACCCGGTTTCCTCGGGCACGAGTATAAACTCTGGCTGTGAAAATTCGGGATGTTACAAGTAGAGACCGTACATTTGTACGGGTAAAGAGGGTGTCTAACACCTTCCCTGTTTGTAACCGAGGTTCCTTACCCGGAATGCCGGATTGTAGACCAGGAGTCAACTTAAGGAAAAAGAGTATTTGAATTTCTCTAGCCTTGCATATTCTGCAGGTTCGAGCCGACTGCGGGATTTTGAGATTAAGTGGCTAGTGGCGACTCTAAACTTATAATCAAAGTCACACCCCCTACACAATCAAAAATCAAAACAGATAACCTAAAGCATGGGCCCCGATCTCCCAGGGTTCACAGTTTGGTAAACAACATACTTATCAGTTTCTCCTCTCTTTCGTCTCTCTTATGCCTCTCCTCAGCAACTTAGGAAAAGTGGAAAAGCTTAAAAAAAAAAGAAGCTAAAGTGATTAACTACTTTTGAGTAAAAAAATTACTTATAACTCATCATAAACCAAACTTATATGAAATAAGTTACTTATCTACTGCTGTAAGTAGAAAAAGTAACTTATTTGGTGGTATCCAAATAGGCCCTGAGAGGCTGTTTGGATGCAAACGAAGTCATGTCCAACGCGAAAATGTCTTAGCCTGTCTATCATTGTTTTAAACAGTTTATGCATGAGAATTGAGGAGAAATAGGGACAAGGTGCCCCAAAAATAACTGATTAGCAATGATAACATGTTTCTCGAGTAAGGTGGAAGAAAAATAACAGAAGCTTATCCTTAATTCGGTCACTTGGAAACATAGTGTTCAGTGCTCATGTATCAAATATGCCAAATGTGCAGCCTTTCCTATTCAACGGTCCTCTTGTGCCACCTGTGACACCTCATTATATGCTTTCGCGCGTTGTTTCGTTGAGGGTTAAAATGCTAAAATTAAAGGGTACTTCATAAGAGTAGGAATGTCCCAACAACCATTAACAGCCCTTCACTTTTACATAGAGTGTGGATCGTGTGTCATACCTTTCACTGGTTCATGCCGTCATAGATAACATTGGCTGACTAAACATTGATTTTCTCTCTCTCAAATATATATATATATATATATATTAACAGACGCACTCGACACACACACACACCGTAGTGGAATTTCACCCCCTATAGGCACTCAAACCCAGACTTCATGTTGAAACTCCTGAGAGTCCACCACCGAGGGAAGGATGAGGACCTAAATCTATCTCCCAAATAGATTATGAACACAACACAACTTTTAATGTGTGAAAATTTTATGGCCCTGCCATGATTTATGTGTTAAATCTACATCTGCCATCAAGTTTTCCAGATCATTTCAGGGCATGAGCCCAAAAATGAGGCACATATAAAGCTTAATAGGACCACAACATAAAAAAAAACAATGAGGATTGAACTACTACTGATGAAACCTTCTTAAGATCCACTGTGAGGTTTATTTGCATCTTAATCAAAGCCTTTTGTAGTCCTTCTATAAATTAAAATTTTTTTTTTTTTTTTTATAAATGATGGGCATTCAATTCCTACTGTTTCTTGTAGTGTGGCCCATTTGAGCCTTGGATTGCCTCATTTTTAAACTCATGCCCTAAAATGACATGGAAACAATGATGGACAGTGTGGATCTGACTTATACATGATGAGGCCACGGAAGTTTTACATGTCAACACTTGATTCTCTTCTCTCCCGAGAATATGCTGCACTACATGGCAAGCAATGAATTTCTTAACATGTTAAATTTAGGCAGCCCCATCATGATGTATTTCTTTGATTCATACTATCTATATATGACTCCAAAAAGAAGGTAGATCCAAAACACTAAGTGAATCACATCATAGAGAAGCAGTAGGAATTGGACAGCTACAACGGAGAGCTTTTTGGGGGCCAAACAATGCTCTAATCAAGCTTATATTTGTGTTTTCCCTTTATCCAGGTCTGTGTGACCTTATGAACAAGTTATATGGTAAATAAGCATCATAGTTGACCTTAGAAAGGTTTCAATGATAATTCTTTAAATTCTCACTGCTTTCTATAGTGTGTACTCCGATTTGAGCCATGGATGTACCTCATTTTTTTTGGGCTCATACTCTAGAATTATTTGGAAAAACTGATGGATAGTGTGAATCTAACACATAAATCATAGGGGAACTCAAGAAAGTTTCACATGTTAAAAGTTGTGTTGTGTAGCATGAATTGACGCAATTTATTTAGGAAAGAGTCTGTGTGTTTTGTGAGCTAGTGTGGCAATGACATCGGCAATGAGAAAGTGGAAAGAGTCTGATAGGCCACGATGATCTGAGAGGGGCCTTAAGCCAAATCCCAAATATTTGGGATAAGATGAGGACGTGCAGGGCTGACAGTTACATGAGTCATGGCTGGCAGTTACATGAAGTGCGGTACATGGAGTCATGGCTGGCAGTTACATGCAGGAGTGGATTGAGTCATGACAGTTACATGCAGTTTACGTGCAGTAGTGCTCTCTGTTATATGTGTGTTGAATTTCATTTATTTAAGCAACTAATGTTTTCCTTAAGAAGCAAGTAATTTACATTCAAATTGTGGTACGTTTCTCACCCGAAGAGAAAACAAATTATCGTAGCACTTGCACTCTATGTTTGGGACCTATCATTGGTATCAGATGGGCTAAACAGGATGGAGCTCAGCATGGCCGATAGGCTTCGTCAAATGGAAGAAACTCTCAACCGCCTCTCTGATGTCTTGCTTGCAAACCAGGAGAACCCCAACCCTGGCAACCATCACCGAGAAGGTAACGACGGGGGACGACTGGTGGTATCTTCCAAAACAGCAAAGCTTGAATTTCCTCGATTTTCGGGAAATGATCCGACGGAGTGGTTCAATCGTGTGAACCAATTTTTTGAATTCCAAAATACTCCCGAAGCCCAAAAAGTCTCCTTGGCCTCCTATCACTTGGAATGAGAGGCCAACCAATGGTGGCAGTGGATTCGCAGAACGTTCCAAGAAGAAGAATGAGCTCTCTCGTGGGCAAATTTTGAAGACGAACTCTGGGCTCGTTTTGGACCTTCGGAGTGCGAAGATTTTGATGAAGCCTTGTCGCGGATAAGGCAGGTTGGTTCTTTGCGGGATTACCAACGGGAATTCGAATGTTTGGGCAATCGAGTACATGGATGGACGCAAAAAGCTCTTGTAGGAACTTTTATGGGCGGCTTAAGAATGGACATCTCGGATGGTATATAGATGTTTAAGCCCCAGACATTAAAAGAAGCCATCAGTTTAGCAAGAATGAAGGACGATCAACTTGCTAGACAAAGGAGGTTTGTAAGGCCCGCACCACCAACACGAGCTCCCCTAGCTCTTCCCCCTACTCATCAAGCCGCATCACCAACCCCTGCCGTTCCTGTGCGGCGACTTTCTTGGGACGAAATGCAGCGGAGATGAGCCCAAAACTTATGTTTCAATTGTAATGACCGTTTTACTGCAGGACACAAATGTCAGGGACCACGGATACTCATGTTGGAGGGTTACGAGGAAAATGACGACCTGTTATGCGACGATGTCACCGAAGAACAGTCAACTGGAGAAAATCACAAAGGACTTCTTGAACCCGAAATTACGCTACATGCACTAACGGGGTGGACCGCACCGAAAACCATGCGTGTAACAACGAAAATGGGTCCCCACGAAGTAATGGTTTTGATTGACAGTGGATCGACACACAACTTCATCAACAACCGTTTAGCAAGCATGCTCAGGTTGCCAGTCATACCTACGGAAACTTTCCTTGTCCGAGTAGCCAACGGAGACAAACTAACGTGCCAGGGGCGTTACGATAAGGTACGGATAGAATTACAAGGCACTGAATTTTATCTCACCCTTTTCTCTCTGCCCTTATCAGGTCTTGATCTTGTCCTTGGTATTCAATGGCTTGAAATGCTGGGATCCGTGATTTGTAACTGGAAGCAGTTGACCATGGATTTTATTTGGGACAATCAAGACCGAAGGCTGCAAGGAGTGGACGTGCAAACCGTTCAAGCAGCTTCACTAAAAGAAATATCAAAAGAGTTCCGCCGAGGACATGCGTTATTTACTGTGCTTTCAGCCGACCATGGAAACCGCACCATCTGATGCACCAACTGATGATAAATAGCAAAGTATGTAGGAGTTGTTGAAAGAATATGAAGATGTGTTCCAGGAGCCCTCAAGTTTACCACCTGAACGTGAAGTGGACCATTGTATTACGTTGAAAGAGGGGACCAAGCCGATTAACGTACGCCCATACAGGTACGCCCACTTCCAGAAAGCTGAAATCGAAAAGCAGGTCCAAGAAATGCTAGATTCGGGGCTCATACGTCCTAGCACCTGTCCCTTCTCGTCGCCAGTATTACTAGTAAAAAAGAAAGATGGTAGTTGGCGATTTTGTACAGATTATCGCACACTTAATCTCGCCACCGTCAAGGATCGTTTTCCCATTCCGACAGTAGACGATATGCTGGAAGAATTATATGGCGCTACTTCACCAAATTTGATCTGAGGGCCGGCTATCATCAAGTAAGAGTGAATCCTTCCGATGTTATCAAAACTGCTTTCCGTACTCATAATGGCCATTACGAATATCTCGTAATGCCTTTCGGCCTTTGTAACGCACCCTCGACATTTCAGGCCATCATGAACTCAATATTTCGACCCTTCCTTCGAAAGTTCATTTTGGTTTTTTTTTATGATATTCTGGTATATAGTTCCACGTGGGATGAACATTTGGTGCATGTTCGGCAAACATTGGAGACTTTGCGACAACACCAATTCTTTGCCAAGGCAAGCAAATGCGTATTTGGCCAACAGGAACTGGAATACTTGGGGCACATTGTCACACATCAAGGAGTGAAGGTCGATCACAGTAAAATTGCAGCCATGGTCGCATGGTCACCCCCCACTAATATTTCTGAGTTACGTGGTTTTTTAGGCTTGACAGGGTATTATCGGAAGTTTGTTCAAAATTATGGCATTATAGCGCGACCCCTGACCAACTTACTCAAGAAGGGAAAATTTGGCTGGAATGATGAAGCTGACGCGGCCTTTCTGGCTCTCAAACAAGCAATGACAACTACTCCGACGTTGGCTATGCCTAATTTCAATGACTCTTTTACCATTGAAACCGATGCATCTGGAGAGGGAATTGGAGCAGTTTTATCGCAGCAAGGCAGACCTATAGTGTTCATGAGTCGAGCATTGGGGGTTACAAAAAAATCTTGGTCAACTTATGCCAAGGAAATGCTTGCCATTGTGGAAGCCATACGCTTATGGCGACCTTATCTCCTGGAAAAAAAAATCTTCATTCTCACCGACCAGTGTAGCTTGAAATATTTCTTGGAGCAGCGTGTGGCTATGCCAGAACAACAGAAATGGGTAGTCAAGCTAATGGGCTATGACTACGAGATTATTTATCGCCCGGGCCGCGAGAATTCAGCAGCGGACGCCCTCTCACGCAAGTCTGGTAGTCCGGTTCTTCACCATTTGCATGTGCCGACAGTGACTGTATGGGATGAAATTAAAAATGCTTATGAAGGTGACTCTTACATCCAATCTCTAACTCACGTGGCTAAGCTCAACTAGATGGGTCGTATGCGTGGCGTGATGGATTGCTTTTCTTTAAAGGGAGAGTAGTCATTCCTTCTCAGGCAGCATTACGGGCGAAACTACTCCATGAAATGAACGATACAAAAATAGGAGGACACTCCGGGGTCTTGCGGACGTTCAAGAAATTAACCCAACAATTCTACTGGCCAAAAATGTACCAGGCGGTGCAAGAATATATAAAAAAAAATGTGAAACATGCCAGAGGGTGAAGTCTGAAACATTGTCTCCAGCTGGGCTCCTGCAGCCGTTACCCGTTCCATGTCAAGTATGGGACGACATCACCTTAGACTTCATTGAAGGACTGCTAACATCCCACGGCAAGGACACGATCCTAGTAGTTGTCGACCGTTTGAGTAAGTCTGCTCATTTCCTGTCCTTAACTCATCCTTTTACTGCTAAAATTGTGGCTGAAAAGTTTGTAGATGGAATTATTAAATTGCATGACCTACCCAAGTCCATCATCAACGATAGGGACCCCATTTTTATCAGCAAATTCTGGTAGGAGTTCTTTCAAATGTCGGGAACCAAGCTACAACTCAGTTCCGCCTATCACCCACAGACGGACGGACAAACAGAAGTTGTCAATCGTTGTGTTGAACAATACCTCCAGGGTATGGTTCATCAGTGGCCACGAAAGTGGAGTAACTACCTTCCATGGGCTGAGCTCTGGTACAATACAACGTATCATGTGTCCACGGGCATGACCCCTTTTCAGGCATTATATGGGCGTTTACCTCCTTCCATTCCCATTTACCATAGTGGGTTTTCTCCGGTGCATGAAGTAGACCAAAGCCTAGTGGGTCGCGACGAGCTACTGCGTCAACTCAAAAGCAACCTGGAGACTTCCATTAATCGTATGAAGCAGTTGGCGGATCAAAAACGTCGGGATGTGTCTTTTGAAGTTGGTGATATGGTGTTTCTTAAGTTGCACCCCTACAGACAACAGACCGCCTTCAAACGAGCCCACCAAAAGCTAGCTAGTCGGTTCTACGGTCCTTATCCAGTGATACAAAAAATTGGGACAGTCGCTTACAAACTTCAACTGCCGGAAGGAGCCCGCATTCATCCTGTCTTCCACGTTTCGCTCTTAAAAAAATACGTGGGTGAGCTTGCGACTCCTTCAAAGGAACTACCGCCCGTGAATGATGAAGGGGCCATTATCCTCGAACCGCAGAATATATTGGACACTCATTGGGTCAAACGAGGAAATAAATTTGAAGAAGACAATCTGGTCCAGTGGAAGCATCTACCAGTCGAGGACGCCATGTGGGAGACCCCCCAGTCTTTGACTGAACGCTTTCCTTTTATGGACCTTGGGGACAAGCGTCCACTTAATGGGGAGGGTATTGATAGGCCACGACGATCTGAGAGGGGCCTTAAGCCAAATCCCAAATATTTGGGATAAGATGAGGACGTGCAGGGCTGACAGTTACATGAGTTATGGTTGGTAGTTACATGAGTCATGGCTGGCAGTTACATGGAGTCATGGCTGACAGTTACATGAGTCCTGGTTGGCAGTTATATGGAGTCATGGCTGGCAGTTACATGAAGTGCAGTATATGGAGTCATGGCTGGCAGTTACATACAGGAGTGGACTGAGTCATGACAGTTACATGCAGTTTACGTACAGTAGTGCTCTCTGTTTTATGTGTGTTGAATTTCATTTATTTAAGCAACTAATGTTTTCCTTAAGAAGCAAGTAATTTACATTCAAATTGTTGTACGTTTCTCACCCGAAGAGAAAACAAATTATCGTAGCATTTGCACTCTACGTTTGGGACCTATCAGAGTCTGCGTGTTTTGTGAGCTAGTGTGGCAATGACATCGTGACGCAGGGGAGGACGTGAGGTCGAGCACCGTCTTCCTCAAGAGGATAAATATTCCGAATCCACGGAACTTCTCTGGACTCCTCACAGAGACTTCTCGAATCCACGAGAAAAGAGAGCAGAAAATAGAAATAAATTCTAAATAAATTCGAAATAGATTAATGAATCCATAAAAACGAGTTCACAACCCTTTAAATAAGGGTACTAAGCAATGGGAAAGAAATTAGAATCAAACTACAACTAGGACTCCTAGAATTCGCGACTTACTATAAATAGTAAACTTACTATTTATAGACGGTCGTGATGTCTACTAGTGCGCAAGGTTTTCGGCCAAAAATAGTAAGTGTCCTATTTGGCTTCGCCAACCTATTCTCCTAATTATTCTAAGCTCTTTTCACGTTGGGCGCAACTCCTAAAGCCCGACGGATAAAGAGTTATAAGCAAACTAAAACTTACTATTTATAGTAAAAAACGAAATTGAAACAGGGAAACGACCGTGAAATCAGGGGTTTCTCGCAATTCCGAGCGTCGCAACCCGGCGTAGCGGGGTTGGTTGGCTAAAGTAGCTCGTTCTACCCCAAAATCATATATTTTTCGTCCGCTAACTCATCCCGGATTGCGAGATACGCCTGATTTAAGGTCTGATGGTCCAGATCACTTCTGTCGCCGACTGGGCCTTTTCTGATCCATCTTTGCCATGTAATTGTCCGCGACCCGCTCTACATCACATCGGCAATGAGAAAGTGACGGCACATGAATTTCCTGTCAGTGGTCAAATTCAAAATCCCCTTCTTTTGGAAGGTATGCAGAAAGAAGATTTGAAAAGTAGGTGGTTATTTCACCCAAATAAATAAATAATCCATTTTCTATAAATAAACATTATTGGACTTAAATTCTCTAACTCATGGACTGAAATGGGACTGGGTCACACCACGATTCAGGCTAGGCCCCCGTTCAAACACAACCCAACCAGCTATCTCAGCAGCTTTTGGCGTTAGTTGGGTGTTTTAAATTCATCACAGGCTTCAATGATCATTAAGAAGGCCATGTGACCCACAGGCAGAGATGGTTGGGATGATCATCCAAATTATTGGATTCTGAAAGTCCTAAAGTTATGCTACAAGGGCATCCAAATCTATGATTGTTTCTGATCATTCCACCATCTCTGCATCCCAGCCCAAAGTTTCGAGCATTTGGTATCATGAATCAATCAAAGAATCCAAACCTGTCAGCGATCATCTGGACCATAGTGTCATCAGCAATCGGGCGGACACAAATTGACTTGACTCCGCCTCCAACATGCCTTATCATGTATTCAGACTCATTGAACAGTCTATCTTGATACTCGGGTTTTTCGGTTTCTTCCGTTTCTTTGATGCAGTTATCTACGAATCTTTCCTGATGATACAATTGGATACAATCCCAGCACTCTGGATAATGGACCACACAACGCCACGAATGGCACACACTTGCAACCGATATCAGCGATTCAAAGTCTAGTTTGGAGAATATTTGTATGAGGATTTCTTCCAAGAGCAAAGCCCAACATACATTGTAAGCCCGATTATCCATGGCCCACTATGCTTTCTTGCGCTTCCTCTCATTGCTTAATCCCTTTTATAAAGGGCAATGGCTTCATTAACAAGCTATCTTTGGTATTATCTTTTGATATTGGTTACATGAATTGATTACTATTGTTTGGATTATTTTTTTTCTATGAACCAGATCGTTTATGTGATCAGCCTCACTTTGGATGGGGATGTTTTTTAAAAAAAGGATTTAACATGAAAACTACTTGATTATATAAAGTTCATGATTACCCTTCTATTTCCAATAAAATATTCAAATTATAAAGGATTGAGATAACCATGTTAACGGTTTGGATTAATAGATGTGTACCCGGATTGAACGGCTAAAATTGCGAAGCGTGATAGTGGAATGCACCGACATGTATTTTAACTTTTTTGGTTTCGTAGTAAATGAAGCTCAGCGCATCTGGACTTTGGGATAATGCGCCGCACACGTGCTTCCAAATGCGTGCCGACGAGGGATATGCTTAGATTGGAACGGTATACGGTTTCATTCTCACGATACACGCGAGGAAAATGGGCCTTGTGATTGGAACTGTTGTTACTGTGGGCACCGTGTTGGTAGGCTATATCCAAAAGAAAAGATAGGATTGGACTTCCGGTATCAATCTGGTTTTTGAACGTGGACTGTTGATTTGTTAATCTTTTTTATGGTCTATTTACGGACCACACATTGAGAATTTAGAATTGTTCTGCCTAGGAAAATTTTGAGCTTGGCTCCCCCGTTAGGATGGATATACCATAATTCTCGATGGGGCCCAACAAGAAATGGTTTGGATCGTCGAACCATCTTCTCTGTCTATCTTGAATAGGGATATCAGTAATATTCCTCCTGAAGGTGTTTGTTTTTTCATTTCCTAGTATAATTTAGAATAAATGAGTTATGATTATTTATTTACCTATTTACAGCGGCCGCCCTAAGATTGACAGGGAGCTGGTTTGCAAAGCTTCTCACTTTCTAAATTACATTTGTACAAATTTTGATAGGTAAAAGTTGTAAGGCCCACTATGATGCATGTATCTTACCCACGCCATCTATTTGTTCAGTCAGCTCATTTTAGGCCAAAAGCCAAAAAATGAGGGAGATTCGAAGCTCGAGTGGACCACAACATAGGAAATTGTGGGAATTGAATAGCCAACATTAAAAATTTCTTATCAGCCACAAAATCAATTTTAATTTAAGGAGTCCACGTCATTACTCGAGCTTCCGATCTGCCTCAATTTTGGACTTGTACAATAAAATTAGATGATAAAATAATTAGATGCTAAAATGGATAGACAGTGTGGATCACATTCATGCACCACTTTGGGACCCATGGATTTTAACGGTGCCCCATCCGTTTTAGATTTCATGCACCTCAACACTTTAGCACATCACTTTGGTCTAATTAGGTATATACTTCTCTCTCATACAAACACCATTCATAAGTCATTATTAGCATTTTACCTACATTTTTACATATGTAAGTCAAAAGACAAACACCCTATAAGCACATTTTTTAGAGGAAACATGGAATGCATTTGTACAGACAGGCCATGGGACACAATTTTTGTGGATCTTTGAATGTAGGGCCACCATGATGTATTTGTCTTACATCCATTTGTTTTAAAAGCTCGTTTTAGGACATGATCCAAAATATGAAGCTGATCCAAATCTCAAGTAAACCACATCACAGGAAATAGTAGTGATTGAATACCCGATGTTAAAAACTTACTAGGGCCACCGGAATGTTTATTTGCCATCCGAATATCAACATGGCCTCCACCTAGCTTCTGAGCTCCTATGCTAGATCCAGGTTATCTGTACAGCAGGTGATGTGCATGGCAGCACAAAATATGTATACGGTGGGCCCATTGCCATATTCCCTTGTGGGACACAGATTAGGAGGTGTTCCCAACATCACCCTCAGCGGCGGTGCACTGATGTGTTAGGTGCTGTGGGCCCATCGTTGTGTATTTGTTTTATATCCACGTTGTCTATTCATTTTCACTATTTCAGGGCATGAACCTAAAAATAAAGCATATCATAAGCTCAAGTGGATCACAACACATGAAGCAATCGGAATAATATTAACAACCACTGCCATTCATGTTTATTTGCCACCCAACTTGTTAATAAGGTCACATAGACTTGATGAAAAGAAAGCAGTACTATTAGCTTGATCCAAGCTTTTGCGATCCCCTAAGAAGGAGCCTACTCTTCCAAACATAACGTTTAGGTAACTACAATTTTCTCACTCTATGTGGAGCTAATTGTGCCATTTCAATTGGTTTGTGCATCCGAATGAGCCACTTAAAAATGAATTCATCTCATTTTATCTAGGGTTAATTATAAACCTCCTCTACTCTATTTTATGAAAATTTTAAACATGTCCACTTTATTATACGAGAATTTTAAATACTTCTGCTCAGTTTTAGATTATAACATTTACCTCCTCTTGTTTGATGAGAGTTTTAAATACCTCTTCCCTGTTTTGGATTGTATACTTTCCCACTGTTTTAAATATCACTTGTAGGTTCCCCCACATAAGGAGACATCGCTATCATCATTTAGCTATTAACTCTTTTATCCCTATCTCATATGTGCAACTAGCTGTAGAAAGGTCGGCCTCTGCTGGGAGTGCATGTCGTCTGATCGGTTCAGCACATTACTCCAGCATGAAAAAGGGTACTCTAGAGATCAAACTAATCCAACCATCAGCTGGACCACCGTATGTATTTGGAGGTCTTTAGGTATTTATACATTTTTTATGGTAGAGAAACCCTTTTATGTGGTTTGGATGCCATTTATATATAATGGTAGGCATCACACACAAACAAAACATATTGGGAGAGGAGTTCTCCTTTCAACCGCACATAGACTAATATCAATCAAAAGAAAATAAGAAAAACTATGCAAACCACAATACAAAGAATTATATAGTGCCTTTGGATACGTTCACGGATTCACATTCCACCATGCTCAAAGGTAAAAAATGAAATAGTAAGCTCTCAACATAATAATGGCTCTCTACCTCATGAAAAGAGTATATATTACCCGAAATAAAATAGGGTTTGCATAAAATTTTATATGAAATTATGAAATTGTCCTTCGAGCCATGGGTTATACCCTTGATCCCCCAAGCAAGGGGGTGTTGCCCCTCTACAGTTCCTAATAAGCTCAGTGCGAAGCTTGAGTAGCGAAAGTGATGTTGGGTGCTTTGTACAAAACCTTAGAATCTAGCCTTCCAAAACAAACCAGAATTATGGGATAATAAAGCAATGAAATAAATCAAAGTACAAACCACACGACACAAAAGATTTTTATGTGGAAAACCCTCAAAGAGGTAAAAACCACAGGACCTCGTCCAAATCAACAATCCACTATGAAGTAGAATGTTACAACCGATCACAAGCACACTACGCTTGGGTCAAACCTTCTTCACTCACGCAGGAGTGGATGAACAATAAGAGAATAAAAGAAAAACGGAGAGATCTCACCGATTACAAGCACGTAGAAGCGCTGGGATATCAAGTGCACAATAGATCACCTCTATGAGCATAACCTTCATTTCACAAGTTTCCTTTATCTCTTTCTCTCTTTCTTTCACACCTTTGATAGCCCTAAACCCTTTAGCAAACCCTTGCAAAGTTTTAGGAAACCCTCTTACATTACCTAGAAAGGCCCTAGGCACCCCTATTTATAGTTTAGGAAACTCCCTTTCGCACCCCTTACGAAAGGGCCTTGGATTTCGCAGTCTGCATAAGATCCAGACTCAAATCTGCGTAAGCTCGACTGGTCGAGCGACCCACTTGATCGGTCGAGCACCTCCCTCGACTGGTAGAGCACCTTAGAGAAAATATATCAATTGGTCGCTGGACTTTGAGTCGAGCCCCACTCGAGTGGTCGAGAGCCACCCACGACCGGTCGAGCAGCCCGGTGAATTACTCCAATTTTTCACCCACTGCTCCATCTCTCCTCTGAACTGAGGAGAAAAAACCCCATCAAATCTCCCCCTTTTCGACTCAGGAAGAATTTACCTTTCTCAAGCCAGTATGGTTTCTACAAACCTCAAACTTGCCCTTGAGTAAAGCCTTGATCATCATGTCTGACCCATTACCGTCCATGTGGACCTTCTCAAGTTGTAACACCTTCTATTCTAAAGTATCCTTGATATAGTGATACCAAATTTCTATGTGCTTCGACTTAGAGTGCTGACTTATATACTTGCTCAAGTGTGTAGCACTTTAGCTATCGCAATAGACCATGTGTTACTCCTGCTTCAGGCTAAGTTTCTGTAGAAACCTTTTCATCCAAAGCATCTCTTTATATGCCTCTGTGACTGCAATGTACTCGGCCTCTGTCGTCGACAATACTACGACCTTCTGTAGCTTGCTCTGCCAAGAAACCGCTCCCCCTGTAAACATGAACATGAACCCCGATATAGACTTCCTGAAATCTATGTCGCCTGCCATATCTGCATCTGTGTAGCCCTCTTACACAGGTTTTCCATCACCATAGCATATGCTCAACCTGGATGAGCCTCTTAGATATTACAGTATCCATTTCACTGCTGCCCAATGCTCTTTGCCAGGATTGGCAAGATACCGGCTGACAACACCAACCGCATATGCTATGTCTGGGCGTATACACACCATAATATATATCAAACTTCATACTGCTGATGCGTAGGGTATCTTCTGCATCTCATCCATCTCTGCCTTCGTCTTGGGACACTGTCTGTCTCTCAATCTGAAGTAACTATGCAGTGGAGTACTGACTAGCTTCGCTACATTCATATTGAACCGCTCTAGGACTTTCTCAATATACTGCTCTTTTGACAGCCAAAGCTTCCTACTGCTTCTGTCACGGGTTATGTAACACCCTGAAAATCGGTGGTCGAGCATAACTCAACTCCCGAGTTCCAAAACATCACTTATGCAACATAAATGAATATGATTGAATGTTGACTGTGTTAGTGCAATAAACATGAATGAGATTAATCCAAAACAGTAATTCATACTCCAGAACAATTTCAAAAGGCAAGCGGAAGACTGAAAATGCATATATAATGTATGTAAGGTATAACAACCATCTCAACCTCCAGAGTATGAACACTAACTGAGTATACATATACATGTGTTGTTTCTAAAACAAAATATCAAAATATACAACTGGAAACATCGATCCCGAAGTCCCGCGATCACTGGCCAGCCTATAAGAAGCCACCAGCGTACTGCATGTATGAATACTCCTCCTGATCATCCTCGAAATCAGGCTCAGTCTCCGTCGACCCGTCTATACCTGCATCTAGGTCCGGGTCTAATGGGTGCCCAGAACATCGTCCCGTAACGTGGGAGTGAGTAGCTAACTTAGTGGAACAATAGAGCATGGGTTAACATGTTATCAATTCAGTCAAGCAGTAATGATAAAACAGTACAAACAAACAATCCTAAAGACTCTTATTAATACAAGTATGAAATGCAGTTATGCGTGCATGCCCTCACCGACGTTCTCCCTCATGCGACACCATCTTACGTCCGCGGCATACATACATTCCTCAGTGCTCCACATCTTCCAAGCACATGCAGTGCGATGATGAACATGATTACCGAGTTGTTATTAGTCCATTTCAAATAGCAGGATTGAGAAACTAAGGTACCTCCCTTGTATTATTCCCAAACATGATCCATTCTAGGGTCGTCAATCCTAGGTAATCTCATACGAAGTGTAGTTCTAGGTCGCTGCAAAGGCTGCTAGGGCTGTTACGCGCAATCGTTACACCGCTCCCCCATCACCTTTTTAACGGTTCATCACTAAGCTGATACAGGCCTAGTATGTACTCCTGTCACTACGGAAGGGTCGTCGCCTCCACGTAGACTCAGAGTACGCTCGAGGTCACTACAAAGGGCTGCCAGGGCTGTTACTCGCAATCATTGCACCGCTCCCCCATCACCTTATCAATGTAGGCCGACAGCTCGAATATAGTGTCCCATACCACCATAATCGGCTCACGAGTCTATTTGGTCAATGGTCACTACGGGGAGGCTCGGGCTGACGCAATCGCAACACCACGAAACCCCAGCGTAGGCCGACAGCTCGACCACGGTGTCCCATACCACCATGCCCGGCTCATGAGTCTTAGCAGATCGAGGTACCATGGTTAACTGGATTCCATTGGTAAGTTTGGTACCCTAGGTTCAAACAGAGGCGACCAAACATGGTGAACATACATAAGACAGATCGGGTTACTTGACGAGCTCGGCTAGCTCGAGCGCACGATCCATTAAACGACATGAAGCGCAAGTGCTTCGTGTGGCCTAACCACTGCCGCCAACCGATGCACGACTCGGGTTCGCCTAACACGTCCTACGTGGTGAAAGAATCTCAACCACGAATTCCATTCCATTACCGACTGCCTGGACTAACTCATAGCCCCAATTCCAAGCAATTGAATCATGTAATCATATGAGACATCACACTATAATGAATTCCATAATATAAGAATTTCAAGCACCTAAGCATGTTATGAAACAGAAATCTAAAGTCAAGCATATTTCCATACAAACATGATTTCATAACACAATTCATGCATAATTAAACCGGATTTACAAGGAAGCATACATGTAGGAAATCATTCACACCATTAAAGGGATCGAGATTTGTATCTCGATCCACATACAAGTGTGCTAGATGCTCACTAGCACATTCAACCATCTTTACAAACACATAGATTACATACATCATATCATGTGATGTATGATACATCGTACATGTGTTAGACCAAATCCTTCCACTAGAGGGCTGCCTCGTCTACCGTGTACTTGTACCCATGATGAATGATCATGGCATGCATGGATACAAGTTCCATATACATTGAAACATTTTCACAAACACTTAGGCTACACACTTTTAGCACATATAGTGTGTTTTTGCCATGGAGTGATTTAGGGCAAGTCCTTTCGCTAAGGAGTTGTTACACATGTATTAGGCATATATTTACGACAAATAAACATGTTAAGCACAATTCCAAATTCCAAACATTTTCAAATATTTCAACATACACATAGATTAGGCGAAATCCTATATAGTTCATCTCTAACTGAAACGGGAAACAGACGACACTATTTGCATGTGAAATAGCACCTATGTCATGAATAAATCATTAACCGGCATTGAAAGCCTTGAAAACCATAACCTATACACCTAAAGTCCTCACCTTTAAGCCGTTGGAGCGTAAGGAACCCGCTAGATTTGTCTAGCTTCCGTGTACCGCAACTAGACAACCTAGGGAAGGAAATAGGTTAGCTATTTTATCACTTGGAACTCTCCCAACGTTAGATCAGTTTAGGGTTAGGGTTTTCTTACCTATAAGTGACGTCGGGAACACCGGAAAAGCGCCTAGAATAGGGCGGTGTGACTTGTAGAATGGCAGGGAAAAAGGGCAGGGAAGATCTCCCACTTCTCTCTCACTTTATCTCTCTTTTCTCTCTTTCCTTGCTAGGGTTTTCTCCCAAATTCGTATGGGCTGAATAGGGGAGGGTTTAAGGTCCTTATATAGGTTAGAACATAACCGAAATAGACCTTAAGTCAAGGTATACTTAGGTTATATTTAAAACGGGCCAGTTCCGTCTAAAAAGGGTACTTCTGGCGGCCCCTTTTGCGCGTGTGGTCGGACTTAAGCTCTCCACACATGGATCTACCTGGGATTACATTTTCGACTCGATCGGATTCCCAGATCGCACGTGGCGGACCACTTTCAGTTCAATGGTCAGTGGGCCACGATCCGAAATTCCAAGTACATGTAAATGTTCTTGAAATTTTTCTTGATCCGAGGGTGTAATTTGGCCTGATTCTGACGGTCGGGTTGCTTAATATTGATGCGCAAGCGAATGGTGCCAGATCACTATTCCAGATATTTATTTTGTAAAGGGAATAGTGTTTTTCACACTCCCTCGCTCCGGATCCAAACGAATGGCCGTGGGACATCGACTGGACTTGATTTTCGAGATGATTGTCAAGCCCAGTGAGGCGGTCCTAGATCCTTAAGTTCGTGTTAATCGGACTTCCGATGTGTGGTCTAGCCCTAATACGAAGTTTCATTTCATTCCCGAGAGCAGCCGGGTAATGAGTTTGGTTCTAAACTTTAGGGTAACCTAGAGTCATTGATTTTGCAAGTTTTGGGTCTTGCAGATCGTATTTAAAGCAATCCCAACGGATTTCATGGTTAATCGAGTTTTGCACTTAGTTAACTTTGTTAATTTTCTAAAGGATTTAATCCTAATTGATTTCTGGTCTAGATGGTACTCGAGCCAAAGTACGGAAATTTACGGGTCGTTACAGGTTATCTCCATTTGTAGGATCTGTTTAGCTGGGCTCAAGTCTTTCATCATAAATAACTTGCCCAATTCCTGTTTCAACTTGTCGATCTTCTTGATGTCTTTTCCTATGATGAACATGTCATTAACGTATAACAGCAGAACTAAGAAATCACCATATGAGAACTTGCGCATGAATACACAGTGGTCTGACTCCGTTTTGTCATACCCATGCTTCAACATAAACGAGTCGAACTTCTTGTACCATTACCATGAAGCTTGTTTCATCCCATACAAGCTTTTCCTCAGCCTACACACCATATGCTCTTTGCCCTTGACTTCGAACCCCTCTTGTTGGTGCATGTAGATCTCTTCTTTCAGGTCACTATAACTGCTCTTTCTCCAGATCCATGCTAGCCGCTAACCCAAGCAACACCCGTATGGATGTTATCTTCACCACTGGTGAGAATATCTTCTCGAAATCTATGCCTTTCCTCTGACCAAACCCTTTCACCACAAGTCTGGCCTTGAACCTCGTCTGTGAATTCTTCTGGTCAACCTTCTTTTTGAATACCCACTTGTTGCTTAGAGCTTTCTTGCCCTTAGGTAGTTTCACCATATTATATGTGTGGTTCTTATGCAAAGATTCCATCTCCTCTTGCATAGATTTCAACTACTGCCCCTTATGCTCGTCGGCTAAGGCCTCAGAATAATCTCCTGGCTCTCCCCCATCAGTCAGCATAATGTACTCATGCGGCGAGTACCTCTTGGACGGCTGTCTGTCCCTAGATGACATCCTTACTTGTGGCTCAACGGGTGGATCAAGTGGGGGCTGCTCCCCTGGTTCAACTTCTAAAGGAACTCTCTTGTCCTCTGCACCTTGCTGTACTCTCCCGTCATAAGGCACCACGGGAGGAATAATCGGATCCATGTCCTCTAGCTCACCTGAACTAGGCTAGTTCTTCTCTGGCTTACCAATGTCTTCTATATACTGATCTTCAAAGAAAACCACATCTCTGCTCCTGACGAGCTTCTTCTCGGTCGGATCCCACAATCTGTAACCAGACTTTTCATCACCGTACCCCAAGAACACACACCACCTGATCTTCATATCGAGCTTGGACCTTTCGTTCTTTGTTACATGAACGGATGCCTTGCATCCAAACACCATGAGATGATTGTACGATGGATCCTGTCCAGTCCACACCTTCTCAGGCACTTCTCCATTCAATGAGGCTGATAGAGACCTGTTTATCAGATATAGCGCTGTATGCATTGCTTCTTCCCACAACGTCTTGGGCAATTTCGCATGGGATAACATGCATCTGATTCTTTCAACAATGGTGTGATTCATTCGCTCAACTACACCATTATGCTGGGGGGTCTTGGGAACCGTTTGTTCATGCCATATACTCAGGGACTTGCAATACTCATGAAAGTCACCGATGTATTCACCACCATTGTCAATGCGGATGCACTTCAATGATCTACCTGTCTCTCGCTCGACTATAATATGAAACAATTTAAACACACCAAAGACCTCGTCCTTGAATTTCGAAGCATAAACATAATGCCTCACCTAAGGTTTTTGTCCTCATAGGACCACAAACATCAGTATAAACCAAATCTAATGCATGCACTTTATTAACATGATAAACGGATTTAACAAATGAAACTCTATGTTGTTTCCCTGATAAACAATCAATATAGGTTTTTAGAGGTATACCTGTCACGTCTGGAAGGAGCCGCTTCCTCGCTAGTACCTGAAGCCCCTTTTTACTCATGTGGCCTAGATACCTATGCCACATGTCAATAACAGAATCTTCCATTGCGTTCAACCCACCCTTGCACACACTGACACTTGCCTTGTAAAGGGTGCAATACTTCTTTCATCTGACTGTGATCAACGAACCTTTGATGAGCTTCCAGCGCCCACCAGAAAATCGGCTTTCATAACCATCATCATCCAACCTTCCCGTCGAAATCAAGTTGAGGCGAAGGTCTGGGATATGCCTCACATCTTGAGGCGAAGGTCTGGGATATGCCTCACATCCTTGAGAACCAATGTGCAGTCTACATCTGTCTTCACACAAATATCACTAACCCCTACGATCTTGGATATGTCAGAATTTCTCATCTTCACGGTCTCATAGTCACCTGACTTGTAGCTTGTGAAGAAGTCCCTACACAGAGTTGCATGAAAAGAGGCTTCGAGTTTATCACCCAGTCGGTGTCCTGACTCGTAGCCGTGAGACAAACATCATGATCAACTGAAAGAATAACTACAACGTCACCATTTGAAGCGATCGCAGTGGAATCTGATTCATCTTCCTTCTCCTTTCATTTTCCTTTCTTGTCGTTCTTATTCTTACAACATTCATGCTTATAGTGACCCTTCTTGCTACAATTTCAGCATTCAACATCCTTTCTGGTACTTCACTTGCCTCTTAATTTATCTCGGGCTTCCCGCCTTTTCTATTTTTACCTCTCCCTCGTTCTTGTGTCACAAGGGCCTCTTGCTGAGTGGACCCCTGAGACTTCCTCCTTGTCTCCTCTTTGAAGAGATAGCTAATTACTTATTTTATGGATATCATTCCGTCTGACGCGGAGTTACTTAGAGACACCACCAATGTCTCTCAACTATCAAGTAATGAGCTAAGTAATAACAAAGCTTGTAATTCATCATCCAGGACTATCTTCATAGCGGAGAGCCGGTTCACTATATTGCTGACCTCATTCATGTGCTCAGCCACAGAACCACCATATTTGAACTTAAGATTCACAAGTCGTCTTATCAGAAAGATTTTATTACCGGTTGTCTTCCTCTCATACAGCTCTTACAATTTTAGCCATAGGCTAGCGGCTAAGGTCTCTGTATACACATGGTAGAATACGGAATCGTCCAACCATTGCCTAATAAACCCCATAGCCTTCCGGTCCAATTTCTTCCAATTATTATCTGTCATATCCTTTGACTATGCTGATATGCCTTGAATTGAAGAATATAAGTCCTTGCAAAAAAAATAAGTCCTCCATATTAGCCTTCCATATGGTCCAGTTAGAACCATTGAGGCTGATCATCCTTGATGAGCCACCTTCCATAACTTAAAACCGATCTCACTCCGTTCAATGAACTTAGCTCTGATACCTCTTTGTTGGGTGCCTTGCACAAAACCTTAGGATCTAGCCTCCCAAAACAAACCAGAATTATGGGATAATAAAGCAATGAAATAAATCAAAGCACAAACAACACAATACAAGAGATTTTTACGTGAAAAATCCTCAAAGAGGTAAAAACCACGGGACCTCGTCCAGATCAACAATCCACTATGAAGTAGAACGTTACAACCGATCATAAGCACACCACGCTTGGATAAAATCTTCTTCACTCACGCTTGGATAAAACCTTCTTCACTCACGCAGGAGTGGGTGAACAATAAGAAAATAAAAGAAAAACGGAGAGATCTCAGTGATTATGAGGACGTAGAAGCGCTGAGATATCAAGCACAATAGATTACCTCTATGAGCATAACCTCCCTTCCACAAGCTTCCTCTCTCTCTTTCTCTCACACCTTTGATAGCCCTAAACCCTTTAGCAAACCCTTGCAAAGCTTTAAGAAATCCTCTTGCATTACCTAGAAAGGCCTTAGGCACCCCTATTTATAGTTTAAGCGAAACTCCCTTTCGCACCCCTTGCGAAAGGGCCCCGGATTTCCGCAGTCCGCATAAGATTCAGACTCAAATCTGCGTAAGCTTGACTGGTCGAGCCGAGTCCTCCCTCGCTTTAGGAAACCCTCTTGTATTACCTAGAAAGGCCCACTCGACCGGTCGAGCACCTTGGAGAAAATATATCAATTGGTCGCTGGACTTTGAGTCGAGCCCCACTCAACTGGTCGAGTGCCACCCACGACTGGTCGAGCAGCCCACTCGACCGGTCGAACAGCGCGGAGAATTACTCCGATTTTTACCCGCTGCTCCATCTCTCCTCTGAACTGAGGACGAAAAACCCCATCAAGTGATGGCTAGATGAGTATTATACCTTTGATGATTGTTCAAGCTTCACATATGCTAATAATCTTCCATTTAAAAACTAATCATAGACAATCTCACTTAACATAATACATCTATAAAAGCCCACACCTATGTAAAGAACTTGATGTGAATCTCTTCCTTGCCTTCAAGGTCGAAGACTAATAGTAACTGAACAAAAGGCATGGCTAACGGTGTAAAGATTGGGATGGACGGTAGTGGTAGAGTCTATGTGGTACTTCATCGACTCTAAGCAACTTCTTCGATGACATGTCCTTGAAACCAGAAAGTGTGAAAAAAAAAATGATAGTACAATCGAAACTTTTGATAAGTGGGCTAACAAACAAAAAAACAAATTATTATTATGAAAATTGGGGTGACATGCACAGTTAGTAATGTGGAGTTTGTAAAAAAATAAATAAATTTAGGGGGTGCTTGTTTTCTTATTTACAACGGAAAGTAAAAGTAAATAAATAATCATTATTTTTCATAAGAAATGCACCGCAGCCGCCATACACATTAAGCTTTGATTTGACTTCGCTAAAATCAAGAAAAAATTTCAAAATTTCGCAGGACCCACCATATATATGTGTCTGATCCAAGCCATCCATTCATTGTAACGACCCGTTTTAGGGCATAAACTGAAAATCAAGGCAAATCCAAAGTGCAAGTGTACCACAACACAAGAAACACAGGGATTCAACACACACAGTTGAAAACTTCTTGTGGGCTAGAGGAGTTTTGTATCCAGCTGATATTTGTGTTTTTCCTTCATTTGTGTCTGTGTTCATATGAACAGGTTAGATCACAAATACAAATCAGTGTGGGACCCACGGATGGCTTCACATTTCAACTATGGATGTCAATATTCCCTTGTTTGTTGCGTTATGGTCCAATTGAGCTTATAATCTACCTATTTTTTTTAGCACAAGCGTTAAAATGATTTGATAAAATAGATAATAGGCATGGATAGATCATATACATCATGGTGAGATTCAAAAATTTCACTTATTCATTCCCACCCTTTTTATGAAAAAGTAAATTCCAAAAATCAGGGTAATTACCCTTTATATTTCTCCTCTTCCAAACAATAGAAATACGTAATTATCTATTTACCAGTATTTACATTGGTAAATAGGAAAACAAAGAGGCCGTTAAGGGTTATGTGAGTAGAGAGGCCACTCTACCATGATTTCGTCAAGGTGGGACAAAATAACGGTTCAGAGAATAACGTTGATGGCTCAATGGGGCTGATTCCCTGATCTTGACCTCCACAATCAGGACCCCACAAAATGGAGCTGGGCCCCACCTACCGCAACAGATGGCGGTTCCGCGATTCGAGATGGTGGCCAGTACGTAACAGCGATTCGGCAAGACGGTTCTTGGATTTTGCCGGATTTAAGATGGAGATCGTTGGATAAATACGAATATGCCGGATTCTGGCATAGAGAGCGCGTCCAACATTCAAGAGTTCTAGACTGGAGGCTCTGATTCCTTAAATTTATACAAGAAGAATTGTCTCAAAAGCAAATTTACAATTAATTTCTAACTAATCAACTCTGACAAAATGATAAGAAATATAAGGAAAATAACAATTGCCTTAATATATAAGGGAAAATATCATTTTCCCAATAATAATGTATCTCTATTACATAATATTTAAGATTAAATAAAATGTGGATGGACTCATTTTTACATGCAATATATTTCTAAATTATTCTACTGAGAAATGGTTCATGGGATAAAAGATTGGATAACGGGACAATTCTGGGGATGGAACTCTGCAATTCGGCAGAGGGAAGTACACCAAGTCTGCAATGCTGCTGACCCTGTTATGGAGCTGGTAGTTCATGATCAGTTGACGGCACCATCTGAGGCTAACGTGGTGTAGCTCATTGCACGAGTCTAGGATGTTACACACATCTCGAGAAGATATAGTGGCATTGTCGAGGTTGAGCCACTTGAGTTTCCGCATGAATTTCCCTATCTCTCTTGCCATTTCTTCTGTCACTTGTAGACGGCCCAAATTGAGGCCCACCAGGTTTGGACAAGATTGCCCCATTTCTTTGATCATTGATGGGGAGACGGCGGAGCAGAACGTAAGATCGATCAGTTTCAGGTGCTTGCAAGCGTGGATTAGATAGAGGAGAGAAGCTGGCGAGATTCGAACACACTCCCGCAGGGAGATTGACTCAATTGATGGGCATCTAGCATGCAATTCGATCCAACATGATGCATGTTAATGAGTTGAAATTGTAGGGCTTTGTGTTAAACCCCTTTGATGGAGTTGATGACCCAAAGAAATTCCACCATTCCTTGTAATAGATTTCACTTTTGTATAAAACAAAAATAAAAATTAACTGCTATCAATGGTGGATTTACATTGGTTCAAATATATATATATATATATATATATATATATATATATATTATATATATATATATATATTAGGACCACCAAATTCACCCCAAAAAAGATGAGTGATTTATCATGATAATTGTGCATGCATATTAAACTTGGAGGCTATTTGGATGCAAGCAAAATTGTTTCCAACAAAGATTCTTTAACATAGCAAGAAGCCGTTGGTTATCGGACGCGGATTTCCTTCGAAGCCTTTCGCGGGAAGTTCCTGCGCAAGATTCTCTGTGGGGCTCACTACAAGTTTGTGAGAAAGCCACTCCGTCCATCCGTTTTTCGAGTTCATTTTAGTACATGCGACCAAAAATGAGGAGGATCAAAAACTCAAGTGGCCACATGAGAGGAAACAGTGGGGATTTAGTGACCACGTTGATACATTTATATGGCCACAAAAGTTTGTATCGGTTTAATTTCTTGGCCTTTTCACTTCATCTCGGTGAAAATGACCTTATAAACGGTTTGGATGGAATATAAACATCAAGGTGAATCCTGGGAAGGTTTCAACAGTAGGAATTCCTTTTCCCGCTGTTTCATATAGTATGGTTTCACTTGAGTTTGGATCCTAATCATTTTCGGTCTCATGTCCTAAAATGAGCTCAAAAAACGGATGAACGGGTTGGATTTCTAACAAACATCACAGTGGGCTCCATCCAAAATCCTTGCGCAGGAACTTCCTGCAAAAGGCTTTCGCAGGAAATCCGCGTCTTGTTATCTTGTATTTGAGGAGATTTTGCCTCAAAATTGATCATTTGGTGCCCCTTTATTTGGAGGTAAATGAAATTAGGAGTACTTGAAAAACATAGTTTTGGTGTGGTATGAAATCACACCTTTTTGCTATGATTCAGATGTAAATATATGGCACAGTACTGATGATACTCCAAAACAATCTAAATATCAGTTGCAACAATAAAATTACATCAATAGAATGATCTAGGCAATCCAAACATTAGTCATAT
>JAJHSJ010000003.1:85380199-85431430 GCA_021015155.1 Magnolia officinalis | reverse complement strand
AACCCCCCCCCCCCCCCCCCCCCCCCCCCCCCCCTGATTATGCCCAATGGAGCCGCACCAAGGACATGGTCCTCACTTGGATTCTCAACACCATTACCCCTTCTCTTGCCAATTCCCTTGACTACCATGATGACCCCCGTGCTGTTTGGCTTGACCTTGAGTCCCGTTTTTGCCACGGCAACAACGCTCGCCTATTTCATCTCAAAAGAGAAATCTCCAACCTTCACCAAAATCACCTCTCCATACCCGATTATTACAATAGCATCAAACAACTATGGGATGAATTAGGCAACCTCCAACCCATCACTGATGCCACCACTTTAGAGAAAAGAGCAGAGGACGAACGGGTGTTCCAATTTCTCTTGGGACTCAACGATTCGTTCGCAGCTCTTCGGTCTCAAATTCTTGCCACTGATCCTCTTCCCTCTCTGAACCGAGTCTTCTCCATCCTCTTTCAAGAAGAACAACAACGGCTCCTCCAAGTTTCCCGTATTCCATCGGAAACAATCGCTCTTGCTGCTCGGACTTCCAGCCATGAACGGCCACCTCTCAAATGCACCGAATGCGGCAAGGACGGACATCTGCGCAACCGCTGCTGGCTCATCATCCGCTACCCACCTGGGCGTGAACCTCGCAACCACCACAAGCCTTCTCTGCTCGGGAAACCACCCTCTGCCACTGTTCACCTTGCCGACTCCTCCTCGAGTCCGATTCCAGGGCTCTCTCCGGAAGATTATCAACAACTCAGACTCCTCTTGAAAACCCCCCCTCCAATAGCAAATTTTGTTGGTAACTCCTTCTCAACCCCTCTATTTTTGATCCTTACACTGATTGGATAATCGACAGTGGCGCTAGTAATCACATGAGCTACTGCCGATCATCTTTCTTGAGTCTTCAACAGCCTCCTTTGAGTCGTGAGATTCGGCTACCCACGGGAGAAATGATTCCCGTTAAAGGTGTTGGCACCATTCGGTTATCAGACACTCATATCCTTTCAAATGTCCTTTTTGTCCCTCTTTTTAATTATAATCTTCTTTCTATCCCTCAACTCACCCGTAATTTACCTTGTGTTGTCCTCTTCTCATCTTCTACATGTTTTTTTCAGGACCTTCAATTGAAGAGGCTGATTGGAGCGGGTGAAGCTTGCAATGGACTCTACATCTTTCGGCCACACAAACCCGCTGCCTTCTCCGCTCACCATCTTGACAATAAGACCCTATAGCATCAACGTCTAGGTCATCCTTCAAGTTTTATTATTCCTCATATTTTTTATAGTCCATGTACTCTTTCTCATTGCGATGTTTGTGCACGTTCAAAACACACTCGCTTACCTTTTTCAACTCATGCTAATAAAAGTACGATTCCTTTTAATCGACTTTATTGTGATATTTGGGGTGGATATTCTACTGTTTCTATTTGTGGCGCACATTATTTCTTGACTATTGTTGATGATTTTTCTCGCACTACTTGGATTTATTTAATGCGTTTTAAATCAGAAACATTTAGCCATTTAATGCATTTCTTTGCCCTTGTTAAAAACCAATTTAATTCCACCATTAAAATGATCTGTACTGACAATGGCCAAGAACTTCTCTCTTAAAACCTCCAAACCTATTTTCATGATCACGACATCATTCATGAGCGTACTTGTGTTGAAACTCCTCAACAAAATGATGTTGCGGAACGTAAACACAGGCACCTACTCAACATTGCTCGTAGTCTTCGTTTTCAGGCACATTTACCACTAAAATTTTGGGGCGAATGTGTCCTTACTGCTGCTTATCTCATCAATAGAACCCCTAGTCGCTCCCTTCAAAATCAAACTCCTTTTCAACTTCTTTTCAATACTTCACCCACCTACACTCATCTTCGGGTGTTTGGTTGTCTTTGCTATGCCCAAACTCTTACCACTCATCGCGATAAATTTTCACCCCGTGCATCTCGTTGTGTATTCCTCGGTTACCCGAGCAATCGTAAAGCTTATAAGTTATACCATCTTGACACACATGACATTTTCTACTCACGTGATGTTACCTTTCATGAAAATCAATTTCCTTTCCAAAATTTTGTATCCCCACCTACACCTACTTCCCTCATTCTCCCTTTACCCATTCTAGAAAATCCTACTTCCTTACCCACCTCATCCTCGACCATATCTCCCGATCCTCCCCTCCCCACTTCTCGTCCTCACCGCACTATCACTCGACCAGCCTATCTCCTTGATTATGTTTGTCCCACCCTACCCACGGAGTCCACTGCTACTTCAACCGCTGCACAATCCTCAGGTACTTCTCATCCCTTATCTACCTTTCTCTCATACTCCCTTTTTTCTCCTGCTCATTATTCCTTCTTAATTGGCATTACTGCCACTGTTGATCCTACCTGTTACTCAGAAGCTCATCGCCACTCGCACTGGCATGAAGCTATGGCCTCTGAACTCCGTGCTCTTGAAGAAAACTCTACTTGGACACTTGAACCTCTCCCACCTAATAAGAAGCCCATCAGTTGCAAATGGGTTTTTAAGACCAAATTACGAGTAGATGGTACAGTTGAGCGCCACAAGGCTCGGCTCATGGCAAAAGGTTACACTCAAGTTGAAGGCATTGACTATCATGAAACTTTTGCTCCAGTTGCCAAAATGACCACAGTCCACTGTGTTCTAGCTGTTGCCGCTGCCAAAAATTGGATTATTCACCAAATGGATGTCCACAATGCATTCTTACATGGCGACCTTGATGAGGAAGTTTACATTACACCACCTCCCGGTTACTGTCTTAAGGGGGAGACACGGGTTTGCCGTCTTCGGAAATCTCTCTATGCCCTCAAGCAAGCCTCCCGGAACTGGTTTTTTAAACTAACATCTGTTCTTCTTACTGCAGGTTTTAGTCAGTCTCAGGCCGATCACTCTCTCTTTACATTGATCACTGCTACCAGCCTCACCATTGTTCTTGTTTATGTTGATGACATCTTGGTTGTCGGCAATAATCTTTCTCAGGTTACCTACTTCAAATCTGTTATTTCCACGCACTTCAAAACCAAGGATCTTGGCCCTCTCAAATACTTCCTTGGCCTTGAAGTTGCTCGATCCCCTTCAGGCATCTTTCTCAACCAACGGAAATATGCCCTGGATATCCTTGCCGATAGCGGTCTCCTTGGTTCGCGTCCTGCTTCCTTTCCTATGGAACAAAATCTGAAACTCAGCGACACTGATGGCGATCTTCTTCTTGATCCAGGCTCTTACCGACGGTTAGTTGGACGACTCATTTATCTCACCATCACCAGACCCGATATTGTTTTTGCAGTGAATATTCTCAGCCAATTCATGCATGCTCCCCGGCTTCCGCACATGACAGCTGCCACTCGTGTTCTTCGCTACATTAAAGGCACTAGGTCAAGGCATCTTTTTTTCTTCCTCCAATGATTTACATGTTCGTGCTTATACTGATTCTGATTGGGCTAGTTGCCCTACCACTCGCCGCTCCACTACTGGTTTCTTCATCACTCTTGGTTCTAGTCCAGTTTCATGGCGTACTAAGAAACAAACCACGGTTGCTCGCTCCTCTACGGAAGCTGAATATCGCGCCATGGCCGTCACCACATGTGAACTAGTCTGGCTTCAGCATCTTCTTCACGACCTCGGCATCTCTCACACTGATCCCATGATTCTCTATTGTGACAATCAGTCTGCCCTTCACATTGCTCAGAATCCAGTTTTTCATGAGCGCACCAAACATATTGAAATTGACTGCCACATTGTTCGTGACAAACTTCGTTCTGGCCTCTTCACCACCGCTCATCTTCCCTCTTCCGAGCAAATCGCCGACATCTTCACCAAAGCCTTGGGTTCTGATCTATTTCATCATTTATCTCACAAGTTGGGCATTACGGATCTCCATGCACCAACTTGAGGGGGAGTATTATAGCATCTTAGAATCGGATACCATGATTCTTGCCAAATCCCACCAGTTTTGCTCTTAGATAGTTAACAAATATTTGTTTTAATTGTATAGCCGTTTATGATTTTATTTCCATGTATATCATCCCTTCTGTACAGCTATATATTTACCAATTACATCAATGAGAAGAAAGAAAGATTAGTCAGGCAAATTATTTCTTTACAACTATCTCTTGTCTCTCTCTTACCTAATGGCTTTTCCTTCCTAAAGGAGGATACATGAGGAGCCCTCTTTAATAATAAAAAAAACACTTTAGAGAGTTAGAACGAGCAGGGAGGGAGGAGAAGCTACAAGGAAACCGTAAGCTCGACTTACCCAGATTGGTAATATGAACCATTTACTTTGATTTTCTTATAATCTAGGTCTATTTTGATAGATCTAAGCATTAGTGAACGGGTTGGATTAGTTGCATGTTCATCACATTGATCTATTCATCACCATATATATGTGCAATCACTTTTGGCAAATTGATGTAAAGAATGATGTTAGCCTGTAATGACTTGTGAAGTTAGATTTATACAATCCATCAGTTTTTCGAGATTGAGATATGGAAAAGCTTCAAAGACTAAGCCAATCTGACCATCCGATGGACGGTACTGATCAATGGTAATCTCATTGTTTGTTCTTCTATTTTTGTGAATTTATGTTATTTCTATTAAATCTATACAACAAACAGTTCAAATTAACCGTACATTTATTGTATTTATGTGTTTGGAATATCTAGCAAAAGGATTAAATTTTATGTGCTAGTGCTTTTGCGACTTAGTGCAGAGAATCGTGTTGAGCTATTTTGATGTGTGGGATCAGATCCATATGAATCATCTGATTTCTAAGGTCAAAATATCTTAGAACCCTGAATATCAAATTGATCTGATTGTCGGATGGGTCACACCGATTACATGGACATTCTAGATAACTCACGTATTTTATACATGTGTCAAGTCATCAGATGTGTGAGATCGAATCTAGATGGTCTATTCGGTTTCTAGGATCAAACTAGTTTGATATCCAAAATATCATATCGATCTGACCATCTAGTGGCCACACTGATCGAACATCAACTATTATCAAATCATATAGTTTTGAATGATGTCAACCATGGGTGGTTCAGATCAGCTAATCAATGAACCCCTCTCTCTCTCTCTCTCTCTCTCTCTCTCTCTCTCTCTCTCTCCATTGATCAAGAGAGGGCAAATGGTCGGTTTGGATCTAGCTAACAGGCATAATCGGAGTCTAAAAATGAAATTAAGGAAAAATTAACAAATTTCGATTCGGTTCGTCAAAAACTGATCAAATCTGGAGACTTTCTATTCGATTGATAAAACGTGAATTTTGTTTAAAGACTGTCAATTTGATTTTCTATTCGTGTTGATTTAATCAATAGACCATCAATTCGATCGACAATGCATCAATTCGATTGATAGTGCCTTTGATCCAATCAATAGACAATCAAAACAGATCTGTTATAATCTGGAATTGGGAATATGATTTAATGAATCATTAAAATTATAGATTAGAGTAAATTATGCATGTTTAGACCATTTAAATCTCGTTGGATGGTGGTCAGCAACTATGATGTGATCAAGTGGGTCCCACATTGGCTTTTGATAATTACAAACTCTATGTTAAGGGTTGGATCCGAAGGAGTTCGATTGGACAGAGTGGGATCCTTCGTGTGGACCCCACTGTGACAAATTGATCAATCAAAGGTGGGCCCCACCAGATGAGTTAATATGATCAGCATTATGATTTCAATTATATGGTTGTATTAGAGATTTCGAAGTCACTTTAACTCAGTTACCGGTGAGTGATCCCAACATGTTTCCTCTCTATTATAGTTAAAATAATTTTGATGTATTTGTTATGTCCAATCTGATGTTTGTGATATTATTTGCTTGTTTTGGTTAAGTAGAAACTACTTGATTTAATGTTGTTGAACTGATGACTTTTTCCGTTTTGGTTGAGAATTATTTGGTGCTGATTTCATCAGTTCACATGTAATTTATGTTAGATCTAAGCTGAATATTAGTTTGATATATGTAATCTATTGTTAACAACTGTATTACTACAATTGAACATTCATCTCTTGTATTACTACGTGCTTGAATTCCTAGGGACAGGGCTATTAATGGGCCAAGTAGTCTCGATGGGCCTTTGGGCTTGGCTTGTATTGGGCCGGGTTTGGGGTGGTGTATTAGGCCTGACTGTCGGGTTCGGGCTTAAATCAAGAGCTCGATTGTAAATCGGGTTCAGGGCTTGGGTCAAGCTTTGTGTAAATGTCCCGAGCCGGACTTAGACTAATTTTTGAACAAGTCAAAAATCAACTACGGATTTGAGATCTGTTGCTTCTCCTAAGATTAGCGACGGAGTTTATCCGTCGCCAAATTTTATAATCATGAATAATTCAATTGGATTTGTGCAGTTAGTGGCAGATTTCTAATTTTGGGTTGGACTAGATCCGTCGTTTATTTACGACAGACTTAAACCGTCGCAGGCAAACAACAACTGACCGTGCAACGAATTAAGTCCGTCGTTAATTGCGTTTTGCGATAGTTCTGGTATATTGCAAATATGTGATTTGGGTAGCCTTAATCCCAAAAATAAGCTCATTAAACACTCGGTTTAGACACCCTATTAAATTATACCTATTGCCTTTAAACTGACATGATATGAATTACTTAATTTTAATTTTTGGATGACTAATTTTTAGATAATTCTTTCGTCCTAATGAGGGCACATCAAAACTATGAATGGGTTGGATTTCATATAATCACCACCATTTGTTTACACAAAACGTATAGTCAACGTGTGGGAAGAGAGTGCAGGCAAGTATATATGCTCTAGGTTAAGAGGTAACTGTAATTCCATTTCTGATTGGATGCGGATTGCCGGGCGAAAGCTTTTGAAGGAACTTCTTGCACTGGAAAGTTCAGTGGATCTACAGTGATGTTTGTAAGAAATCCACTCCGTTCATTTGTTTTATTAGATCATGTTAATAATAAGGGAGATCCAAAGCTCAAGTAGGCTGCACCACAAGAAACCGTGAGGATTGAAAGTCCACTATTAAAACCTTCGTGGACCCACAAAAGGTTTGGATGAGGCTAATATCTTTGTTTTTCAGTTCATCCCAATTGGAAAGAACTTATGAATGGTATGGATGTATGTAAATGTCACGGTGGAACCCACCTAGCTTCCCGTCTACTAGGGCTGTTCACGAGTCGAGCTAGCTCGAAAAACTCGCTCGACTCGGCTCGAGTTAGCTCAGATTGACTCGGCCCAAATGGTCGATTCGGGCCGAGTCAAGCTAATTATTTGAAACTCGAGTTGAGTTCGAGCCGAGTTCGACCAGAGGGCATTTCAACTTGACTCAAACTCGAGCTCGACTCGGCTTGATTAATAAATATATTAAATATTATATATTATATATATTATATATAATATAAGTTTTAACTTTTAACTTAAAAAAACAAACAAACAAACAAACAAACAAACCCTAGAGTCTCAACCTGACCGCACACACCCCTTTTCCCTTTCTTCTCTTTCTCTACATGCTGTCAGCCACACAACCACCTGGACCACCACCACCAGTTTTCATTTCAGCTCCATAATAGTATAATTTCAATCCCTTGAGATCTACTTCTTGGGCGAGAAATCTAAGAAATCCGAGATAGGCTCTTCTCAGATTTGTTAGAGCTTCAAGGAAATCCAATGATCTGATTGGCTAGAGCTCTTTACTTGGATTTCTGATCTGTATTCTGCTCTGTTTCTTTTTTAGTACTTAGATTTCTGCTGGTGGAAGAAGATCAAGAATAGATCGGTTCTTACAGGTTTCCTCATCCGATTCGAAGCTTTGTTTGGTTTTTTCATCGGGTTTTGCTTTGATTCTCCTAAAATTTTTAAAATTTTCATCAATGGAGGAGGATCAAGAACAGAATCCATTACTCTCTCACGCAACAAGCTCAAGCTCGACTCGAGGTAAACTCGATTCGACTCGAACCACTAGCTCGACTCGAACTCGAACTCGAGTCGATAGCTTTGGCAAACAAGCCAAGCTTCAGTGTTGAGCTCGAGGCTGAGCTCGAACTCGAGTACAACATGGACAAGCCGAGCCGAGCTTGGCCCACCTCGACTCGACTCGGCTCGATGCCCACCTCTACTGTCTACGGAAGTTTCTGCAAAGGCTTTTCTAGATAATTCGAAATCATTTCTGACAAGTATCTTAACTAGGGTGTCAACGGCCCGGTTATGGCCGAGCCAAGCTCTGTCCAAGCTAGGCTTGCATTTTTCAATCCAAGCCCAAATTCAACCTAAGCCCGGCCCAGAATATATATATATATATATATATATATATATATATATATATATAGAGAGAGAGAGAGAGAGAGAGAGAGAGAGAGAGAGAGAGAGAGAGAGAGAGAGAGAGAGAGAGAGAGAGAGAGAGAGAGAGATCACCACTTTAACGGGCATTTCTCTGTTTCTTCTACAATCATTGTTTGCTTGTTACTACAATGACGGCAAGGGTGCATAGGTACGATGGCATGGGAGTAACTAGGTTGGCCGGATGGAAGAGAGAACTAAGAAAAAGAAAAAGAAGAATAGAAGAGTGCAGGGTGAAGAGATATGGCCAAGCAGGGCATGTAAATGGAGTTTTTATATTTACCTTCCAACAGGTAAACGTTAATGTTGGAAAAAGGTTTCCCTACTTTTAAATATTAGAAAATTTTGTGGAAACCCTAGACCAAAGAGAGAGGTTGGGCCAAGCTGATTGGCCTTTGGGCATAAAGCCCAAGTCCGGCCTGATTTTAAGCCTGAACATAGCCATCCGGCTCAATACTCCAGCCCAAGCCCGGCCTGAGGCAGGCTAAGCCTGATGCCCGTGGGCCAACCCAGCCCATTGACACTCCTAATCTTAATCCAACGAAGTTTGCCAGAATACATCCTGTCGACCATATAAGTAGCGACTTTGATGTGGCACACCTAAGCTTTGAAAGGCCCGCTTTATGGTATGTACCTTCGCCCCTGTGGTTCTCATCAGATGAATGGTTTTGATGGTATATACAAAACATGATGGATCCTATAGTTGTATATCATGCAGGATTTTAGAATCTAGGTATGAAATAGCTGAGCGCACCTCACGGTTCGGATTCCACAAAACATCACGGTAGCTTAACGTGCATTCAAAAGCATGGGTACAAAACCCGCTGAAAAATGAACGGTTGGGTAAAAGACACTTAAGATCCAAACATACAACAACTAGGCTAATCCGATCTTGAAAGATTTTACGGCACTCTAATCCACATCATCTCCGAGCATGCCAACGGTCCAGATCAATAATTGATGGGCCCAATATCTTATAAATCGCTGGTGGCAGAACTCCGCACTCTAGCATGGCTTTGTCTCCTCTCTCTCTTCTCTCATTCCTCTTCTTTCTCCTCCTCTCTCAAAACCCCATCCCTTCCCACGCAAATCCCCAGAAAACGAATTCTCTCCTTCTGGAATCCCAAGACCTCTTCAAACAGCAGAAACCGCAATCCTCAGAAACTCCCACCACCTTCTTCCAAGTAACAAAACCCATCTCCCTCCCAAAATCCAACCCATGCTCTTCTCTCATCCTCCAGCACTCCTTCGCTTTTACCTACACAAAGCCCCCTGTAACAGCCCCTTACAATCCTCCTTCCAACTGCCCTTCTAATTCCTTCTCCAAGATCATCCTCGTCTGGTCTGCTTCCTGCAAGGGTCGGCAGTTCGACCGGATATTCGGCATATGGCTCAGTGGTGTTGAGCTCCTACGCTCCTGCACCGCTGAGCCCCGCGCCAGTGGCATTGTATGGACTGTTGAGAAGGACATCACCGGCTACTCTTCCCTCCTCAAACAACCCCAAACACTCGCCGTCTATCTCGGAAACCTTGTCGACAGTACCTACACTGGAGTCTACCATGTTAATGTGACATTCCATTTCTACCCGGAAGAAGAAAGTACACCAAACCGGGCGATTTCAGGACTTGGGTTTGGTTCTCCAGCTGATTTGATACTGCCCATCTCAAGGAATCTACCATTGAATGATGGGCTGTGGTTCTTGATAGAGAATTCGATGGATGTTCAAGTGAAGGAATTCGAGATCCCCACGAATGCGTACCGCGCCATTTTGGAGGTGTTTGTTTCGTTCCATTCCAGCGATGAGTTCTGGTATGGGAATCCACCAAACGAATATATAAAAGCGAATAATCTGACTGGGGTGGCTGGCAATGGTCCCTTTAGGGAGGTGGTCATTACTTTGGATGGCGAGGTAGTTGGGGCAGTATGGCCTTTTACAGTGATCTACACGGGCGGTATCAATCCCCTTCTCTGGCGTCCTATTACGGGCATTGGATCCTTTGATCTCCCAACTTACAATATTGAGATTACGCCATTCTTAGGGAAGATTTTGGATGGGAAGAAACATAAATTCGGGTTCAGCGTGACAGACGGTTTGAGCTATTGGTATGTAGATGCCAATTTGCAGCTTTGGTTGGACAACAACAGTGTGAAAACAGAGGGTGAACTGATCAAACACAAAGCAGAGCCATTCATACCTTCTCTGGTTTCGAACTTCAAGGGTCTAAATGGGTTGTTCTTGATGACAGCAAGTCGGTCTATATCTTCCACTGGATGGGTCAAATCATCCCGTGGGAAGATCACGACGCATTCATTCCATGGGTTTGATTACAAAAATTCAATTGAGTTCGGAGACGATGGAAATCTGCAGGTTGTGAATCAGAGCATTGACACCACTTATGGCGTGTATGCCATACATCGACCTCAGGATGCATACTTGAAGCAAGTGCTTCGGAGGTTTCCTCTTTATCTGTATTCAGGCATTGTTGATCAAGGCAATGACAGCTACGCTTCGCTTGCGAACATCTCATTGGGATTCTTCGAGGATCAGTTTGTGGGGGCGGGGCCGGACTTCTCATTCAGCTCTCTCTCGAACAAGCAGGATGGGAATGCTTATAGACTTTTAGAAGGAAATTTGGTGGTTGGTGCATTGGGAAGTACACAGCAAGTATACAAATATGAGAGCAGTGAAGGTTGCTATTTCAGGAATGTGAGTAGCAGTGATTATACCATTCTTCATGATGAATCGAGAGAGCTTTGTAGCGAGGGGTTGCAGTCACGCTCTGCGTTTAGATCCAAACTAAGGCAACCTTTTTCAGCCGGGCGGGTTTCTCTTGCATAGCGCCAGATTTGCATGATCAAGAGAAGAGATATAGATTCATTGACTTGGGATGATTGTTCCTTGGTAAGCATCTCCTCACTGGATTGTGGTGTGGTGTGGTATGGTGTGATCAAATAATCATGTAAGTGCAAATCATGGAATTGATTGCAGAACATAAGTTATACTATATATGTACAGTACAAATTCATATATAAGGAAATAACAGTCAGTGGATGTAAGCTGAGTGTTAGTAGGTGTCTTTGGGTGGTGTAAGTAGGTGTAAGTAGGTGCCAGTGGGTGTAATTAACTATCAGTGGGTAGTTTATATGGATGTAATTAGCTGTCGTGGGTGGTGCTAGTGGTTGTAATTGGGTATCAGTGATGTAAATGGATGTTAATCATTTGAACATGGACCTGCTGTGCATTTGAGATTATAGTCCCAACCATGATGTTTATGTGGAATCCAAACTATGCATCTGGGTCTCTCCCCATTTTAGGCCTACATTCCAAAATCCAGCCTCATCCATGGCACAAATGAGCCACACCAAAGGGAACAATGAAAACATTCAATCATGATTGATTTGTAAACCTTATGAATGCTGTATTATGTAATATGTAGATGGATTGAACTCTCTCCTCCACCATTGTGCATCTTTTCATCTCAACTTCTCCATTCCCATTTAAAACTATCTCCAAAAACTAATTCTGATGTTTTACCCAAGTTGAATCTCCTTTCATGACCGCGTCAATGGATCTTTACTGATTTCTTCGAGGGCTTGTTTTTCCATGCGTCAAATGGCTATGATGAATACGATTATTTGGAAGCAGAGTTGTGATTTTGAGAACTAGGAGATTGTAATTTAAGCATGTATCATTTGTTAATGAGCTTAGTAGTGCATCGAAACACAACCTTGGGATTTAGTAAAAACATAATCTTGCTAAATAAAATCACCCAAGCTTTTGGAAGCGTGATATGAATTACAAGCAATCCATATCTAAGGATACCAAAGATAATGTCTGTGGTAATATTCCCCTCGGAAAAGTTCGGCGCATGTGTAATTGCTGTCACAAGGGGCTGTTTATGGTGTGAGTTGTGAGTGTCCCTCCTCCTGCGTGTGAGTTGTTAGTGTCGCCTAGTATGTTCCCGTGCGGAGTTGTGAGAGAATGCTGAAGTCCCTTGATATACATTGATACCCGTCTTCTAATGGCTCGAGCTTTTAGAAAATTTGGTTGTTTGACACTCTACTAATCCACTGCTCAGAGCGCTTGAACTCTGTAATTCTGCTGGCCCTGCTCCCGAGCTCGTCCTTCATGATCAGTCCACCGCACCATTGAACGCTAACGTAGTCTAGCTCAGTGCACGAGTCTAGGATGCAACAGAGAACTTCACAAGATATAGAGGCACTGTTGAGGTTGAGCCACTTGAGTTTTGGCATGAATATCCGGATCACTGTGGCCATTTCTTCTGTCAGTAGTAGACGGCCCAAATTGAGGCCCGCCAGGCTTGGACAAGATCGACCCATTTCTTCTGTCACTAATGCAGAGGCAGCAGAACAGTGCTTAACATCAATGAGTTTCGAGTTCTTACAAGTACGGATAAGATTGAGAAGAGCGGCTGGCGAGATTTGACCACAATCACGACGGGTGATTGACTCAACTGATGGGTCTCTAGCATACAATTTGATCCAACATGATGCATGTTAATGAATTGAAATTGTAAGCCTTTGAGTTAACCCTCTTTGAGGTTGGTGACCCAAGGAAATCCCACTGTTCCAGCATTCATCTCGTACAAGAAAACGAAATCAGCAGTGGAACTACATTGATTCAACAAAAAATATCATCAACGCCAAATTCACCCCAAAACATCGGAGTGACTTGATCATGATAATGGTGCATCCAGATGTAACTTAGTGGCTGTCTGGATGCAAGTAAAATTGTTTCAAATACAACAGAGGTAAATGAAATAGGAGTAAAAGGCTTACCAGTTGTGTTTGGATGAGAGTAAATGGGAAGAATTAGAATGTTGGAATTTTTCAATATATTCACTCAACTTTAATATCTCAAATTAGTGTACATATTTGATATTTAATAGAATAATTGTAATAAACTTGTTGAAGTATTATACTTTTGCCAAAAATAAGAAAATCTCAAGGCTCAAGTGGGTATTAAACATAAGGATTGCAAACGAGCAACTTGCCAATGTTTTTTAACCGTCCACATAGATGGCTAATCTCTGAATGTTTTGGATCATTCTATCAGTGTGTGATTTTAATAATGTAGCCAATAATAAAATTGTTGCAGAGTATCATTAGTGCACCACCCGTTTGACGGATATGTGCATGGTGGCACCTTTTTTTACTCGTGCAACTCTTCAAGGGAACACAAAAATGAATTTCACCCCCATTTACTTCTAAATCCTCTCTTATTTATAGAAACATTTACTCCCACTTTATTTTTATTCCCATGTATTTACTCTCATCCAAACATATCTCAAATGTCATTTATGTCTATTTACTCCCAATTCCTCCATTTTGACGTAGGGATGGATGTGATGAGGTTGATCATCGTCTTCTTGATGTAGAGTGGGTCGCGGACAATTTCATGGCCAAGATAGATCAGAAAAGGCCCGGTCGACGACAGAAGTGATCCGGACCGTCGGACCTTAGATCGGGCATATCTCGTAATCCGGAATGAGTTACCTGACGTAAAATATATGATTTTGGGGTAGAACGAGCTCCTTTAGCCAAGCCCGGAATTGTGAAAAACCCCTGGATCGACAGTCGTTTCCCTGTTTTAATTTCGTTTTTACTATAAATAGTAAGTTTTAGTTTGATTATAACTCTTCATCCGTCGGGCTTTAAGAGTTGCGCCCAATGTGAAAAGAGCTTAGAATAATTAGGACAACGGTTTGGTGAAGCCAAATAGGACACTTGCTATTTTTGGCCGAAAGCCTTGCGCACTAGTAGACATCACGACCGTCTATAAATAGTAAGTTTACTATTTATAGTAAGTCGCGGATTCTAGGAGTTTTAGTTGTAGTTTGATTCTGATTTCTTTCCCATTGCTTGATACCCCTATTTAAAGGGTTATGAACTCGTTTTTACTCATCAATTAATCAATTTCAAATTTCTTAAAATTTATTTCTATTTTCTGCTTTCTTTCCTCGTGGATTCGAGAAGTCTCTGTGAGGAGTCCAGAGAAGCTCCGTGGATTCGGAGTAGTTATCCTCATCACATTCATTCCTGCGTCACTTCTTGAAGGATAATTACTTCGAATCCACGAAGCTTCTTTGAACTCATAGTGACTTATCAAATCCACGAGGAAAAAAACAAGGAATATAGAAAATAAATTCTATAAAATTCATAATTTGATTGATGAATGAAATAAATGAGTTCACAACCCTTTAAATAGGGATACTAAGCCATGAGAGAAGTTTAAGAATCAAACTACAACCAAAACTTCTAGAAATCACGACTTACTATAAATAGTAAACTTACTATTTATAGACAGTCGTGATATCTACTAGTGTGCATGATTTTTGGCCAAAAATAGTAAGTGACCTATTTGACCGAACCATGATGTTCTCCTAATTATTCTAAGTGCTTTTCATGTCGGGCGCAATTCCTAGACCCCAACGAATGAAGAGTTATACTTAAACTAAAACTTACTAAAAATAGTAAAAATGAAAACAAAACGGGAATTTGACCGTTGATCTAATATGATTTCGCAAATTCAGCATGGGCAACCCGGCATAGAGGGTTGGGTGGCTAAAGTAGCTTGTCCTACTCCAAAATCATATATGGTACGTCCGATAGCTCATTCCAATTTGCGAGATATGTCCGTTTTAAGTTCTGACGGTCCAGATCACCTCCGCTTCCAATCGGGCCTTTTCTGATCCATCTTGGCCATGACACAGTCCACGACCCACTCTACATCACATTTACTCCCGTCCAAATGGCTCCTTAGCCTGTCTATGGTTTATTTTAACCCATTTATGCACGAAAATTGAGAATAAGCACAAGCTGTCCCAAAAAATAACCGATGAGCAGTGATAACATATTTGTTGAGAAAGGTGGAAGACAGATGAGAGAAGATTATTCTTAATTTAGCTAAGTGGGAACATAATGTTCATGCATCAACTATGCCAAATGTACAAGCTTCCACGTTCATTTGCCCCCTTGTGTCACATGTGCCACCTCACTATATGTCGCAATGTGCAATGTGAATGTGCACATGTGCCATAAGAGCTACATATGCCACCTCGAATCTCTCCTCCAGTCTTAAGCTTCCAACATGTGCCATAATTCACATCTACTTACTGCTCCACGGTGTCTTACAAACTGTAGCTCAGTTTGGATGACACCCTCGCATCTATGTTGAGAACATGCCACACTACTAAGATAATCCAGTTCATTGATACCGTGGGACAACAGATGGACCAAAATTCATGGTTGCCCAATAATGTCATGAGTGGGCTGCAAGTGGATTGGTTTCCAAAAGTCGAGCAAAGAATAAGCATGGGCCATTAAAATGGTAGGTCCCTGATTAATAGCCCACATCACCCTTCTGTCAATGTAATGGACAGCCGGCCTACTGGATTCCTGGCTGAGAGTTCTATCCAGCTATATAGGCCAGGGCTACAGATTCATCCTGACCATTTTTACTTTTTTTTTTTCTTTGATCTTTTTTTAAAGTAGACGTCATTGGGCCTGAATTCCCTAACTCAAATACGATTAGGTCATACTATGATTTGGGTTTGATTAGGACTCGGTTCAGCCCAGCCAAGCCTGTTTGAACCACTGTTCAAACACAACTAAGCAAGCTACCTCAGCAGTTTTGCCGTAATCATTCAGCACAGGCTGCAATGATCATTCAGAATGCATGGCCACATGGGGCCCAGAAGCAGAGATGGTTTGGATCGTCATCTAAATTGTTGATTATATTGACATATAGTCCTGATGTCATGTTAGAAGGGCCAATCCTGAACATTGATTGGTCATGTTAAACTTTCATTTTCCTACGGAGCCCATTCGACTAAATGCATTGCTCGAATCAACTATGAAAAATTCTGATCATTCGACTTTCTCTGCATCCCAGGCCCACATGTCCGAGCATTTGGTACCATGAGTCAATCGAAGAATCCAAGAGATGATGTCGATTAGCCTTTAGCGGCGAAAATTTTCGTCGCTAAAAGTCTGTTCCACGTTTTTTAGCTACGAAGTCACTTTTAGCGATGAAAAAAAGTCTCGTCGCTAAAAACCCTTTTTCTTGTAGTGGGTGTACACGAGTCGATCCGAGCTGAGCTTTGCCCCGTTCAGCTCGACTTGGCCAGCTAGAGTCCTCAGCTAGAGCTCGGCTCGGTCATCGAGCTTGATTGGCAGCTCGACTCGGCTCGGTCAGCAGCTTGGGCCAGTTCGAGCCGAGTTCGAGTTTTCAAGGCGAGTTCGAGTTCGAGTGGGATCCGCTAATCAGATGGACACTACTCTCCACTTGCCACACCTCGGCCGAACAGATGCTGAAAAAATGGAGAGAGAGGAGTGTTGAGGGTCAAATATTGTATATCAGACCCTAGTAATTACCTGATTTTACGAATATGATGTCGTTTAATGGCCCGCTTTAATCGTGTTGTGATGCAGAGTGTATTTGCAAGCATGGATTATAAGAGAGCACTTAAAGCATGGATTTGGCACTCCGATGTCACAAAAACAGGGGATGGACTCCAGAGGATCAATATTGAAGAATTTACATACCAGGGGTCCGAGGAAATCAAGCCGTTTGCATTAAACGGGCTCGAAAACCAGCCAGAGTGCAAGATCACAGAATCCCCGCCATCCAATTGGCTCGAAACTTCATACGTGACCTGGGGACCATAAATGAACCGTACACGTCAAATTTCAGTTCCCAGATCATTGTGGAAGTGGCCAAACGGACAGATCAGCCTATAGACCACTGATTCTAGGCCCACCTGAGATCTGGATATTCTTCAAACTGGAGATGGACAGCTTAAATGAGATAAGGAAAAGGTTGGACGGAATAGATTTTTCACAAGTGTCGCAGTGGACCCCACCTGTGCGGCTGTGAGTGCACAGTGCGGTGCACTCCCGCACCTCACCAATACAGCAAGGGTCGGTCAGCGCCCGCTGACCGACTCCCATTCAAAAGAAAAAAAAAAAAAATTTCAAAATCAACAGAGTCCGTTTCGGACTCTGCTGCGAACCGAGAGCATCGGTTGATGCTGTGGACCCCACCCTTCATCAAAAACAAAGATCGGGACCGTCCATTGGATTCCCAAGATGTTTTCCACCCCTGCCTAGATGGCAGAATTCCAGATCATAGCAGAGGATGTTTTTTTTAACCGTTCAAACACCGTTTGACGGCAGCAAGAAAGGATCGATGGGCCACACTAAAACCGATCCAAAACCGACCTTTACCGACCGAAATTCCGAGGGGAATACGGTGGACGGCTTGGATTTTTCAAATCAAGTATAAAAGTGGGCCCCATCACTCATCAGCGCAGCCCTGCTACGCTTGAACAGCGAACGGACGCTGATCGTCCGTTTTTCTCTAGCTGGGCCCATTCATTATCCAGGTGGATGATCCGATCCGACCAGTAGGTCCAGGGAACGATTTCAACAAGAACCATGGTGCTCTTGTGTGACCATGTACAAGAACGAGATCAGAAGATGGGAGGAAAGACGCCACGTTGATGGATATTGCGGTCCACCTAAGACTCAGATTTATTCCAAATTTTGTCTCATGGCCTAAATCAGTCCTATAAACCCTTTAAACGGATCTGATCTTCAAAAGAACTACTTTAAATGGGCCCTGCCAACAACACAGTGGAGGAGATCCGTTTTCTCTCTGGTTACGCAGAAACAGAGACCTGTTTGGCCGCAACTGCGGAAGCTTCACGAAGGAATTTCACATCGTCTCCACCGTTCTCACCGACCGTTTTTGTTATAAAGAGAAGAGAGGAGCCAGGGAGGGGGGACACATCTGGACGTGGGGGAGCTTGGGGCAGCAGCTTGGTTTTGATGGAGCACCAGGGAGAGAGAGATTAAAAAGAAGAAAAAGGTTTTCTTTTCCTTTATTTTTTTTATTTATTTTTCTGATTATGGAGAGATCAAGCCCATTCATGTCTGGCTAATCCCCTTAGCTAGGGCTAAGGGGTGAAGCTTGTAGTGGGATGAGAGATTTAATTTTATGTTTTTAATTTGGTTTTAATTATGAATTGAATTTGATATTTGTTTTATTCAAGGAATATTTTTAGTCTTTAATGGTCTGTTGTGACTGAAATTACAATGGGTCTGCAATGGCTTTGAATATTTCTGTTTCCTTTTTATGGTTATGACGTCAGGAAGCCCTGTTGTTCACCATCGTCTCCTGGGCATGGTTGGATGTCGGTACCCTTCCTAACCTTCATGGCATGTTAATAGGTTGGTAATTAGTTTAATTCTGTTGTTTACCATTGTCTCTTGGGCATGGTGTGGTGATGGAATCCATTCTAATTCATACACCTTTCATCTCTTGAAAACTATATCAAAGGCAGTTCAGTAAATTTTCATGATTTGTGAAGCAGGCATAAGATCTCCCTGATCTCTACAAGTGGATCCTCTGAATCCCTAGTTTCCCTTCTCTGAATTTTCTTAAAGTTTTAGATTAATTATTTCACAATTATTTCTCAATTGTTATTTGATTTAGAATTCATCTTAGTCTAGTTCTAGTTCTAGATAGTTTCAGACTACGTACAGGTTTCAATCCCTGTGGATTCGACCTCGGTCTTACCGAGTTTATTACTACATCACAACCCTATACTTGGGGAGTGAACAAGTTTTTGGCGCCGTTGCCGGGGATTGACGGCTACGTAATTTGAAATTAATTGGTCTTAGAATTAAGGGTAAGATTAGGATTTTTCTAACTTTCTATTTTCTTAGGTTTTGTTCTCTTTTTAGAAACTAACCTAAGTGTCTTGTTTTGTAGATTTTCTAACTCAGTAAGCTCTTTCTGACTTCTACTTTCTATCTCTTTCATTATTCACTTACTTTCTAGTTTAGAATTTTCCTAAATTATTTAGAGATTCCTACTTTCCTTTTTAGGATTTCTCTTTTGCTATTCGTCTTCTTAAGAATTTTCTACTCTTAGGCCTATTATCTTTAGAAACTAACTTGTTTCGTTTTATTTTACAGGTTTTAACTTAGGGACTTCAATTTGGTAATCTCCTTCCAACTCTCTCTTTCTTTCTAGATTTTCATTTTCTTTCTTAGAATTAGGTTTAGAATTTGATTGAGGGCTGCGAGTGTTTCATGCCCAAGTGGGCCCGTGACAACACTCGACGTCTCTTGACCGAAGGAGGATTAGTTGAGGGGTTGACTATCCATCGCAGGACTAGACACCGCTCGAATTCCCCTGAGTTAATTGAGGTTATGGCTGCAAATCAACCTCAAGCACTACCTCACCACAGGGATGAGGAAACACATGATGAGAATGAGGTGCATCAAGCACCCCCGCCTCGTACTTTACGAGATTATTTACAACCGGCGGGGGTGAGTACGCCCTCATGTATGATTTTTCCTGAAAACACAGGACAGATGGACATCAAGCCAGGAGTTATCCAACTCCTTCCTAAATTCCATGGGCTTGAATCTGAAAGCCCATACTTACATTTGAAAGAGTTCGATGAGATTATAGCCACCTTATACTTTCCCAATGTATCCGAGGATACAATCAGGCTGAAACTCTTTCCTTTTTCCTTGAAAGAAAAGGCTAAGACGTGGTTACATTCACTGCGTCCTAGATCCATTGGCACATGGAATGATTTGCAGAGGGAATTCATAAAGAAATTTTTCCCACACCATAAAACAATTACCCTCAGAAAAGCAATCATGAACTTCGCCCAAAAGGAAGATGAAACATTCTACCAATGTTGGGAAAGGTTCAAGGATCTTGTCAGTTCATGCCCATAACACGGTTTTGAAATGTGGCGCATTACAAATTTTTTCTATGATGGACTGACATCTTCCATGCGCCAACTAGTCGAGACAATGTGTAATGGAGAATTCATGAATAAAGAGGTCGATGAGGTATGGGATTATCTTGATAGACTTGCCGAAAATGCACAATCTTGGGACCATTACCCAAAATCAAATACCACGTCTAGGCCAACTCAATCTAAGGAGAAAGGTGGAGTATATCTCCTGAAAGAAGATGATGATGTAAATTTTAAAGTGACTAATCTCATACGAAGAGTCGAGGCCATGGAAGGAAAGAAGGATAAGGTCAATGAAATTGTTTGCGGCATCTGTGATTGCAACATTCACACAACTGAAAACTGTCCTACAATATCTGCCTTTCGAGGAGTGTTGAATGAACAAGCCAATGCCGTAAACAACTATCAAAGACCTTTTACTGGACCTAACTCCAACACGTACAATCCTGGTTGGAAAAATCATCCAAACTTTAGTTGGAGAAATGGGCAAACGGCTACCCCCCAAGGTTTTCTCAATCAAAATCCAAATCAAGGGAAACCTCAAGAAGAACCGGTTCAAAATTCCATACAAGAGCTGGCTCAGGCGATGCGAGGATTTACTGAATTTATGCAAAAGATAGATTCTCGTATGACGGTTATAGAAAAGGGGATGCTTCCTGCACAAACGCTCCCCAATCCTAAACCGCAGTACGAGATAAATGATCCCAGCCCCTCAAATCAAATGGGGCACGCTAAATCCATCACCACTCTTAGGAGTGGGAAGATCATTGATAAAACCCTTCCGGTTAGGCCTGAAAAGCCTCAAGAACCAGAAGAGGACAATAAAGATGGATCTAGCGATACCCCACAAAAATTAGAACCGGAACTTCTAGAGAAGCCAGTTGCTCCGTTCCCCCAACGGTTGGTTGCACCAAAACGTCTTTCTAACTCTCAGGATATTCTGGAGGTGTTGAAACAAGTGAAAGTCAACATTCCTCTGCTTGATGTCGTAAAACAAATTCCTTCATATGCAAAATTTCTGAAAGACCTATGTACGACCAAAAGACGGCAGAGTATTCAAAAGAAGATTTTCTTAACTGAGAAAGTGAGTGCCATCCTGAAGCAAGACGTGCCACAGAAATTCAAGGATCCCGGTAGCCCAACCATATCATGTGTAATTGGGAACCATCGAATTGATCACGCACTTCTTGACTTAGGAGCGAGCGTCAATCTGATTCCCTACTCGGTATACAAACAGTTAGGTTTGGGTGAGTTAAAACCAACTCTAACCACATTACAACTCGCCGATCGCTCTGTTCGTGTACCAAGAGGGATTATTGAGGATGTTTTGGTCCAAGTCGATAGATTTTACTACCCTGTAGATTTTATCATCTTGGACACCGAACCCATCAATAACATAAGCACTCAGATTCCCGTCATTCTTGGTCGCCCATTCCTTGCTACGTCAAATGCAATTATCAATTGCAGGAATGGTGTCATGACTATGTCTTTTGGAAATTTGACATTGGAGTCAAACATCTTTTTTAATAACGGCAACAACTCAGAGGATGATGACGATATCCACGACATTAACATGATTGACTCTTTCGTGGAAGATACGACACCTCTGACCTTATCCTCGGACCCTCTCGAGACGTGCCTGGCCCACTCCCATGAGTTTGATGATGATATGATTAGGGAGACGTGTGCCTTGCTGGATACTGCACCGGTACTTGAAGTTAACCGGTGGAGGCCACAATTTGAAGAATTACCACAAACTGATGTAGTGCCTCTACCATCTAACCTCAAGGCACCGAAGCTTGACCTAAAACCTTTGCCCTCTGATTTGAAATATGCTTATTTAGGTCAAGATGAGACATACCCGGTGGTGATCTCTGCCCACCTGGAGAAAGAACAGGAGAGTATTCTCATAGCTACTCTCCTTCAGCATAAGGGAGCCCTTGGATGGACGATCGCGGACCTCAAGGGAATCGACCCCTCGATTTGTACTCACCGCATATATCTTGAGGATAATGCGAAGACCGCTCGGCAACCACAGCGTAGACTAAATCCAAACATGAAGGAAGTGGTTAAGGCCGAGGTTCTCAAACTATAGGATGTGGGTATCATATACCCTATATCTGATAGTCAGTGGGTGAGTCCAACTCAGGTGGTTCCTAAGAAGTCCGAAATCACCATCGTAGCCAATGCTAATAATGAACTCGTGCCGACTAGAGTCACTACTGGTTGGAGAATGTGCATTGACTACAGGAAATTGAATACCGTCACGAGGAAAGACCACTTTCCTTTACCATTCATTGATCAGATCCTGGAAAGGTTAGCCGGTCATTCCTATTACAGTTTCCTTGACGGATATTCGGGCTATAACCAAATTGAAATCGCCCCTGAGGACCAGGAAAAGACCACATTTACTTGCCCCTATGGCACCTTTGCTTACAGAAGGATGCCGTTCGGGTTATGTAATGCCCCTGCCACCTTTCAGCGATGTATGCTGAGTATCTTTTCTGACATGGTAGGGAAATATCTAGAGGTCTTTATGGACGATTTCTCGGTTTTCGGTTCATCTTTCAGCGAGTGCTTAGAGAATCTTAAATGTGTGCTGAAAAGATGTGAAGAAAAGAATCTGGTACTTAATTGGGAGAAGTGCCATTTCATGGTTCATAAGGGGATTGTCCTTGGACATATCATCTCATCCAAGGGAATTGAGGTAGATAAGGCAAAAATCGATCTTATCTCTAACCTACCTCCACCCAAGAACATCAGGGACGTGCGATCCTTCTTAGGACACGCAGGATTTTACAGGCGATTCATAAAGGACTTTAGTCTCCTCTCTCGTCCTTTATGTAATCTTCTTCAAAAGGATGCTCCATACGAGTGGACTGAGCAGTGCCAGGAAGCTTTCACTAAGCTTAAAGGCACGTTAACCACTGCACCCATCATGCAGCCACCCGACTGGAGCCTTCCTTTTGAGCTTATGTGCGATGCCTCTGATTATGCTCTTGGAGCGGTCCTAGGCCAGAGAAAAGATAAGAGGCCATACGTCATACATTACGCAAGTAGGACCTTAAATCCTGCCCAAGTGAACTACTCGACTACGGAAAAAGAACTCTTAGCCGTAGTATTCGCCTTGGACAAATTTAGGTCCTATTTGATTGGATCCAAGATCATTATCTATACAGATCATGCGGCACTTAAATATCTTCTTTCTAAGAATGATTCTAAGCCCCGCCTAATACGATGGATCCTTCTACTCCAAGAATTTGATCTGGAAATTAAAGATAAAAAAGGAGTAGAGAACGTAGTGGCCGATCATCTTTCTCGCCTTAATACCTCTGACTCCCTTGAGGCGACCCGTATCAACGACATGTTCCCTGATGAACAACTGTTCAGAGTCTCCCACTCACCTTGGTTCGCTGATATTGCTAATTATCTTGCTACAGGTTCCATACCGACACAGTGGACTGCGCAAGATAAGAAGAAATTCTTCACCGAGGTACGCAACTTTTTCTGGGATGATCCTTATCTGTTTAAATATTGCCCAGACCAGATCTTAAGGAGATGTGTGCCAGATGATGAGCATCAGAGTGTCATCACCTTTTGTCACTCACAGGCCTGTGGTGGTCACTTTTCTGCTAAAAAGACCACGGCCAAAATTCTGCAGTGTGGCTTTTATTGGCCCACTATGTTCAGGGATACTCATGAGTTTTGCAAAGCTTGTGAGCGTTGTCAGAAATTGGGAGCATTGTCCCGTCGAAATATGATGCCCTTGAACCCCATTCTTATCATAGAGGCATTTGATTGCTGGGGCATTGATTTCATGGGACCATTCCCCCAATCTTTCGGGAATTTATATATTTTGCTTGCCGTAGACTATGTCACTAAATGGGTCGAAGCGATTCCGTGTCGAACTAATGACCATCGCACGGTCATTAAATTCTTAAAAGAAAACATCCTATCCCGATTTGGAACACCTCGAGCCATCATTAGTGATGGGGGCTCACACTTTTGTAATAGGCCATTCGAGAGTTTAATGAAGAAATACGGTATCTCTCATAAGGTGAACACCCCATACCACCCACAGACAAGTGGGCAAGCTGAGATTTTCAATAGGGAGATCAAACACATTTTGGAGAAAACGGTTAACCCTGACCGTAAGGATTGGTCAATCCGATTGACCGATGCCTTGTGGGCTTACCGTACTGCTTTTAAAACCCCTATTGGAATGTCTCCCTTTAGACTCGTTTATGGGAAGGCTTGCCACTTGCCTGTGGAGTTGGAACATAGAGCCTATTGGGCAATCAAAAATCTGAATTTCAATCTGAACAACGCTGGCTCGCTACGCAAACTTCAATTAAATGAACTTGAAGAAATCCGGAACGACGCGTACGAGAACTCGAGAATTTACAAGGATAGGATGAAGGCGTTTCATGACCAACATATTCTACGAAAATCATTTACGCCAGGTCAGAAAGTCCTTTTGTATAATTCTCGATTACATCTCTTTCCGGGTAAGCTTCGATCTCGTTGGACCGGCCCTTACATTGTTGTTACTGCATACCCTCATGGGGCCGTCGAGATAAGAGATCCCGACAATGGCAAGGAATTTAAAGTAAATGGACATCGCTTAAAGCCATTTGTCGAGAAATTTGACTCAGAAGACATGTCAATGCCTCTGACTGATCCTGTTTACCAGGAATAATCTCCTAGTCTGATGGAGGTATAGGTAGGTTTATCGCTTTCATAGGACTAGGGTAGTTTATTGCATTTGTCTGGCTGAAGACGGTAAACTTAGCGCTCCTGGGAGGCAGCCCAGCTTTTCATTTTCAATGTTTGTGGGTAACATTACTGCAAACCCTCACGAGACTACAACTCGTCCACTAGGGGCAACCTAGGGGTTTAAAGGCTTGTTGCATACGCTAAATGCAATCGAGAGCACCTGCGAAAGTGGTATAGGTAGGATTTTATTTTTAGTTTTGTGTTGCTTTCTCTCTCGTGCTGATTGGATTCCATGCTGCGATCTCTTGGAAAGTCTCTCATGATTCATCATCCAGGTACTATCTTCCCATCACTTTTTCTTTACTGTCGTTCTCCCATGTGCATTGCATGCTTACATCTTTTTCATTGAGGACAATGTAGATTTTAGGTTGGGGGTGGAAGATTAGGTAACCTAATCAGTGTTTTTTTTTAGTCTTGAGCAAAAATTGCGAAATTTTTTTTAAAATTTTCTGGACTTTCTAGTAAATTTGAAGTGATTTGACGACCATCTTTGATTTAGAATTTCAGGATGTAGAAGGTTGGTAATTTACTACTCTTGGATTCAGTAGCGGTTAGATTTCACAGTTAAGTTGAATTGTTAATCCATGATTAGAAGTTGTAAACATTGATTGAGTCATGATTTCACAGGACACATCTCGCTTACACATTAAGGTTTCAGTTTCATATTGAAGGATTAACTTGGTGATCAGTAAGCATAGAAGGAACCAACTTGAACAATTGCCCATCATGATCAATTAAACGGAAAAGATACCATTGAAAAAGGTTAGGCAAAGAATCTTCACTATAGGTTTGCTCCCTATAAGTGTGGATTTCATTCCCCATGGATAATATACAAAAAGATTTGGGTATACAGTTTTCACCATAGGTTTGCTCCCTATAGGAGAGGAGACTTGATTCCCTTCTTAGTTGAAAAAAAAAAAAAAAAAAAAAAAAAAAAAAAAAAAAAAATCAAAAGCTGAAGGAATGAAAAGATGATCTTTGAGGCAAGCTTTGATTATAATGAATTCTCTTGTTGGTTACCAACGATATTTTGAAATAAAGAATTGAATATTAATGTTGAAAGTTGGGATTGCACTTTACACCTGTGGAACTCAATGTTTAGGATTATTCTAATTAAGGGACTAATACTTTGAACTTGGTTATGAAGTTTACCGTGTGTTTGAGTCTAGGAGTGAGTAAGGCCCAACATTCATGAATTGTTGAAATCTAAATTATCTGGATTGTTTTCCAAAATCACTCAAGTTCATAGAAATTCTCCTGTAATTCTTAACTTATTTTTCGCATACTTTGCTCGGGACTAGCAAAATGCTGGTTGGGGGTTGTGTTGAGGGTCAAATATTGTATATCAGACCCTAGTAATTACCTGATTTTACGAATATGATGTCGTTTAATGGCCCGCTTTAATCGTGTTGTGATGCAGAGTGTATTTGCAAGCATGGATTATAAGAGAGCACTTAAAGCATGGATTTGGCACTCCGATGTCACAAAAACAGGGGATGGACTCCAGAGGATCAATATTGAAGAATTTACATACCAGGGGTCCGAGGAAATCAAGCCGTTTGCATTAAACGGGCTCGAAAACCAGCCAGAGTGCAAGATCACAGAATCCCCGCCATCCAATTGGCTCGAAACTTCATACGTGACCTGGGGACCATAAATGAACCGTACACGTCAAATTTCAGTTCCCAGATCATTGTGGAAGTGGCCAAACGGACAGATCAGCCTATAGACCACTGATTCTAGGCCCACCTGAGATCTGGATATTCTTCAAACTGGAGATGGACAGCTTAAATGAGATAAGGAAAAGGTTGGACGGAATAGATTTTTCACAAGTGTCGCAGTGGACCCCACCTGTGCGGCTGTGAGTGCACAGTGCGGTGCACTCCCGCACCTCACCAATACAGCAAGGGTCGGTCAGCGCCCGCTGACCGACTCCCATTCAAAAGAAAAAAAAAAAAAATTTCAAAATCAACAGAGTCCGTTTCGGACTCTGCTGCGAACCGAGAGCATCGGTTGATGCTGTGGACCCCACCCTTCATCAAAAACAAAGATCGGGACCGTCCATTGGATTCCCAAGATGTTTTCCACCCCTGCCTAGATGGCAGAATTCCAGATCATAGCAGAGGATGTTTTTTTTAACCGTTCAAACACCGTTTGACGGCAGCAAGAAAGGATCGATGGGCCACACTAAAACCGATCCAAAACCGACCTTTACCGACCGAAATTCCGAGGGGAATACGGTGGACGGCTTGGATTTTTCAAATCAAGTATAAAAGTGGGCCCCATCACTCATCAGCGCAGCCCTGCTACGCTTGAACAGCGAACGGACGCTGATCGTCCGTTTTTCTCTAGCTGGGCCCATTCATTATCCAGGTGGATGATCCGATCCGACCAGTAGGTCCAGGGAACGATTTCAACAAGAACCATGGTGCTCTTGTGTGACCATGTACAAGAACGAGATCAGAAGATGGGAGGAAAGACGCCACGTTGATGGATATTGCGGTCCACCTAAGACTCAGATTTATTCCAAATTTTGTCTCATGGCCTAAATCAGTCCTATAAACCCTTTAAACGGATCTGATCTTCAAAAGAACTACTTTAAATGGGCCCTGCCAACAACACAGTGGAGGAGATCCGTTTTCTCTCTGGTTACGCAGAAACAGAGACCTGTTTGGCCGCAACTGCGGAAGCTTCACGAAGGAATTTCACATCGTCTCCACCGTTCTCACCGACCGTTTTTGTTATAAAGAGAAGAGAGGAGCCAGGGAGGGGGGACACATCTGGACGTGGGGGAGCTTGGGGCAGCAGCTTGGTTTTGATGGAGCACCAGGGAGAGAGAGATTAAAAAGAAGAAAAAGGTTTTCTTTTCCTTTATTTTTTTTATTTATTTTTCTGATTATGGAGAGATCAAGCCCATTCATGTCTGGCTAATCCCCTTAGCTAGGGCTAAGGGGTGAAGCTTGTAGTGGGATGAGAGATTTAATTTTATGTTTTTAATTTGGTTTTAATTATGAATTGAATTTGATATTTGTTTTATTCAAGGAATATTTTTAGTCTTTAATGGTCTGTTGTGACTGAAATTACAATGGGTCTGCAATGGCTTTGAATATTTCTGTTTCCTTTTTATGGTTATGACGTCAGGAAGCCCTGTTGTTCACCATCGTCTCCTGGGCATGGTTGGATGTCGGTACCCTTCCTAACCTTCATGGCATGTTAATAGGTTGGTAATTAGTTTAATTCTGTTGTTTACCATTGTCTCTTGGGCATGGTGTGGTGATGGAATCCATTCTAATTCATACACCTTTCATCTCTTGAAAACTATATCAAAGGCAGTTCAGTAAATTTTCATGATTTGTGAAGCAGGCATAAGATCTCCCTGATCTCTACAAGTGGATCCTCTGAATCCCTAGTTTCCCTTCTCTGAATTTTCTTAAAGTTTTAGATTAATTATTTCACAATTATTTCTCAATTGTTATTTGATTTAGAATTCATCTTAGTCTAGTTCTAGTTCTAGATAGTTTCAGACTACGTACAGGTTTCAATCCCTGTGGATTCGACCTCGGTCTTACCGAGTTTATTACTACATCACAACCCTATACTTGGGGAGTGAACAAGGAGAGGAGACTCACTTTTCAGTTGTCGGTCGTCCAGACAAATGCTGGAAAATGGAGAGAGAGGAGATGAAGGAGAGTAGTTGTCGGTCAGGCGCTGGATAATGGCGATAAATAGAGAACAAGAGAATGGTACTGGTCACCGGTCGCCGTTCGGGCGTTGAAGAGAGTTGAGTTCGAACTGAGCTTAGGGTTTTTAGAGTTGGGCGAATGGCCGAGACGAAAGTGGGTGTCGGGGGGTTAGGTTTTTTTTAAAAAAAAACCTATTTTGGACATTTGATTTTTTTATATATCCTTCCTCAAAAATCGATCCAAGCCGATCCGAGCCAAATTGAGTTGAGTTCGAGCTCGATACCGAGTCAAGTCAAGTCGAGTCGAGCTAGGTCCAGCTCAAACTCAGCTCGAAAAGTTTCGAGCTCAATAAAATTGGCTCGACTCAGCTCAAACACAGTTTCTGTGTCAAACACAGTTTCGATCCGAGTCTAATCAAGCTTCTCCGTGTCCATCCTTGCAAGCTAACAAGCTAACCCGACTCGTGTACACCTCTCCAAATCGGAGAGACACAAATCCACTTGGCTCGGACTCCAACGTGCCTTATCATGTATTCAGACTCCCTGCACAGCCTCTCTTGATGATTGCAAATTACTGTTTCTTTGATGTTGTCTACGAATCTTTCATGATAGCAATACCAAAGCTCTGGATAATGGGCCACACAGCGCCACGAATGGCACACGTTTGCGACGGATATTAGCGAATTGTATCAGGACTCCTTCGATGAGCGAAGCCCAACATACATTGCCTGCCGGCTTATCCATGTTCCGTACTATGCATACTCGCGTCTGCTCTCTTTGTTTCTTCCCCTTTGTAAAGGGCGATGGCTTCATTATTACCAACCTACCTTTGGTATTATCTTTTGAAATTTGTTACAATACATCCCAACGTATTACAATACCATGCATCATGAATTTATTACTAGGATTTACTAGGATTTGGATTCTTTTCAATGAACCAGATCGTTTATGTTATTAGGATCACTTCGGATGGGGATGTTATAAAAAAGAAAATAAGATGTAGCATGAAAACCCTTTGATTCTATAAAGGTCATGATTACCGTTCATATTTGAAAATAAAAGAGCCAAATTATCAAGGAGATGATTTGATTTCTGTACAAGGTCAAACTGATACGATCATGTAAACAGTTTGGATCAACCCAGATTGAAAGGTAAAAGTCTCAAAACATTACAATGCAATGCATGGGCATGTATCCTAACCCAGATTGAAAGGTGAAAGTCTCAAAACATTGACATGGCAGCCACATATCCATCCTGAATTTTATTAGTAAAATTGTTAGGCCTGAATTTTGAATACGTTGCAATGTTCAATCGGAATGCGTTGCCCCGTGGGGCCCACATGCATTGATGGTTGCCATAATTGTCCAACTTGGTGATGCTGATAGTTCTAAATTAGGCTGGAATATCAATCCTAACCATTGATTTCCGGAGTTGAATACAAAACATCAAAGACTTCCTTCAATGGTGCACGTTCAACTACAAGCATGCCGGAATCATCCGTTCAGGCCGAGCATGCTATTTGGTAACTTTTGAGTCAGTAGAAGAATCCAAACCTGTCAGCGATATCATCTTCACCATCATATCACCGGCAGATGGATGCAAAAAATCTACTCTGCCTGTCTCTCCATGCACAGCCTATCTAAATCGGGCCATTACAATTTCTTTGATGAAATTTCGTTTTCCAAGAATCCTTCATTATGGTAGAAGTCGACACAATCCCAGCACTCTGGATGATGGGCCACGTATCTCCAAACGGCACACACGTGATGTATCCTAGCAAAAGGTAGTCCAGCTTGGAGAAGAATTGGATCATGACTTTTGGGATGAGTGAAGACCAACATAGATTGTGGGCCCACTTTGATTGGTGTGTGATTTCTTTGCTTCTTCCCCTGTACGTACGCTACTTAGAAAAGGTCATAGCTTGCTCACCAAGTTATCTTGAGGACGGTTCCTCTGAAAGATTCGTAGAAGCTATTTCTACTAATTAAAGGGAGAGTGGGACCCACATCATATCTTTCTATAAAGGAGCGTACGTCCTAGTCCCGAAAATCAGCCCGATTGAAAATTCAAGTGGGCGTGGGACACCACCATTAAAACCTTCCAGCCCAGAGTATGTGGGTCTACCATGTTTTGTATATACCATAAAATTCATTCGAAGGATGCAGTCGATCATGAAGAAACACCAAAATGCTGGCCATTTCGAAACTAGTGGAGTAACCAAATAAATTTTAGAGGTTTCGGGCATGATTTTTACAAGGTGTGGCCCACCCAACTTTTGGATCGGCCTGATTTTTTAGCACAAAGGAGAACATGAGGGGTGCCAATGATGGATGAATTGAATGTCATGCACACATCATGGTGGGCCCCACACACCATTCTGTAGAAAAGCTCTTTTTACTAGAGGAATCGACCTCAGTTTTTTTTTTTTTTTCATTGAAGCAATGAAACCTAGGGTTCTGATTACGCGTCTGGACTTTTTGGGTGATTGGGATGATGCATCAGGAGTGCTTACAAATGCGTGAGACAAAAAGTGATGCTTCCATACAGATCACCTGCATAAAACTTCCATGCAATTCGCTCATCACGGTACACGTGTGGAAATGATCTGGTGACCGGGGCTGTTGTTCTGGTGGGCCATCATGTGGTAGTCCATATCGAAAAGTGCAAGACGATCGGAGCTTGGTATTGATTAGAGAAGTTCCCTGCACGCAAAATGGTTGTAGCAGCAGTGTGCATCCAACCAACAAAATGTGGATGGTGAGATTTGTCCTCTTGACCTATGGCCCACAGACATGGTGGCCCACAAGATCAAGAGTCTCTGTCACCAGACATGTTCGCCACAAATCCTGTGAAGAGGTAACTTGATGGAACTTCCATGCAGCGGCCAGCATATTAGCATCGGCTGTAATAATGTTGTAATGGAGGAATTATATGAAAGCATATCCAAGGTACGCTTGGGTAATGGGATCGGGCAAATTCAAATTCAAATTGAATAATTGTGTTTGGCAGCCTAAATTTTAGCTAAAAAGATATCTTATAATATATTCACATGATAATAATTTTGGTGAATTAAAGTATTTTTAATATTTTTAAATGGTGTGTGTATTTGGAAATGGTATTATGAGGTCGACCTCATCGGAACTTCCATGAGGTCGAACTGAGTGGCCCCCACGGTGATGTGTGTCGAACATCTACCCCATCAGTGAGATGCATCATTCCATTCCATTGGCCACAGGCTTAAAGATCAAGTCAATCCATGACTTGGGTGGGCCACACCACATATATACAACGGTTGAGAGGGGTTCCCCTTCCATTAAAATATTCACACTGAGATGTGGTTCAGAAATCCAGCCCATCCAGTGTGTGTGTCCCACTTGAATGAGGGATCGGACCAAGTTTCAAGTGCATCGATAGGCCCCACCAAGTGCTTTTATATATTTTAGGCATGTCTTCACATGGTTTTAGATAGTATGACCCCCCTGAGTTCCATATATGGTTGATTTTTGGGATATCACATAACCTAAAGGGGACCCATCAAATGCATGGTGTTGATGTTTGACACACATCACAGTAGGGCCCACAAAGCTCAACCTCTCGTGGGAAGCTCCCATGAGGTCGGCCTCATAATATCATCCCCTCCTCCCTAGGGCTGTACACAAGTCAAGCTAGCTCGAAAAGCTCGCTTGACTCGGCTCGACTCAACTCGGATTGACTCGGCTTGAAAGGCCAACTCAAGGCGAGTCAAGCTTGTTTACTAAAGCTCGAGTTGAGTTCAAGCTAAGTTCGACCATGGTGTATTGAAACTCGACTCGACTCGAAGCTTGAGCTCGAGCTTGACTCGGCTCAAGTAATATCTTTTAATAATATATATTATATAAATATTAAATATAATATATATATATATATATATATATATATATATATATATATATATATATATATATATATATATATATATATATATATATGTGTGTGTGTGTGTGTGTGTGTGTGTGTGATGAATTTTATTATAAAATAGGTTTTTCAAAAATAATAATAATAATAATAATTTTTTTTTAAAAAAAAAAAAAAAAAAACAACAACAATTTTATATTAACAGGATCTTTGTCTAGATCATCAGCCTTGTCGCCCTGCTTTTTTGTGCCCCTGCCCGTTGCTAATACTGGTTCTAATTTTTCTGTTATCCACCTGTATGTTTTTGGACCATGGTAATGACGATCTCTGGGTGCTGCTGGCTCCTCCTGCTCCAATCTGTTGCAGCTACTGATTTCGCCTCTCTACAGCCGATCCTTGTTGTTGCTCGCCCCTGCCTCCCTCCTCTCTTGTTCCCCTGCACCCGTCTCCTTCCATTCAATAGTTTTTTTCATCATACGATAGGCAAGACCGCCGGTTCACCTTTTTGTATCCGGGTATGCATGCCCGAATGGCTGTACACTCTGTTTACTTAATTCAAAGTTGGTGGCTCTGCCCACTTAATTTAAATTTATATAAAAAAAAAATTAAATAAAAAATAAAAAAATCAGCCCAACCTTTCAAGCAAAAGGAATTTTTTTTTCTTCAAATTTTATACCTAAAGTAGATCACTGTTGATCATTATTGTGTCCATCTTCTGACAAATGAGTCTCTCCTAGATCTATTTTAGATCAGCAGAAGCGAGAGCTTTCATCAATATATTCTAATAGGGATCAAATTCGACTAGAACCATCCCTGAACAAACCCCATAAATATGTGAACGGTGATGAAGAAGGGAGGTGTATGCGTGGCCCACTTATTTCCTCCTTCTCACACTTTCCTCTCTTTTTGGCTGAGGGGTTGACGCCCAAGGGGGTGGATGTCCAAACTCTCTCTCTCTCTCTAGACACTCGTACTCTCTGCCTTTGAAATAGAATCTTATATAATAAAAAATTTATAGTTTTAAGAAATATAGTAATTAATTTGATACATGACAACTTCTATATACCCTACTACGAAGAAAGCATGTTTACTTTCCTAACTCATACATCCTAACTATTCAAATCCCTTGACTATATGCGGTCACCACCCTTTGGTAATTCCTATGCCACTTGATGTATGGATCCAATTAGAACTTAGTCATTTGATGTCCATCAAGCATGATATAAAACAAATCAATATTTTAAATAAAAGTTAACGGCTAAAAAATCACGATTAACTAATTAGAAACTTCAAAGGCATTTGTTGACCTTTTAAATACTTGATAGATGGAACTAACCTTAAGATCAAGCTACGTATTCATGTTCCGGGTATATAAAGCAAATTCCATGTTAGATCGTCTGTACTTCGAGGATCCTATTGAAGACACCTAATTATACCCACTTTTAATGGCAATGCACTTAGACTTGTAAGAAGAGTCAAGGCCTGATAAATTATGGATTCTCCATCCACACATCCCTGTTTCATGGGGCTTTTGACAGAGCTAATGTAAACGTACAATCCTACTCAAGTCCATGCATGATGGGTCTCTCAACCTTGATACTTTCGAGAGATCATTGCAACACAAGTGACTAAAGGCGGATCCTTACTCTTGCTCCGGTGGTAGACTCCTAGGAGTTTCAACACATGGTCAAGGTGAGTGTGGGGGTGTGTGTGTGTTAAAAAAAAAAGTGACCAAAGGCTTGACCATTCATGACACACACACGCGCACACACACACACACACCACACACACGAGATAGCAAACCAATACCAAATTAGCCCCAATGGTTAGAGACTACCCATCTTGACCACAATCCAATCCCTTCACATGAGAGGACCATCTAATCATATTATATGTATGATCAGGATCCTGTATGGTTATGGCTAGGGCAAAAAGATCCATGGATCATAATTCTCTCTTGACTACCAAGCCACAAGGTTAACACGTGGTGACTTCTTATTAGTCCACATCAGTGTATCGAAAATGAGTGTAAACAATGCCTAGTCTCAAATGCCCAAGAATATCAAAAGTTATACATGTCAAGTTTACACAAATATGTTCCATGAGAATCTCATAAATGAATGCATCATGTTATCAAATTTAGTTATAATAACATTGGTTTCCAAGGGCATAACCCCAAAAATATATCCACCCATCCATTCATCTCACCAGCTCAATTTAAGGCATAATCGAGCCTAAACATGACGTAGATCCAAAGCTCAAATGAATCACACAATGGTAAACAATGAGAATTGAATGTCCACCATTAAAAACTTCTCGAAGTCTATTGAAGTTTTGGATCAGTTGATATTTTTATTTTCCCTTCATTTAGTAGGAGTCAACCTATGAATAAGTTGAATGGAAAATAAGCATTATGGTAGGCTCTATGAAGGTAAGGAGGTTTCAATGGTAAGCATCATTATCCCTACCATTTTTTTGTGGTAAGGTACACTTAACATTAGGAGCTGCCTCATGTTTGGGCTCATGTCCAAAAGTGAGCTAAGAAAACAGATGGACGGTACTGTAGATATAATACATATACCATGGCAGGCCCCATAAAGAGCTGGTCACTGCAGGAAATCCACATCCATTTTAGGGGAGAGGGGAAAAGACGTACGTATCTCAAGTTGGAGAGAGAGAGAGAGAGAGAGAGAGAGAGAGAGAGAGAGAGAGAGAGAGAGAGAGAGAGAGAGATTGCTGTAGGGAAGGAGAGTGAGAATACCCTTTTAAGTCAAAATCTCTTCCAACAGTATAACCATCGGAAATCCTCTCAAATCTTATATCCTAGAATTGGGTTAAGATTTATTATTATTATTTTTAAAGCGTGCATTTGAAGTATTTCAATTTCTCTCAAATTCATTTCCTCCGAATTGCAAGATGACGCAGGGAAGGACGTGAGGCCGAGCACCGTCTTCCTCAAGATGATAACTATTCTGAATCCACGGAACTTCTCTGGACTCCTCACAGAGACTTCTCGAATCTACGAGGAAAGAAAGTAGAAAATAGAAATAAATTCTAATAAATTTGAAATTGATTAATGAATGAATAAAAATGAGTTCACAACCCTTTAAATAGGGGTACTAAGCAATGGGAAAGAAATCAGAATCAAACTACAACTAAAACTCCTACAATTCGTGACTTACTATAAATAGTAAACTTCGCATTTATAGACGATCGTGATGTCTACTAGTGCGCAAGGTTTTCGGCCAAAAATAGTAAGTGTCCTATTTGGCTTCACCAAACCGTTCTCCTAATTATTCTAAGCTCTTTTCATGTTGGATGCAACTCCTAAAGCCCGACGGCTGAAGAGTTATAATTAAACTAAAACTTACTATTTATAGTAAAAATGAAATTAAAACAAGGAAATGACCGTCGATCCAGGGGTATTTCGCAAATCCAGTTTGCGCAACCCGGCATAGCAGGGTTGGTTGGCTAAAGTAGCTCGTTCTACCCCAAAATCATATATTTTACGCCCGATAACTCATTCTGGATTGTGAGATACGTCCGATCTAAGGTCCGACGGTCCGGATCACTTCTGTCGTCGACCGGGCCTTTTTTGATCCATCTTGGCAATGAAACTGTCCGCGACCCGCTCTACCTCACAAGATCGCAAAGCACCCCTTCTTCTTCAATTCCTCTCAAACAATTTGTTTCCATGCTGATAAATGACTCACTATGTACAACATTGTTGGATGAGGACACATGATTTAAGTAGGAGGCTTTTATGACAAGAAAAAAAAAAACCGCCTATCAATATGGAATTTATATTCTACAATCTTTTTCTCAAAAAGCTTTTCAAAAACCTATCTCATTAGTCAATATAATTATCATTCCTCAACCTTACATTTCTTTATAATGGTTGGGTGGGCCAGGAAGCAAATGTGTCAGCTACTTGGGTAGACCCCACCATGATCTTTATGTAAAATTTACCCACCTGGTGCATCATACCTCATGTTAGGCCAAGGGCTTAGAATACTCCCCTATCTGGATTTAGGTGGATTACATGATTGGAAACAGTGTGCATGGCAATGATCACCCTTTGAACTATTTCCTTTGGTATGGCCCACCTAAATCACAAGTGGGCTTGATTTTTAGGTCCCAAGCCTAAATTTTTTGTGTGGCATCTAGTGGTTGGAGTAGATCATATATAATCATCACAGTGGGGCCTATAAAAAATCAAAGGTGGACATACCTTTCCTAATTGTTTTCTTTGGTGTGGCCCACATGAATTGTGAATAAACTTGATTTGTTTACTTTGGGCCTAAGCTAGGATTACGCATCTAATGGTTGGAGCGTATTTCACATGCACATCATGGTGGACCCCACCAAAAATCAAGTCCTGCCTTCCTCTCCAACAATACACATGTTATTAATTTAGGAAAAAGAAGAGATGGTGGAGGCCTCTCTTGATTTTGACATGGCCTATCATGGTGTTTATGTAAGATCCACTCCTGACCATTAGATATTTAATCTCATATTAGGCCAAAGAAAAATAAAAATAAAAATTGAGGCTAACCTATGATTCTAGCAGGCCACACCAAAGAAAATAGTTGGAAGAGATATGTTCACCCTTAATTTTTAGAGGGCCCAGGATGATAATTATATGAAATCCATTCCGACCATTAGATACCACACAAAAATTTAGGCCCATGTACTAAAAATCATACCCATCTTAGATTCATATATGCCACACTAATGAAAATAGTTTGGAGGGTAAGCATTGCCCTTTATATTATTTCCAATAATGTATTTGACACAGGGATGAACGTGATGAGGATATCTACTCCGAATCCACGGAGCTTCTCTGGACTCCTCACAGAGACTTCTCGAAACCATGAGGAAAGAAAGCAGAATATAGAAATAAATTCTAAAAAATTTGAAATTGATTAATTGATGACTAAAAACGAGTTCACAACCCTTTAATAGGGATACCAAGCAATATTGGGAAAGAAATCAGAATCAAACTACAACTAAAACTCCTACAAATCGCGACTTACTATAAATAGTAAACTTACTAATATTTATAGACTGTCCTGATGTCTATTAGTGCGCAAGGTTTTCGGCCAAAAATAGTAAGTGTCCTATTTGGCTTCACCAAACCGTTCTCCTAATTATTCTAAGCTCTTTTCACGTTGGGCGCAACTCCTAGAGCCCGACGGATGAAGAGTTATAATCAAACTAAAACTTACTATTTATAGTAGAAACGAAATTAAAACAGAGAAACGACCGTCGATCCAGGGGTTTTTCGCAATTCCATCAGGTAACTCATTCCAGAGGTTTTTCGCATAGCTAGGTTGGTTGGCTAAAGTAGCTCGTTCTACCCCAAAATCATATATTTTACGTCAGGTAACTCATTCTGAATTGTGAGATATGCCCGATCTAAGGTCCGACGGTCCGGATCACTTCTGTCATCGACCGGGCCTTTTCTGATCCATCTTAGCCATGAAACTGTCCGTGACCCGGCTACATCAGTATTCAACCTAAATCAGAGATGGGCCCTTGGGCTAACATAGGGTAATGTACTTTGCAGCAGCCAGATAAATTTTACATAAACATTATGGTACAGTCCAATTGTACGGACCATTTGCTCATACCCACCCATAAGGTAGTTGAATGATAATTATATTGGTTGATGAGGCAGCTTTTTTAAAACCTTTTGAAAAATTATCAGAATATAAATTCCATATGCTAAATAAGTAGTTTTTTTTTTTTTTTTTTTTTTTTTTTAAAAATTTATTTAAAGCTCCCTTTGAATCTTGACCATTTGAAAGTTAGCTATCTTTTTGTAAACAATTCGCTCTACTAGCTAGCCAATGTTGACCGTTATAGCCATTTTGTCCAACGCTTCTCTACACAATAGCCATCTAAGGTGGCCTCTTCCGATTTTAAGGCCTGAAATGATGACCACACATTTTTTGTGCATCATCTAGGCCTTTCCTTTTGTAAGGTGGGAGAAGATATATGAGTATATTTCTTATGGTGGCCATCAAATGAAGGGTGTATGGAGTAGATGATTTAGATTGATGATTGGACTGGTCGGCACCTTAAGAAGTTCCAGGTGCATAGGTAAAGCTTAGGCACACGCAGGAGCACCCGTGCTATATATAATGTTTGACCGTATACCTTGTATGGTTCAATCGGTCTTGAAGCTTTTGCAAGTGGCCGGGTCCTTACTTCAGAGAATAATAATAATAATAATAATAATAAACCGTTGATACGACATGCCACATTGTGGATGCTCCATGCACTAACAATATCCCGTGGTGGAAGATCCTCGACACTGGATCTTTTCATTCTAACCCTGGAATGTAGATAGTAGTTGTATTTGCTTCATAACCATCTATTTCCTGTTGTTAGAATATTGTGTGATCTTGTTACTATACTTTGTGTGATCTTGTTATATTAGATTGTAAATCTCCAGCTATGTAATATTCTCTCTAGCTATGTAATATCCTATATTTAGCACATAGGATCTTTCTTACAACTATGCATATTTGCTATCAATAGGTTGTAATCATACTATAAAGAGGGTGTTTTTCCTCCAATACAATTCACATTGAAATACAAAATTTCTACGACAATCTCTTTCTTTCTCTTTATTTCTTCATGGTATCAAAGCCACACTCTTGTAGCCTATATATATATATATATATATATAGCGGATTGTTTGGAGTTCTTTTTCGCCACCTTCAATATGTCTCTATCTGCCTCGAGTCTTGATTCAATTGTTCGTCTTATTGATCTTATATTGGATGGATCCAATTATAGTCTATGGGCTCAGAATATAGAAGTCTTTTTAAAAGGACATCGGTTATGGCGTTATGTGACTGGTGCAATCCCTCAACCTACGCCGGGAGACAGTGAGAAAGACGATGCCTTTGCATCTCGTCTGGAAGAGTGGGACTGTATTCACTATAAAATTCTGTCTTAGTTCATCAACACTTTCGTTCCATCCATCAATAGTCTTCTTCCACGACTTGGGAATGCTAACGTTGCTTGGGACTTTCTGGTAAAAAGATACAACTGCACTTATGATACTTCATTGGAGTTTCAACAGGAAGCTAAACTCTATCAGATGCGTCAAGACCGAGGTCAGTCTATTGCTGATTTTTATTCTCAAACTAATCATCTTTGAGAACAATTATCTGCCGCAAACCCTAAGTTGGAATGTTCTAAAGACATTCAAACGTTTGCCACTTGGCTTGATCGACGAAAGTTTATGCACTTTATGATGGCTTTTCAAGATGATTTTTGAATCTACTCGAGTTTCTCTTCTTCACCGTCAGCCACTTCCAACATTGGACGCCGCAGTTGTTGAACTCATCTCTGAAGAAACTCGACGTTCCACTATGCAGATGCAATCTTCTGACATGGTTATGGTCATCGCTTCTCATGGTGTTTCTCAGTCTTCTGCTGGACGTTCTTCCTCTCAATCCACCTCCAAGCCTAGTTTTTGCAAGTGGTGTAAACGAACTGGTCATACCATCGATGAATGCCGCAAGTTCCAGTATTCTAAGCAGAAAAGAGCTTCCCAACAGACAGAGCTGCGGTTGCTTCATCTGATCCTCCTGTTCTTGAGACTCTACCTCAGTCCACTTCTCTTACTGCAGCTGATATGAAAGACTTAATTCACCAGGTTTTGTCTCAATCCTCAACTGTCATGTCCGTCACCCCATGTAAATCCCAGTGGTTTATAGACTCTGCCTTTTGTAATCACATGACATCTGATTCCACTATCTTCCCCCATAAAACAACTATCTCTCCCAATCCTGTCATATATACTGCCAATGGTTCCCATATGTCTGTTAGTCATATAGGGTCTATTTCTACCTCTAATTTATCTGTTGGTGATACTTACATTATTCTTAAGTTATCTTTAAACCTTCTTTCCGTTGGACAACTATGTGAGTTAGGTCTTAAACTGAAATTCTCTAACAAGGGTGTTTATGTACAAGATTCACAGATCGACGGGTCAACTACTTCGGACAGGCCATAAAGTTGGACGTCTTTTCGAGCTCTCATATCCGCAGCTTTAATTCCTTCTTCAACAACCACTTCCATGGCTACTATCACCGTCACTTCCAGTTTATGGCATGCCCAATTGAGTCATACCTCGCTTCCACGTGTCTAGTTCTTGGCCTCTCAGGGTCATCTAGGATCAGTTAATTTTCAGTCATTTGATTGTGTTTCATGTCGTCTTGGAAAATAGACACATTTGTCCTTTAATAAAAGTGAATCTTTTTCTTCTGCACCTTTTGACTTAATCTATTCTAATATTTGGGGTCCAGCCCCGATTCCGACTGAGGGGGGATCTCGGTATTTTGTTATCTTTATAGATGATTACAGTCGTTATACTTGGATTTATCTTTTATGACATCAGTCTGAACTCACAAATGTTTACCATAATTTTCACAAAATGGACATACTCAATTTTCTTGTGCCATTAAAACTTTTCGTTCAGATAATGCTATGGAATACAAAGATAAATCTTTTCTTACCCTTTGACAACAAAATGGAATAGTCTCTCATTATTCTTGTCCATACACTTCTCAACAGAATGGTCAAGCAGAATGTAAACATCGTCATATTGTAGATATGGTAAGAGCACTTTCTCATCTCTGCTTCTCTTCTAGAACTCTTTTGGGGTGAAGCTGCTCTCATTGTTGTCTACACTATCAATCGTGTTCCCTCACCTACCATCCACAATAAAACTCCTTTTGAGCTTCTCCATGGTATAGTTCCTAACTATTCCTTGCTTCGAGTTTTTGGTTGTGTTTGTTTTGTCACTCTTCCTACACATGAACGCACTAAACTAGAACCACGATCCAGACTCTGTTGCCTTCTTGGTTATGGTCTCACTCAGAAAAGTTATCGTTGCTATGATCCCATAGCCAAACGTCTTCGTATTTCTCGTCATGTGGAGTTTTGGGAGCATAAGATGTTTACGAGTCTTTCTCCTTTTCACAGTTATCTTCCAGTTATGCTCCTATTTTTACTGATCCATCTATTGCTTTAGTACATCACCCCTCTGCAGAGATGCTAAGCTCCTCAGACATTCATTCTACTACTACGGCTACTCCTGATCCAACTGACACGTCTGTTGATCCTCCTGCTACATTAACTACCTTTGAGTCTGTCCAGGTACTTGCACTTCGTCACCCCACTAGGGTAAGAGCCCCTCATTCTCATCTTCAAGACTATCATTATTTTTATGCCCTTGTCACTCTTCACGAACCACATACTTATCATGAGGCTAATACTGACCCTCTTTGGCAAAAAGCTATGTCTGATAAACTAGATGCTCTTACCAAAACTCATACTTGGGACCTGGTGGATTCGTCTTTCGAAAAGTCTGTAGTTGGTTGTAAGTGGGTTTACAAAATCAAGACTCGGGCAGATGGATCAGTGGAATGATAAAAAGCTCGCCTTGTTGCGAAGTGTTTCTCTCAGGAGTATGGTATTGACTATGAGGAGACTCTTGCTCCTATTGCTCGACTTACCTCTGTTAGATCTTTGCTTGCAGTAGCTGTTGTGCGTCATTGACAACTTTTTCAGATGGATGTCAAAAATGCCTTCTTGAATGGCGATCATGTTGAGGAAGTCTATATACATCCTCCACCTGGTTATGATCATCCTCCTCACAAAGTCTGTCATCTTCGTCGTGCTCTTTATGGTCTCAAACAGGCCCCTCAAGCCTGGTTTGCCAAATTTAGTTTTGTTGTTGCTCAACAGGGCTTTGTCTCTAGTGCATATGACTCTGCACTGTTTCTACGGACTACTGGTGCTGGTACTATTCTTATCCTTCTTCATGTTGATGACACGATCATTACAGGGAATGATCTCTCTGGTATTCGAGATCTTCAACACTTTCTGAGTTAGAATTTTGAGATGAAGGACTTAGGGCAGCTTAACTACTTCCTTGGTCTTAAGGTGACTTCCGGTATAGATGGTTATTATCTATCTCAGGCTAAGTATGCTTCTGACTTGCTTTCCAAAAAAGGCTTGACTGACAGCAAAACGTGCACTTCTCCTCTTGAATATAATGTTAAGTTTCTTGCTACTAACGGTGAATCTCTTCCAGATGCTACTTTGTATAGGCAATTGGTTGGTAGTCTCATCTACCTAACAGTTACTCGCCCAGACATTTCCTACGTTGCTCACTTGGTTAGCCAGTTTATGAGTGCACCACGCTCTACTCACTATGCTATCGTTCTTCGTATCTTGCGCTATGTCAAGGGGACTTTGTTTCATGGTCTTCACTTTTCATCGCACTCATCTCTGGAGCTCTGCTCTTATTCTGATGCTGACTGGACCGGTAATCCTACCGATTGTCGCTCCACTACGGGTTATTGTTTCTTACTTGGTACTTCTCTCATTTCTTGGCGCAATAAGAAACAGACTGTTGTTGCCCGATCCAGTACTGAGGCTGAGTACCGTATACTTGCTGATACTACAGCTGAACTTTTGTAGCTACGATGGCTTTTGACAAACATGGGTGTTTCTCAGTCGACTAGTTCCCCTCTTTATTGTTTTAATCGGAGCGCCATTCAGATTGCTCACAATGATGTTTTTCATGAGTAGACCGAGCATATCGAGATTGACTGTCTCTTCATTCGGCACCACCTCCAGCAGGGTACACTACATCTTCGATCCATCTCCTCCGAGGATCAACTTGTCGATATTTTCACGAAGTCTCATCCTCCTGGTCGACTTCGTGATCTTGTTTCCAAACTCAAGTTGGCTTCATTATCTTGAGTTTGAGGGGGGGATGTTAGAATATTGTGTGATCTTGTTACCATACTTGTGTGATCTTGTTATATTAGATTGTAAATCTCCAACTATGTAATATTCTCTCTAACTATGTAATATCTATATTTAGCACCTAGGATCTTTCATACAACTATGCATATTTACTATCAATAAGTTGTAATCATACTATGAAGATAGTGTTTTTCCTCCAATACAATTCACATTGAAATACAGAAATTCTACGACAATCTCTTTCTTTCTCTTTATTTCTTCACCTGTCAAGTAATCGGAGCCTTGCATAACTTGCGTAGGTACCTATTTCTTTGAGGGGCAAATGCCAAATGAGCTAAAGTGCATGAAATCTTCCATGTCGTCAGGTGTACTACCCCTTGCTCGGCCTTGATCCAAAAAATTAGACTGATCCAACATTCTGGTGGGTCACCCCATAAATTATAGCTAAAAAAAGACTCTAAATTAGCATGGCCTACTTGAGTTTTGGAATACTATGATTTTTAAGTAATTCTTTCATCCAGATAAGGTACAGCAGACGAATAGATCAGATTGCGTATAAACATACGTGGGCCCTTAAAAAACTAATGGTGGACGTTCCATCCCAAATTCTTTCCTAAGATGTGGCCTATCTTAGTTCTGGATGGTTATGATTTTTGGAATCCAATGTTGACATGATGTAGTATGTCTGATTGATGGATGGGGTGGATCTGATGAAGTTCCACTCAGGTTACTGTCGGTGCGTGATGTACTTAGCGCAGCTCCTGTACAGTACTACATTTTACACGAATTTAATGGCCATTCAAGAGGCTGTGAAATGTTAGATGACCCTTTAAATTTGGAGCGTTCGCCTTGGTTTGCAATGCATACGTGCAGATGACTTGTGACTTTCCGTGTTGCAACTTCCAAGGTAAGGGGATCGAAAGCGGATTGGATATCCCTGTGCACGACGTGGCCTAAGCTCTGTGGGACCCACCGTGATGTATGTGTTTTATCCACGCCATGCTTCCGTCTTGTCAGCACGTTTTAAGTATGAGGCCAAACATTATGCAGATCCAAAGCTCAAGTGGACCACACCACAGAAAACAGTAGGGATTGAACACCCACTGTTTAAAAATTCCTTAGGCCCCAGCTTATATTTGTGTTTCCCTATATCAATGTCTGTGCTACCTTATGTACAGGTCGTATGGCGGTTAAACATCATAGTGGGCCTTGGAATGTTTTCAACGGTGAGCACTCAATCCCAACTCTTTTATGTGGTGTGGTCCACTTGAGCATGGACCTATATCATTTTTGGCAGAGATACGGATGCTTGATTTTACGCTTACATTTTTTAACGTTAAAACTTTGGACACAGTCAAATATATGTGAGGCCTACTGTGATGTATGTGGGTTATCCACACCGTCCATCTGTAATTCCAGCAGAATTAGGGCATTACCAAAAAGATGAGGCGCATCCAAAGCTCAAGTGGACCACACTACAGGATTTAAGGAATCAAACACCAACCTTTACGAACTTCTTGGCCCTGTTTCCATTGGTGTGGGCTACTTTGAGTGCTGGATCTGCCTACTTTTTGTTTGTCTTATGCCTTATAATATATTACGCTAAATATGGATGGACGGCCGCAGATACTTTGTATATATCACGGTGGGGCCCAAACATTTAAACCAGTTCTTTTAGACCGGTTTTCCTAAGTAAAAGTACAAGTGCATTTTTAAATATGGTAGAAAGTAATAATTACATATTTGCATGACATTTACATTGGATTTGGAAAATCAAACGGGCATAAGTGCTTATGTATCAGCCATCAGATTCTCCGAGATTATAAAAGTTTTGTTCCCCGGAATTATTATTTTGGAGTATTTGACACTCTAGGAGAGTGTGCCGTTGATTGGCAGACAGTTAAAAATATCCCACGTGGGTACATTACAAGTTAAAGTTAAACCATGGGATCATGAAACCCACATGAATAGATCATAAGCTTACAATACAATAGATTAAGAGATTCTAAATTCAATTAATGGACATACAGTTGATTATTAACTTGGAATGGTTTTCATTTCAACAACAATCCATTAAGTGTCCATGACTTGTCCATTTGAAACCTCCATTATTTTTAATGGTTCATGATATATATCTACATTAGGTCCCACGATCTGGACGGTTTAATTTGAGTTACTCAAATGCCCACATGTACAATTTCTTAGTGCATGAGTATGAATAATCACACTTCACCAGAGTATGTTCTTGGTAATTGTGACATTGAATACACGTACCGGTAACTACGTAGCATGTGGACCAAGATATTATATTCAATTTCATGATTGCTGGGGGACCATGTGCCCCTCTCTTTTTAGACTCTAGTACGCGTTTTGGTTGATAAATTTATAAAAGAAAAGGTGAGATTTTCCGCGTGAAGAATGCAACGAAGGAGATTTACTGCATTTTTCTGGTGCACGAATCTTTGACTGAAGTACGGCTGTGATAACGACTTCAGATAACACGGGGAAATAGCAAGGTTCAAGTTCAATACATGACTTGTTCACCGTACATTCTCTTTTTTTTTTTTTTTACACACCCCCACACAATACTCGAGCCCTTAATCGGGTGTTGAAACTCCCGATAGTCTACCACCCCGAGCAAGAGCAAGGATCCAATTCACCATACATTCTTAACGTATGATCACATATCTTCTTTTACACCAGATCGTATTCGAAACTTTACAAACGGTACATTTTGATGCTTCTGATTATACTGCATTGCCTGTTGAATTCTATTGCTTCAGCGAGAGAAGTGTTTAACGTGGAAGCGGATTTCCTGTGACCCGGCACAGAGATATTCATGTTCTTGGGGCTGTGTAGAGCCCACAGAGATGTCCGTGACAAATCCACTCTGTCCATCTGTTTGAAAGACCCCAATAGGACTGGAGCCAAAAATAGGCAAATCCAAAACTCATGGGCCACACACATGATGAAACAGTGGGAACAAAGAATGTCCAAAACTCATGTGGCCCATACCAGATGAAACAGTGGGGATTGAACGCCTGGGGTGACAGAAGTTTGTTATAAATATATTGATTTTAAAATATATTTTAATAATATATTATAATAATTCATTTGAAAAAGATGTTTGAAAAACACGGTTTTCAAGTTTTGGGAATAGCCACATGGAAAGATAAGAGAAGGAAATCTGGTTTAAATGAAAAAAGTGGAGTATTATAATATTTACCTTCGTAGTCCGTGGACTATGGACCTTGCGTGTTCCAGTGCTTCGCACTGGAACACCCGCGCGCGCTCGCGCTCGGGCTCGGGCTCGGGCACGGGCACGGGCACGGGCGCAGTCTCGGACTCAGTCTCGGTCTCGGTCTCGGGCTCGGTGCGAGGGCGTGGGCTTGTGAGGCAGTGTGGTTGTAGAGGCGCTAGTGGCGCACTTTGCACTTCGCACGTGCGCATCGTGTCGCAGAGGGTCGCGAATCGGAGCGAGACGGGTGTGTGAGCGGGTGCGACTAGTGGCTAATGCAGATGGTTGGCTGGACGTAAATCTAGAGGACTGAATGAGAGTCCCTCTGATTATATAGAGGCTGGAAATATAGCTGTTGCACAAATGTGTAACAGCTATGGAGTATGGAGTTAATTACAGAAACTGTTGCTAACAGTCATAAAACGGCTAGCCCAACAGCTATAAAATGGCTAGTCAGCTCTCTCACAACAGCCATATAACGGCTAGTTTCCAACAGCCATATAACGGCTAGTTTACTCCAACAGCTAGAAAACGGTCATGGAATTTAATTCCCTGGACCATAAACTCCAGCCATCATAGCCTATAAAAAGAGGGTCTAGATGGGTTTCCAAACCATCTCAACTCACTCCAGCAAATCCATACGAACATAGACAGCCAGCCCCTCTCCACTCATATAATATTATAGTATTTCCAGCAACAAAGCAAGGCTTGAACCTTAGCTTGAAGAATAGACCAGAGGTGTGGTCTAGGAATTTCAACTGAACCAGTGGCTGACGAATTGAACTGACCAGTGCAATGGTCAAACTCCTTTTTCTCTTTCTTCTCTTTCTCTTGGATTTTTCTTTTATATTGTAATATTGCCAGATAGTTGTAAAGAGTACCATTTGGTGGGCCTTCGTGTTTGTTGAACGCAGACCCACACCAGGCTTGTCGTATCCTAGAAGCAATTTGCCTGTAACCTATCAGCATACTCAATCCACTTGAGTAGGGGCAAATAACGCTTTAAGGACAGCGTTTCAGACGTGCTTCAGCCTGTCCTTAGTTCTGACCGTAGTGATTTTTGGTTTCCATATTATACAGATATTACATTAATCTGTATAAAATTCAACAATCTTAAGCGTTATTTGTAATGGAAGCCGACAGTGTTTCATCCATCAAGCTGATGAATCAGGACTTGATACGTCTTGATCGGTTCAATGGAACCAATTTTACGAGATGGCAAGACAAGCTAAAATTTCTCCTAACGGCGCTAAGGATCTACTACATACTAGATCCAAATTTGCAAGCGCTACCTGAAGCAACCGACGACGACACACCTGAACAGGTGGCCGCCCGCACCAAACGAGCCGAAGACGAACTCTTGTGTCGAGGACACATTCTGAACGCTCTCTCGACCGACTGTACGATCTGTACCAACAGACGTCATCAGCAAAGGAGAAATGGACTGCTCTAGAGTTCAAATACAAAGCTGAAGAAGAAGGTACCAACAAGTTTCTCATCGCCAGGTATTTGACTTCAACATGGTAGATAAACAAACCGCTGCTACCCAAATCCAAGAATTGCAGCTAATAGTAAACAAAATCAAAGCGATAAAGATAGATCTTCCTGAATCATTCCAAGTCGGGGCTATAATTGTCAAATTGTCACCGATGTGGAAAGACTATAGAAAGAAGTTGCTGCATAAAACTGAGGACTACACACTGGAACAAATCCAGAAACACCTCAGAATTGAGGAAGAATCCCGTAACCGTGACAGAAAGAATGATAACGGGAATGCCTCGTCCAAGGTTCATGCAGTAGTAGAGAACTCTAATAACAAACATCCCGAGAAGGACAATTCCCTAAAACCCAATAAAGGGAAATTCAAGAAAAAACACCCCCAAAGAAGAAGAACGGAAAGTTCAAAGGCCCATGCCATGTCTATGGAAAAAACCGGGCACTATGCTCGAGTATGCGATATCGCAAGTCTAACACAATAGGCAAGTGCAGTAGAAGTAGTAGTAGAAGAAGGCGATATAGGGCTATGATCACTGAGATGAATACCATCCAAGGCAAAGTTTCAGGTTGTGGTGGTGTTATGACTGCCCTACAGTACATGTGTGTGCTACGACAAATCAGCCTTCAAAACCTATGAGGAATTGACCGATGGTCAAGAAGTCCAAATGGGTAATGAAGTTCGATCAAAGGTCGTCGGCAAAGGAATGTCGAACTGATATTCACATCTGGGAAAGAAGAAAGTGATTTGACCAATGTACTGCACGTTTCAAACATGAGGCGAAACTTAGTTTCTGGGGACCTTCTGGGTAAACCAGGCATAAGGGTGGTGTACGAGTCAGGAAAACTGATCCTGTCCAAGAATGGAATTTTGTCGGAAGGGATATGCTGCTTGTAACGGAATAGTTAAGTTTTCTCTGAATGAAGTAGCACTTCTGCGTATATGGTTAAATCCTCTGGACTGTGGCATGATAGACTAGCCCATATAGGGTATAGTACCTTGAAGTTCATGACTAAGAATGGTTTAATCTCATACATAGATAATGAAACCGAAAAATGTGAAGTGTGCATACGATCCAAAATGACGAAGAAGAAACCTTTTCCAAGTGTTGAAAGATCGTCTCAAATATTGGATCTTGTGCACAGTGATATCTGTGAGTTAAACGGCATTCTTACTCGTGGAGGTAAACGGTACTTCATAACCTTTATAGATGATTGCTCTAGATACGTGTATGTGTACCTATTAAAGAGCAAAGATGAAGCATTGAACATGTTTAAAGTATATAAAGCAAAAGTAGAGAATCAACTAAATAAGAAGATTAAAATTCTCCGTAGCGATAGAGGAGGAGAATACTTCTCCAATGAATTCGATAACTTCTGTGAAGAACATGGACTGATACATCAATGTACTGCTCCATATACACCTCAACAAAACGGAATAGCTGAAAGGAAGAATAGAACATTAGTAGAAATGGTCAACTCAATGCTGATAAGAGCAAAGTTGCCACTAAATCTATGGGGTGAGGCACTGCTTGCAGCATGCCATATTATAAACAGAATTCCGTCTAAAAACTATAAAATATCTCCATATGAAACATGGAGAGGAAGAAAACTTAACCTAGGATATCTTAAAGTGTGGGGGTGTCTTGCATATTGTAGAACCCCTGACCCAAAAAGAACTAAGGTTAGGACCAAGAGCTATTAAGTGTGCCTTCGTAGGGTATGCACAAAATAGTAAAGCTTATAGACTTCTAAACATGGAGTCTAATACAATAATAGAATCAAGAGACGTTGAGTTCTTTGAGAACTCACTATCCTTGGAGTCTAAGGATAATTATATCCAATCTCCTAATAGAGAACAAGATAGCACAGCCCCACAGATAGTAGAAGCTCCTATTGAACCTCGTAGGAGTCAAAGAACAAGAATAGAGAAGAGTCTAGGAGATGACTACATAGACTCACAACGTATCATTTTTCATCTAGTAGAAGCAGATAGAGAAAAATGTTATAAGACAATACTTATAGTGATGAATATAGAAGATGATCCTAAATCATATAAAGAGGCTATATCTTCTAGAGACTCAACTTCTGGAAAGAAGCTATAAACGATGAATGGATCCATACTATCAAATCAAACATGGAACTAGTAAACTTACCTCCAGGTTCTAGACCCATAGGTTGCAAGTGGATATTTAGGAAGAAATATCACACTGATGGGACTATCCAAACCTTTAAAGCTCGACTAGTAGCTAAGGGTTTTAGACAAAAAGAAGGGATAGATTATTTTGACACATACTCACCTGTAGCTAGGATAACATCCATTAGGATATATATTTGCGCTAACTTCTATACATCATCTTCATATCCATCAAATGGATGTAAAGACTGCTTTCCTGAATGGTGACCTCAATGAGGAGGTATACATGGAACAACCTGAAGGGTTCATTCTACCAGGAAATGAAAACAAAGTATGTAGATTAGTCAAATCATTGTATGGATTTAAAACAAGCACCAAAACAGTGGCATGAGAAGTTTGATTCCAAAATACTATCTCATGGTTTCATGCATAATGTAGCTGACAAATGCATATACTCTAAAGTAGATGGTAGTTATATCGTTATTATTTGTCTGTATGTAGATGACATGTTAATAATAAGTAACAAAATGGAAGGTGTGGACTGAACAAAAAAAAGTTTCTATCTTCTGTATTCAAAATGAAGGATCTTGGACAAGTTGATACCATTCTAGGTATCAAAGTTAAAAAACATTGTGGGGATTATGCTTTGTGTCAATCTCATTTATTGAGAGAAGATACTAAACAAGTTTAACCATCTAAATATAAAGAAGCAAAAACCCCATTTGATCCAAGTATCAAGCTAAAAGAAAATACTGGGAGAACAGTTGCACAATTAGATATGCAAGTGCTATAGGAAGTCTAATGTATGCTATGCAATGCACTAGACCAGATATCGCATATGCTTGTGAGTAAACTTAGTAGGTTTACTAGTAAACCCCAGTACTGAACACTGGAATGCAATCAGTAGAGTCCTTGGTTACTTAAAAGCAACCAAAGATTTAGGACTATTCTATTCAGAGTTCCTGCCGTATTGGAAGGATATACCGATGCGAGCTGGATATCGAGTGCAGGGGACAACAAGTCTACTACAGGGTGGGTATTCACCCTAGGAGGTGCAGCTGTATCTTGGGGA
>JAJHSJ010000003.1:85339231-85380099 GCA_021015155.1 Magnolia officinalis | reverse complement strand
TCCGTTTCTAGGTAAGAAACCCTAACCCTAATCTGATTTAGGGCTTGGGTGGTTGTAGGTTATGAAATAGCTAACCTATTTCGTTCTATAGGTTGCCAAACTGCCGAATACGGAAGCTTAGGCAAACCTATCGACTTCGTTACGATTCTATGACAAAGGTGTGGACTTTAGGTGTATAGGTTATGGTTTTCAACGCTTTCAATGTCAGATAATGATAGATTCATGATCTGCATGCAATTGCACATGTACAAAGTGCTATCTGTTTTCCGTTTCGATTAAAGATGAAAATATGGATTCTACATACTCTAAGTATTTGAAGAAAGTACTGTATACGTACAAATTTTGGAAGTGTATGACATGATTATTTGTCGTAATAAATATATTATATGTGGATAAATTACCTGTTTGGTGAAAGGATTCGCCCTAATACATGTTTTGCTTACATACACACTATGTATGTTGAAATTGTGTATTCTAGAAATACCGTATACGTATGAATTTTGGAGATGTATTTGTCATGATTATTTGTTGTATGAATATATTATGCATGGATAAAAATACTCGCTTGGCTAAAGGATAGCCCTAATACATGTTTTGCTAACATACACCATGTATGTTGTAATAGTGTATTCTAAGTGTTTGTGAGAATGACTGAATGAGTATAGAATTCTCATTCGTGCTCGCCATGACTAATTGTCATGGATAATTGATTGTTGTATTGGCGATACCCTTGACGAAAGGATTTGCCTAAATCATGCACGGCCAATACACACTATATATGCTAATGTGTGGGCCCAAGTGTTTGTGGAAATGACTGAATGAATATGGAACTTGATTCCTGCTTGCCATGACTATCCGTCGTGGGTGTATGCGTGTTATGATTGGGTGTATGCGTGTCATGTATGTTGATTCATGTATTTTAAAGTGTTTGTTGAAATGTCTGAATGAGTAGTAGTTAGCAAATTGTAATGTATAAGGTGTTGAGATATGATTCTCAAATTCTCTTAACTATGTGTATGTTTTCCCTTGGATAGTTTTGTGTGAAGGGAATTGAATATGTACAAACTCATGCTTGTTTATCTTCATAACATGCTTAACTGCTTTTATGATTTTTTCTATGTGATGCATATGTTAAATTCATGTTTACATTGTATGATCCGTCATGGGTGATGGGGGAGTGGAGCAACGAATGCTTGCAACAGCCCTGGTAGCCCTAAACGGATAATATCAGACTTTGATTGTATGATTTGAACCTTGATCTATTACTGCTTTACTATCTGCACTTGATTGTGTTTGGGGCTATGATTATAGTCCAGACAATCGGTACCAGAGTTGAATTCGTGGCTGTGATTCATTTACCACGTGAGATGTGTTCAACGAACTCGAGTCGTACTTCGGTTGGCGATAGTGGTTGGCCACACGAAGTGCTCATGCGCTTCATATCGTTCAACTTGATGTGCGCTCGAGCTAGCCGAGCTCATCAAGTAACCTGATCTGTCTTATGTATGTCCACCATGTTTGGACGTCTTTGCTTGAACTTAGGGTACCAAACTTACCAGTGGAATCCCTTTTAACCATGGTACCTCGATCCACTAAGACTCATGAGCCGGGCATGGTGGTATGGGATACCGTGGTCGAGCTGTCGGCCTACGTTAGGGCCACGTGCCTCCCCGTAGTGACCAGTGAGCAACCAAACTCGTGAGCCGATTATGGTGGTATGGGACACTATATTCGTGCTATCGGCCTACATTGATAAGGTGATGGGGGGAGCGGTGCAACCTTTGTGCGTAACAGACCTGACAGCCCTTTGTACTGACCTCGAGCATACTCTGAAATCGCAGTGAGCCTTAGGGTTTGCCGCGGTATATAGAGTATGAACTAGGCCTGTTTCTGTATTGTGATGAATCGTTTAAGAGGTGATGGGGGGAGTGGTGTAACCTTTGTGCGTAACAGCCCTGGCAGCCTTTGCAGTGACCTAGAAAACACACCGTCGTCTGATATTAACTAGGACTGACGACCCTAGAATGGATCATGTTTGGGAATGATACAAGGGAGGTACCTTAGTTTCCCAATCCTGCTGTTTGAAATGGACTAACTAAAAACTCGATAATCATGCTCATCATGCATTGCATGTGCCTGGAAGATGTGGAGCACTGAGGGATGAAAGCATGCCGCGAACGTGAGATGGTGTCGCACGAGGGAGGGTGTGGTGAGGGCATACATCATGACTACATCCATACTTGCATTAATAAGAGTAGTTAGGAGTGTTTGATTTTACTGCTTTATCATTACTGCTTGACTGTATTGATAGCATGTTAACCTATGCTTTATTGTTCCACTGAGTTAACTAGTCACTCCCACATTACCGGATGGTGTTTCGAACACCCACCAGACATTGCCTGATTTCAGGTGATGGCGATGCTTATGAAGTAGAGCCGAACTACTACTATGATGTTGAGGAGGAGTTCTCCTACATGTAATCTCTGACAGGTCTATGAAGACCTGGTATTGTATTAACGGGGCTACGGTACTTGGGATAGAAGACATTACACTTCTTCACATTTGGTATATTTTAGAACTGTACTTGTAATTATTTAACCTGGTAACATTATCACACTCTGGAAACTTACCATAGTTTATATATGTTATCTATCTATCACAGTCTTCCACTTGCAATTTAACTGTCTCTGGAGTATGATATGTTGTTTTGGCTTAATCTCACTCATGTACAATGCACTAATACAGACAACATTCAATCATCATTATCTATGTTGCATAAGTGATGTTCTGGAAACTCGAGCGTTGAGTTATGCTCGACCCTCGATTTTTCGGGATGTTACACTCACCTTCATGGCCTTTTCCAGGTAGTTAATCTACTGCAGACGGTCTTTTCTTTGACATGATCTTTTTCAGGTAGTCAATATACCGCGGGCGGTCTTTTATTTTTGACAGCTGGATGTGCATACCCAGATCTGTGACTTGAACATACATTCATACATTCATGCATATGCACACGTAGTATATTGCCCTATGAATCGAATATGATTTGTCAACCTATTTGGAATGATGTGTTATGGTTGAATCTATGAGGAAAATTCTCACTGAGTCTTTACTCACCCAATAGTGTGGTTGCACCAAATAGACGCAGGTTTGATGACAGGTGGAGACCCCTATGACGAATCCCAGGGACGGCTGAGGTGGAGTTAGGCAAAGAGGGCCTCTATGCTATTGCAGTTGAGCCATTAGAGCTCGAATGATAATTTAGAATTTACTTGCTTTCATATTTTAGATTTTGTATCTTGTTTGAATTGTAATAAAATATTTCCCCTATTGTGGGATTTCATTTTGCTCCCATTCACATGTATTAAGCTTCCTTATTATTACTCTTGATATCCTTAGTTTATGTAATATTGCCTTACTCCAGATTATAGAATTTATCGTTATTTAGATATATGTTAGTCCGCTTCATAACGTAATACTCGGGTTCTCTATGAGGAGCGACTATCCTCGGGTTTTGAGAACCAGGGTGTTACATGGTAGCCCAATGCTAGAACTAATTTTCGGTGTCCCGTTTGGCCATCCACGATATGCCTGTGTAGGCTACGGCCCTGATGTCGCTAGGGCGTACAATAATCACAACACACAATGTAAGATGCATGAGTCATACAATCTAGTCATGCATCAATCCTGCGCATGCCGTGCGCTCATATGGGATAACCTCCACTATCAGGGAGTCTCATATCAACCTGCCTAATGACATATGCAATGGTCAATCTCATCTCATAACAAACATGCAGATGATGCGTATGGGCATGAGTCATGGAATTATACTAAACACGTTATATGGTGATGAACTATCCTCACAACGAAGCTGGGCCTAGACGGCCTACACACAATAAGTATGGGCCTATCAATGGGCCCTAGGGAGAGTTACAATGCGGACATTTAACCAACATTATTCTTACAATGTGGACGTCAAAGGCATGGCCTGCCATAAACATCATTATATACCCCAAGGTGGATTCACACATTGCAATGGACCTTATATACATCCCATTGGGCCTCAGATACATCAAATGGGCCGCATCACATGGGCCTCATATATATCAAAGTGGGCCTCAACAACGAGCCTCGTACACATCAAGGTGGGCCTCAACAATGGGCTGCATATACATCACAATGGGCTTCGGCACCTGGGCCGGGTATACATCGTATTGGGCCTCAAATAGGGGCCTCAAATATACACTAAGTGGGCCGCATATACATCCAGTCGAGCCTACCGTTATATATATATATATATATATATATATTTGAGATCTGACCTATTCATAAGTTAACATAGAGAAATGAAGTGAAAACCAAATATCAGCTTGATTGGAAACTACTGTGGCTCCTAAGAAGTTTGAATGGTAGATGTCACTATCCCCATTATTGTAAATGGTGGGGTCCACTTGAACTTGAGATCTGACTCATTCTTTCTCTCGAGCCATGAAATGATCTCTCAAATGGTTGAACGGTATGAATACAACACATGCATCATGGTGGGTCTCATAGATGGACGGTGTGGGTGAAACAGGTGGGACCCACAGAACTCGATGACGCCACTACAACATCTATGTAGCTGGAGTGAGGTACACCAGCTATCCCACTCCCATACATGGGGACGGTGTGGGTTAAACACAATGTCAGTGGGTCCCACGTGGGGCCCACCATAACGTTAATCTTCGATCCAATCTGTTAATAAGGTCACAAAGACCCGGATAAAGAGGAAAAACAAATTTCCTAAAGATCCAAAACTTCTGTGACCCAAACAGGTTTCAATGGCAGACGTTCAATCCCACTGTTTCCTATGACATGGGCCACCTGAGTTCCACATACGGATGATTTTTGGGGTGGCCCACAACTAGAAGGGGCCCATCAAATGCACGTTATTGATGTGCATCACACACCACGGTGGATCTTATGGCTGTGGGTCCCAGCCCACCTCTAAATGCGGCAGGACGCTGCTGCAGCGTCCTATGGATGTCAGCAGTAGCAGCATTGGTGCTTATATTTATTTATTTTTTTATTTTTCAGTTTTCTTTCAGTTTTTCGTAGGTGGGGCCCACATCCAAAAAATATAACCCACTAGTTGGGTTCTATGGCTCATGATGGACCAAACGAGCCTAATATACAGCATGTTTTGATGTATATAAACATAAATGTGTGTCCTAACAACCTTTAACAGTCAAAATCACTGTTTACTATGGCATAGCCCGCTTGATTATCCGATTAACTTCATTTTTGGGCTCAACGCCTAAAATGGACTGAGAAATAGGATGAACGGCGTGGATTAGGTTTATACATCAAGGTGGGGCCTGCATGAGCAGTCCACCTAAAGCTTGTTGAATCAAGCTTATATATATATATATATATATATATATATATATATATATATATATATATATATATATATATATATATATATATATATATATATATATATATAAGCTCGTCAGTACACCTCACTGTCAGTTCATACTTCACTGTGTAGCCACGTCCAGCGTTCCTGGACACCGGATTGTTTGGATAACACATATATAAGGTGGGCCCCACCCACATACGTGCTACTAGGTGGGCCATCAAATGGTTGGATGGTGTGGATAAGACATACATCAAGGTGGGGTCCATCCGGTGGGCCACACAGCCACATTATCACACAAAAAATGAAAAAGAGAGCGAGAGAGAAAGAGACACGTACGATAGAGGGACCCCGACACTATGGGCCCTCCCTTCCATTTATTCAATCATACATTAAGTGGGTCCCAATACATGCGGGCCCACCAAATCAAAAATCAACGGTGGAGATTCCTTCTCCACCAAAATGAAAGGTCTAGATGACCTCTTTTAAACTTAGAAAAGTAAACATAATCATGGTGGGCCAATGGCCATATCTAGGGTCCAAAGTGAGATCCATACTGTCCATCGGTAGGCCCCACTTGGCCCATAATCAAAAAAATGAAATCTAGGCCTATAAAAGCACCCACCATTCAATCTTCTTGGCCTGACAGAATCCCTAGCTCCACAACTTCGACCTTAATGGAGGATGATGAAGTTTGGAGGGCTGGTATGAAAGATGGGAGGTAGGAAGTGGGCCATACAAAGATCTCTCATGGAACTCTCATGGACGTTGGGTTACTTGCTTGAAAATGGAGAAATGAGGGAGAGAGAGAGAGAGGATGGGATGTAAAGAAAAAGAGGGATAGGTGATGGAGTGAGTGACGTGTACCTGACATGTATGGGTGTGTAAGAGAGAGAGTTGACTTTAGGGATGGTGTTTGCACTTTACATGATGTGGTGATTGATGGGATTGATGAGATTGATTTGATGGATTCTCTTGGGATTTGTAACACGCAGCATTTTCTCGAACTGAACGCGAGCCCACATCTTCTGGCCTGAGTATCGCTTCAGCGTGCGAGATGCGGCGTCAGAACCGCGGTGATGACGCGGTCACAAGGGTACAAGTTTCGAGTCGAGCCGACTCTGATATACGAAACACGACTTAGGATCGCGTGCAAACACCGATAATAAATAGCGGGTCGCCGGAATTCGACTGGGAGGACCGCAGAGGCATACGGAATAGTGCGGGCTAGGATCCGGGTCTTACAAGAACCAGGCTTAGGATCTTCCCTCTACAAAAGGGGTGTTGCCCACCAAATTGGCTACCAACTCTAAAATGATTTTCTTGATTATTAAGGCAGCACTTGGAAGTATAAGCAATTGACAAAAGCCATCCATTCCATTCACAGCATGGCCCAAGAAATGAACCGTTCAGAGATCTTGGTTGCAATTGTGCCACGTGTATGGAAGTGTTTGGTAAGTTACATATGTTAGCATTTAGAATTTAATAGTTAAATTATTTATTATATTATGCATCCAAATGCAAGTATGACTTGACTACGCCATACCCAAAATTAGGGAAAAGAATGTTGCACGTGATCTTCATTGATAATATTATACAATTTTTATACGTGTTTCCTCAAAGTAGTAATGGTTAAGAGTATGGTGATGGTTCACCACCATTTATTTTAATATGTAGTCTTTACTGTTATTATTATTTTTCATGCACATACGCCCGTTATTTTTTTTCATGCACATACGCCCCGTGGACGGCATGAGTGGGATTTCACCACCTACTGCTACTCGAACCCTTGATCTAGTGTTGAAACTCTTGTAAGTCTACAGCGGGGGCAAGAGTAAGGACCCTATGCAACTGTAATACGAGTGTCCAAGAAGATGGAGCGTGGCCCAAATAAATACGTCTTAGTTTCATTGACTACTGTACTTTTAACCGTCTATTTGATAGCACAGTACTAATTGGATGGCTAGGATTGTTCACTCAGTGTGATTTTGGTCTATGTTCCATATAGTTTGGGTGGCCTATCTTGACATGATGGTGCATGTGACGTAAAAAAAAAAAAATGGTGTTGGTTGAACTGTGTAGTATTTTTTTTATTTTCTATTTTAAATACTAGGCGCGCAGTGTTTTGTAGACGTCAAAGATCCAGCCTATGTTACCTAACGGAAGAAAATAAAAGAAAAATGCATGCGAAGGAATTATACAGTACTTTGCAGGCATCTTTGTATGGTATACATGTGTTTAAAATTCTGGCAAGTGGGTGTATGGTTTCCCTATCCAGACCATTGATGTCTTCTGCCCAACCACATATGCACCATACCTCAAATCTCTACTTGATGAGGCAATATTCGCCTTTAGATTTGTTGCCTAAAGATAGACGGCTAAGAAGAGAAAATTAAATAAAGTTGTCTACATTCAACTGAAAAGGGTCCTTAATTGGCTGCTAGGAAACTTTCAATCTGAGCTATTTTCGGATCATGCTGTTGCTCCATCCGGAATCAGATTGGGTGGTGACCCAACACCATCCAGCTAGGTGGGCGTTGGGCGCTGTAGGGCCCACCGTGATGTATTTGTTTATATCCATGCCATCCATCCATTTTATCAGCTTATTTAGGACATTAATTAAAAAGGAAACAAATCTAAAGCTCAAGTGGACCACACCACATGAAGCAGCGAGGATAATGACACCGACAGTTGAAACCTTCCGAGGAGGCTACCATAATATTTATATGCCATCCAACCGGTTGATAAGGTAACACAGGTCTTGACGAAAGGAAAACACAAATATCAGCTTGATCTAAAACTTTTGTGGCCTGTAAGAAGTTCTTCCTAGTAGATGTACACTAATGTTTTCTTTGGTGTGGTTCACTTTAAGCTTTTAATCTACTTCCTCGTTTAGCTCATGCACTAAAATAAGTTGACAAAATGGATAAACTATATGGATAAAATACATACCACCACCCGAATTGGGTGGTGTTGGGTCACCACCCAATCCGCATCCACTACATCCAAGCTGGGACTCAATAGGCCAACAAAAGTGATTACCGAAGCATGGGCCCACCTGTCGGATTTAAAAATAAAACGGTGAGCTCTTTGCAAATATGCGCGCCAGGGGTATTGTATAATACATATTGTCATTATTATCGTTTCCTCATTGCTACGAGTTTTCTCCACATGGAGAACGGATTTCAAATCAGATTTCTAGCTATATTTCAGTCTACTAAATCTGAAATAATCCAAATTCCAATATATTTAAGCTCGAAATTATTTATTTTTCTTTGCTTAAAATTACACAGGATATTTGGACCCAAATCACCTAAGCTTTCAGGCCGAGTATTTAGTGGACGGATGATCCTTGGACATCTGGCACAATCATCCATGATTTGCTGCTAGTGGATCTTTTCCTCGGTGGTAGACTCTCCCAAGTTTTAAGACAAGTTCTTATGTTCAAGCACTCATAAGTGGTGAAATCCCACTGCACCGTGAGTGCGTGGTGTGTGTGGGGTGACTAAAAAAATAAATAAAATAAATAAAAAGATTTGCCAGGTGGATCCAATCATGGAATGAGAAAAACCATGCGGATGGGACCATCCAAATAGTCAAACCATGACCTACAAATGGACGGTATGGCAGTGATCTGCATTGAAAATGAAACGGTCCACCAATCAGGTAAGTTGGACAGTCCTATCTGATTCTATTTGCCGGTAATAATCCATCTATGACGGGACCTAACTGATGAGCGGCTGGATCATTGATTGTAATGTCATGTCTCCAATTTTGTGCATAATATTGCACAAGGAAATTGATAAGGTAGTAAGTAAATTTTCTGGCCGGGTCCATATAGCAAAGAAAGAGAGAGGAATGCAAATCTCTAGTGGGCGACAGCAAAGATCCACGTTATGTGGCACCCCTTGAAATTCTATGGGCACAATTTTCAGCCTAATTCAAAACTCTAATGGGACGTAGCAAAGAGAAATGCAAATCAATGAAGGAGACCGTTTCCTTTTTTCATGGGCTACTAGAGTTTTGTATCGCTCAGAAAGTTGGGCTTGTGAGGTTTAAAAGGGTGCCGCATCACGTGGACCATTCAGATTCTGTACCTAAGACCTTTGACTCATATGCAGAGGTGTGCATGGGTGCTCACGCAAGAAGGTGCTCAAGTGAGCATTCCTATATATACTCCCAGAACTCCAAATAAATTTATGTAAATTGAATGTTAGCTTAGAATAGAGTTACAAGGGGAAAAAAAAAAAAAAAAAAGTTTCCCGAATTGGAATTTGAGTTTTTTCAATTTTTGCAAAATTTGTTGTTGTTTCGGTGAAAACCTGACACGTTAGGAAACCTCCGCTAGTTTCAATAGGTGGACTTATTAGAAAATTTCAAAACTTTTCTGATAACTTATTTAGGTCTATATAAACCTTTCTCTAAAATTTCATATCTATTAGATTTGTATAAATTTCTAATAATAAATAAATAAATAAATCCAATAGTGGCAAAATTTTATAAAAATTGTTACTAGACAACAAGTCTTTTTGCACCCTATAGGGATGAAACACTCACCAAATTGTGGAATCTTACTTCGAAAATTTTTTTGTAGTTTCAAGAATAAGTTAGGAACCTAAGTTTTAAATTTCATCTCATTTTATTATATGATTTAGAAATTAAAATTCTAGAAGCGATATACTCACTATAAAACGATTTTGAAAATTTGCAGTTGTTCGCATAAATGGAAACATTAAAGCTTAGGTTCAATAAGGGATGGACCATTTAGGCATATCTTTTATGAAACCTATGACACTTTTATGGTGGAATAAAAAACTACATGATATTCCTCAAGGATCTAGAACGATCAGGATTATGGACTTACAGAACCATATTCAATCAAGATATAAGCGGTTTAATCTAAATACCAAATCTCAGATGCCAACCAATGAACTCGATGCCCTGATTAAGCAAAAATTTGAGACTCACTCGGAATGGATAATACCAAAGAGCTCACCGCCCTTGTCAGGCAAGATTTCAGTGTATCAGGATTAGCCCTACTATAACCATTTTATTTATTATTTTTTTTTTGTTGCTCTAAATACTAAGAACTAAAAAAAAAAAAAAACTCTAGATAGTGGGGGAACTAATGTGTGAAGAAATACAATAAAATTAAATGCGCAAACAAATAAAAAAATATATGCATATAAATCTCAGGGTCGAGATTTTTGTTTAAGAGAGGTAGATTGTAGCGCCTAGATTTTGTGTAGCCAATTATACGCACTTATACCCACCTAGACATATATATCTACATCATATGGAATACAATGAAAATTAAACATAATGAATCCATATACATGGTAGAAGTAATTAGATTTTGAAGATGAAATTTTATTTAAGGGGATAGATTGTAACACCCCTAACTTTTCAATACTCGAGTATTAAAAGTTCTTGAGTGTTATAATAAAATTTAATTTAGTATATACATGTGTATATTACCAATTTAGCCTATCCTAACTTACATATATTCTCTAAAGTAAATCTGACCATTGAGAATAATTGTCATTCATAGATCAAGTCATCCGACCGTTGATTTTTAAGATATGATCATCTTATATCCAAGTATTCTCACTTGTCCATCATAACCTACCGTTCAATCAATTATTCACTGATAAGTAAATATATATGACCGTTCACTTTGAGTTTGGACCACCCGATCATAATAAACTAACTACTTGATCTTTACACCCGCTCATACACATATCAAATCGAGATGTTGATCCGTTCATCTTATTCACTACCTATGAATATGCTTAACCCACCATCAAAATTATAATATGATGAACTTACATATGTGAACAAGTTACTTGAATATAACGGTATACATGTTCTACCTCTTGATCACTCCAAAAATTCACTTTGTGTTCATTCATTTACGAAACTGACCATAAATCCACCTGCATACATGGTCAGAGTACTAACCATCAAAAATTTCTATTTTTAACATGTCATCTGACTATCCATCATGTTGTTTGACATATGTATCCCACCTTAATTAATGATAATTTTAACTTATTTGGTAAATAATAATTATTATTTTTTTGTAATGATTTAGATATGAGTTTTTTTTTGTAAGAATTACTAAAAAAAAAATGTGCCTATTACCAATTTGAATGATTAGGTTTTCCAAAACTATTAAATCATCAATAATTACGAAAATGTCATCAACCTAGATCCTTGAATTCTATATGACATGTTTCTCATGATCCGTTTGATGTAAAATTTTATACCATATTTACCTATCATAAATTAGCTATATACATTAAATTTCAACCATTAGATCATATTATAAGTGGTCCAATTGACAAATCAGCCCATTAACCATTGATTTTGGTATCCATCAAATGAGGAAATATTGTGAGTAATCATAGTAGGATATTTTCCTTTATATGAACGACTTGGATTGCCCATCATATGGACCGAGTGTAAAATGTGAGAACTCCACCTTAATAGGTTTTTCCTTAGGTGCGAAGTTAGCCTAAAAGGCTTATCGACTCTTTTTAATTTTGGACCTTCCAAATTACCTACTTTTCACCGTCAATCACAACTAAAATTTGATTCGCACTTTGACCTCAAATGACTACGAGATTATACAAAATTTAGACTCCGATTTATGATCTTACACAGTTGAATGATGACCGCTTTAAACTAATTCCTTCTTGTTGGTGCGACAAGTGAAATTTTAGATTTAAGCATTTCTCACCATCAATCGATCACCAAAATTTGTTCATTTTTTTGCCTATTTTGACTACACATTTCTCCTAAAATTAGGCCCTGATCATTAAGCGTGGGTAGTTAATTGAGATCAAGTCTGTTTTGGTACCTACTAGGAGAATTTTCAAGATAATCCAATCTAAATTTCGGATCACCAAAAAAATTATGTACAGTGGCCTTATTCAATGACCTTGTCACCGTGAATAAATTAGATTTAAAGAAATATCGCCAGAAAAGACAAATTGGAGAAACCTAATTTAAGTGGGATGTGACACACCGCCTCTCACGCCCACCCCTTTATAAAGGGTGTGTGCATCCCTTCTACACGTCCATGGTAGAGAGAGAGATGGAGAGAGAGAGAGAGAGAGAGAGAGAGAGAGAGAGAGAGAGTATATACATTCATACTGTCTCTTCCTTCTCCACACGAGTGATGTTTCCCTCTTGCTCGAGCAACGTTGTGGTTCATGTATAAGCTTTCCTACATTGAGATGTACATAAGGTTTACATCTAAAACTAAGGTGAGAGATTCCTTTAAGCTTACACCAATTTAAGTTGAATTTATACGTAGTTCTCTTATTTTCACGTTAAATTTGTGTATAGTTTGATTTTTAATGTGATTTCTATGTTAATAAGTTTTTGGATAATTATGAATTATTTATTCATATTGGAATTATGTTTGAGATATGATTTTAATCATTTGTACATATTTTGTGGGTTGGATCACAAAACTGTGCCTTAAATCGTGAAATTAGACTCGTTCAGGTCTCGAACGGTGCATAGTTTGCGCATCCAATGGACTGGATAGTTACTTTAGAAAATCATATGTTTTTACTAACATTAATCTGACCTAAAATTTATATTTTAAACCTTATGATAGTAGGACTCACTTTTGGAGTAATTTGGACTTATCAGGTGACCCGTTTGACTCGAAATCGCATTGTTGTGCCTATAGATTCACTTTGATGTGTATGTATTATTTTCTACCCTATTGGGTATATTTTATTATAATTCTATATTAATTATTCCATGAAAACATCGCTGGACTTTTTATGAATTCATATTTAGTGATGGATAAGCCTTGCCCTTCGCTAATTTTGAGAGCGACGCGTGTTTCCACTCTATATTGAGTTGGCTTTTTTTTCAGCTCTCTTATATTGTTGAGTTAGCTTATTTGCTACTATTTTCTTTTATGAAGTTAGCTTATTGCCACTATGTTTCCTTTTATTGGGTTAGTCTGGTGCTACTTTTCTTATGTTATGGCTTGAGCATGTGTCTTGGAGTTTCAAAACTCTCATTATTTGATTTAATTCTCTATTGATGCAAGTGATATGTTGAAGGTTTTACAACTAGTGACTTGTATGTATTTACCGTAGACATAATGCACTTTGGGTAGTAACTATCTTAGTCGATATGTAAATCCATGGATTTGGATAGTGGTACACAAATTAATGTAAGTAATCTACAATACATGTTACACCACCTTCCGGGTTTGGATATCATAAGTAATCGGTTAATGAATAAATCGTGTTACATAATTCATCTGATCCATGTGTTATACCGTCTCGATGTATTCACATAAATCCACAGTAGTGGTAGACACGCCGACAAATGTCTATAATTATGGGATGCGAAGCGAGCCAGATCTTTATGAATTATATTCCACAATGTGATGATCACTATTGATGATGAGCCGCATGCACTATGATCGGCATGCATTCATGTAGTTTGGTTATGCATATCGATACCATTCGTAGTGATATAGTACAGAAAGTATCAGAACTTTTATATTGCCTTACTTTGAAAAATTAATTGAATTCTGTTAATCTTGAAAGATAACCATTAATATGATTAGGACATTGACTTTCTCCAACCATATAGATGATACAAATGATGCATAAGTTGAAGATATGAGGGATGATCTCCCCATGAAAGACTTCGAGTGATGTTGGATGATGTTACCAATGCTTTCACCTTAGTGTTTTTTATTTTATTTTTACATTTCATGCTGTGAATTTAGATATTTGTAATAAGATCCTACCTGGGTGAGCATTATAAGATTAGTTGAACTTTTATGTTTAAATGAAATAAGATTTATAGTATTGTTGTTTTATTATCTTGAATGGTTACATTTATGAATGCGAACTAAAAAAAAAAAAGAGTGTGATTTTGAAGCATCCAATTATTACTATATTAATATTTGGAATTCTTAGTCACAAGTGCAGACTTAGGATGTGGTACACACACACACACACGTGATGTGGGCTCAATATCTGAATCGTCTATGTGATGCAGCATCCTATGAAACCCATGGGGGTCTGACTTTTACCCTAATACAAAACTTTAGTGGGCAATGGCAAAAGAGAGAGACAAATAAGAAAACAATTTCCTTTTGCCACAACCCACCAAAGTTTTGGATCAAAAGTGAAAGTCGGGCCTTAAGGGTTTCATGGGGTGCTTCATCACATGAACGGTTCATATTTTGGGCTCACATCACGCGTGATGAGTTCTAAAAAGGTTGTCATGAGTTCTTGTGAGAACAAGTACGCTAACGAGCATTCCTCTCTCTCTCTCTCTCTCTCTCTCTCTCTCTCCTCTCTCTCTCTCTCTCTCTCTCTCTCTTTATATATATATATATATATATATATAACATCAACACCATGAGTTAGATATACCATTCCAAGGTGGCGATGTGGTTCACAAATCCAGCACATAAATTGTGTGTCCCATTAGGATGAGGGGTCATACCAAGTTTCAGCCCCATCCAAAATTTAGGTGGCCCCACCAATTGCTTTTATATATATTTTAGGCATGTCTTCACGATGTTTTAGATGGTATGGCTCATGAGTTCTATATACGACTGATTTTTGAGATATCCCATAACCTAAAGGGGACCCATCAAATGCATGGTGTTGATGTTCAACACACATCACGGTGGGGCTCACACAGCTCGACCTCATGGGAAGTTCCCGTGCTCAGCTGCGCACCGTTCGCACGGAACTTGTGCCAATGTTTTTGAGAACTCATCATATGTGATGTGACTCCAAAACCTGAACGGTCCATGTGAAGCAGCACCTCATGAAACCCCCCAAGCTCAATTTTTACTTTGATCCAAAACTTTAGTGGGCCATGAAAAATGAAAACAGTTTCCTCACTTGATTTGCATTTCTCTTTTCTATGGCCCACCAGAATTTTATATCAGAGTGAAAATTTGTCATTTGGGGTTTCATAGGACTCCGCCTCACATAGACCGTTCATATTAACACCCATGACACGTGTGCAAAGGTGTACACATGCATAGGTGTGCAGGTGAGCATGACTCTACGTATGTATATCAAAACAACTGCATCTTCAAATGTGAAAGGAGCTGACATATCTTCATCCGCATTCCCAGGTGTGAGCGTGTGATCCAGTAGAAATTATTAGGGTACGCGGTGGTCCTCATCTTTCAATGGCATACCTTGGCTTTTAATTATGACAGTTGTGGGCCATGCTTCCGTAATCGAAACCATTTGTTTGTCCGCCACTGTAAACATATATCCTCTGCACTGTTTACACACGATTATACGGTTTTACAAGATGTCGATATCTCTACATTTTCTCTTACCAAGTACCATTTGCGGTATCATCTTTTTGACTATTTATCTCTGTCCCCGACAGATCACATGCTTCAGATTGATATTCTTGAGGCATGGTAAATGGTGGAGCATACCATACTGTTCGTATGGGTTGTCGAACAGTGGACCCCACTTGTTCGATTTGAAAAAAAAAGTGTATACTGTCCATATCATTATATAATAAATCTCCCCCAAATCATAAAAATGCAGTTGGGTTGAGTTGGGAGATTTCTAGACCCGACCCATTTAATAATCGGGTTTGGTCAGTTGGGTTGGCCTAATCCGCCGCGTCTGCACACGTCCTCTTAAATGTTCTTTAGAATGAAAATGTTTCCTTTTTATTTTTAGCTTTTACGTATGAAAAATTTTACATTTTCAACTTTAGTGCGGATAGTAGTCTTCAATGAGAAGAAAGAGAGAGAGGGAGAGAGAATAATGGCGTTGGCTGGCAAGCAAGAAATAGAAGACAGGATTTCAAAATTTCCTAACCTTTTCCGCCGAAAAATAAAATCTAACCCTAAATTCTACGCTCCCAATCCCAAGAACCATCACGTTCTCATTTGGGCCCTCCATATTTCAAACCCCCCAGCCTTGAAAACTTATTTAATAAGTAAATAATGGTACTCAAGCAGAGTATGATCATCCATACTCATGCAGGCAATGTGGTACGGTTACATCCAGAAGGTTCAAATTATCTCAATTTGACAGTTTTGGAATCTTAACAATTTTCTTTTCATTTCATAATATTTCTATGATTGCCATAAATTGAAAATTTATACTTATCCACTCAGCTCCTTCATCAACTTTTGACTGGTACCCTATGTGATTTGGACGGTTCAGATTGAGAAGCTTGTGCCATGATCATACCTACTGTCTGCACATGCACAGATTGTGGTACTCAAGCAGCTCATCAAAACAACATGAAGCGAACACGGATTCGTTCCAAGGTCGGTCGATCCGTGACTGTGGGGCCCACTTTCTTGTAAGTGTTTTATAGTCACGCCGTCCATCCGTTTTTACAACTCATTTTAGAGCATGATGCAAAAAATGAAACAGATCCAAGTCTCAGGTGGACCGCACCGTAGGAAAGAGTGGTGATTGAACGACCACCATTGAAAACTTCTTAAGGCCAACCGTAATGTTTATTTGCCATCCAACCTGTTGATAAATTCATACAGACCTGGATGAATGGAAAACATAAATATCAGCTCCGTATAGAACTTTTGTGGCGCACAAGAAGTTTTTAACGGTGGAATTCAATCATCACTTTTTCCTCTGGTGTGATCCACCTAAGATTTTTATATACTTCATTTTTTTATTGATGATCTAGAATGAGATTTCAAAGCGAATAAATGGTATGGATATAAAACATATACATCAAAGTGAGCCCCACATTCAGGGATCTACCTACCTTGGCAGTTCCTGGATCCACCGAATTCGGTGAGAAAACTTTCATACTCTGGAAAGTGGAGGATAATACACAGGCACTTGGAAATTGCAGTCATTCAAGTTATTCAAACCAAGCTCCCAATTCAGATATACCATGAACCAATAATTAAGGTTATTTAATTACAGGGACTTCGCATTGGTGGACATCTAAGGGAGGGTTTTTAATGAAAAATATCCAATGGTTCCGTTTGAACAAACAAGTGTCCACCAATCAGAGGTTAGGATTATTCAATCAACTTGATTTTGGATCTTTCACTTAGACACGGTTAATTCCACAGTTTAGTCCGTTTAATTTGTTGCCATCTATAATTTCTGGATGCCTGAGTATCAAGCGTCACACACAGCAGGAGTATCCAATAACACCCCTAAAATGAAAGATGAAAAAAGAGAATAAAAAAAAAAATCAAAATCAAAACGAACATGCAACCCAAACACATGAACCCCATAGTCAAAGTACATCTCTCTCTCCCTTACTTCAACAAGATCAGATTCTCTTAAGACCTAAACATGTAATCTAGAGAATTTTAAAACAGAAAAAAGATTAAAAACTAGATTCTCATTCTTCACAATCCATATAGAAAAATATTATAGAAGTTCCAAGCTTTACAGACCCATACACACAACATTATTTTAATTCCACAAAATACCATAGGACACCCAACTCTCCTTAAAAGTTAGACAGAGGTAGGCCACCCAATAAAACCCAACTCCCGAAATACAAACATACGCCTCTTCCCAAACAGCCCTTCTACCATTTCTAACCAAAACCCCATCTCTCAAAACCACCCAAAAACCCCACAAGAACCCTTTCCCAGCCATGGAGTAAACAAAAGCCCAGATGGGCTTTCCAAAATCTGCACTCTTGTTTTCTCCCTTTACTTTCTTAAGCACAAACCCATCTCCCAAAACCCCCTAAAATCCAATTTCCCAAACATGATTTGAGCAAAACCCACAGATGGGTTTTTCTAGATCCACTCTCTTTTCTATATTCCTGGTTTTCCTTACGGGTTTTTCCCTCCTCACTCCTGCTAATTCCGCTGCCGACATCTTCTCCTTAGCGTTCAAGGGCTGTTCAAAGCAGACTGTTTCAGATAACAGCGGTTTTCAAGATACTGTAACTGCTCTCTTCAATGCTCTTATCCCCCAATCCTCAAGCGCCCACTTCTTCAAATCCTCCTCCGGCAGCGGCCAGAACTCTGTATTGGGCCTCTTCCAATGCCGTGGCGATCTCAGCAACGCCGATTGCAGCAGCTGCATCCGCCAGATTGCAGAAAAGTCCAGTGATTTGTGCGGCAAGTCGATCGCTGCACGGATACAGCTCGCTGGGTGCTATGTGCACTATGAGATCGCCGCGTCCCAGCAGGTTTCTGGGACCGAGTTGCTCTACAAGACGTGTAGCGGCTCACAGGAGAGTTTTGAGGAGAAGAGGGATACTGCCTTCGCTGCGTTGGAGAGTGGAATTGCAGGCGGGAGCGGGTTCTACGCAACGACGTATGCCTCAGTGTATGTGATTGCGCAGTGCGAGGGGGATTTGAGTGTGGCGGATTGCAGTGAATGCGTGAAAGAGGCGGTGCAGCGTGCCGAGGTGGAGTGCGGGAGCTCAATTGCAGGGCAGGTGTATTTGAACAGGTGCTATATGAGCTACAGCTATTACCCACATGGGATTCCTGGGCATTCTTCAGGTGAATTTCTAGCTTTTCCATTTCCTTTTTGCAGATTCTGGTTGTTTTCTGGATGATTTCGATTCCCTTTTTGTGCTTTTTGTTTTTTCGAGAATTTGAATTGCCTCAGTTAGGTGTTTGGATTGAGAATGCGAAATTCGTATTCATTTCGATTTGCGTTTTGATTGAGAATTCAAATTAAGATTTGGCTAGGTTCAACAGCTTGATTCAACTATAATCTCTTGTGTGGACTATACTGAAATTCAGTGTATAAATGCATATTGTTCATCTAGGATGCTGATTGCCTGTGCCCCCAGCCACATGAAGTTAGTTTGGTTGGAAGCTATGTGGGGCCTAAAGAAATTCCCGTGAGAAATCCACTCCGTTCATCAATTTCTCAATCACACAATAGTTCAAGATTCTAAAAATCAGGCAGATCCAGGACTCAGGTGGGCCACACGACAGGAAACAGCAGGGACGAATGGCTACATTGGAAACTTTGTGGGCCACGGTAGTTTTGGATCAGGATGATATTTGTGCCTACAGTTTATCTAAGTGGTAATAACCTTATGAACGGTTTGGATGGCATATAAGCATCACGGTCGGCTCCAGGAAGGTTTCAACAGTGAACAGTTCTGTTTTCACTGTTTCCTGTTGTGTGGCCCACATGATTTTTGGATATGCCTGAATTTTGGTTTCCTGCCCCATTTTAAGGTGGAGAAAGTAATGGACGGAGTGGATACCTCACGGAAATCTGTGGACCCCACATAGCCTGCGACCACAGGAACTTCCTGTGGCCTGGGGGTATAGGCAATCGGTTGTACTGATATTAATTGAACGATTGGTCTCATCCAATGGCCCTGACCGGACATTTGATTTATACGCTATAACTTAAGTATATAAATCATCTTGAATGGGCCATGGTTAAAAAACTACACTTGTCCAATGATCCTAACCATAAAATGGGTTCAAGTCTCTAGCTCAATTGTAGAGTGTCTGCATTTAAATAGAGGTCTCAAGTTCGAGCCCAGCTTACTTATAAAAATGATCCTAACCATAAGACCGAAGGACATTTGTTGGTGGAGCAATGGCCATAACTTCTTGTGAATGCGTTGAAGTCCATGATCTAACTGTTAGGAATATCCAATGGGTGCTCTTTTTTAAATGTCTGATCCATACTGAATTTATGCTGTCCATCTGACGGTTTGGATTGATGGGCATATGTACCAATCAAGATTGGATGGCAAAGATGGTTTTGTAAATTGAGTGTAGGTGTACACAAGGGATTGTTCCCTCTTATTAAGATGGGTCTTCTCTGGGAACACCAAACTGAAAGAGCACATCTGATTTAGACATTGGTCTTTCGAATCAACGTTTGGGTGTTTGTGGTTTTGAAAAGGATTGGTGGTTTTGTTGCTGTTTGTATTTTAGGGTCAAAGCAGAGCACAGGGAAGACTGTGGCCATTGTCTTTGGAGGAGCTTTTGCTTTGTTTTTCGTGGTTATTTGTCTACTTTTCCTTAGATCCTTGGGGAGGAAACATGATGGTAAGTGTACCAAGTAATAGTAAAAAGAGTATGGGAATTTATTGTTATCTACACCTATCCTGTTTGACAGATACAACCCTTTTTCTTTCTACCAGCAGTTGCAAGCATAAGGTTGTACCATTGTATTGGCAATGAGCCTGGATCTAATGCAAAGCTTTGTGTGTGTATAATGGGTTTCTAAGTCCGTTCAAGTATGTCTGAGTGCGTCAAAGTATATTTAGATACACTTAGACCCATTTTAATGTACTTAGATGCACTTAAATGCACCTAACATGCCCTTTTGTACTATACAAAGCTTTGTCTTGGATCCAACCTCATTGATAATGGTAGAAAGAGGGTGTTTATTAATATGGATGGGTGAAAAAAGTGGCTCCCAAATGAGTTGGGTCATTCTAATTTGGAAATTTTGGTTTCTCTTATTTAAATGATGGATTTGTGCCTTTCTTTGATTTTGTTCAGATTATTGAGTGGATGGAAGTGGGACTTGTGATGGTGGCGTTGGAGATGCAATGGGGGGTTTTGATGTGGGTGGAAATTTTGGGAGAGAGGAGGAATTGGGCTTTCTGTATTTCTTTTTTTTTTTTTTCTCTTCTGTTTTTAATTTTATAGAGGGACGAGAGGAATTTGTTGAGAAGCTAAAAGTGGGGTGTTTGGTGTGTGAAAGGAGGAATGAATGTTTGTCTTTTTGGGTGACGGGGAAAGGGGATTTTGGCTTTTTTTTCAGATGCCATGTGGTTGTTTGAATGTGGTCCAAAAAAATAATGCTTCTCCATTTTCACAATCACTTTAGATTAGATTTTCAAAGCCACTTTACTCTCTCTATCTCTCATTGTAATCTCATTCTCTTCGTATCCGACTGGAAAGGTCTCAATCTCATTCCTTTGGGATCCGACTGGAAAGTAATACAATGGCAATTTTTAGCTGAGATTCTCCGCGTTAGTAAGTACTGTCCAGCTCTATTACTTTCACTTAAAAAATAAAAAATAAAGGGACTGGATTTGTAAGGAATTTGACATCGACTGGATGGTGTGATGCAGGATAATTAATCAATTGCTCTAAAAGCTCGAACAGTTAGAGTATGACGAATTAATCCATTTATCTCATAGCCAGGCCCCACATCTCATGGATTAGGACCTTGGCCGAACTCTCCTCATGGGCCCCAATCACATGGGTTGCCCACCCCGAATGTGTTCCCGCATCCAGCGGGCTACCCCACTCGAGCCCAGTGTGAAATGCAAATTAATCACCCCCGGTGAGGAGTCTCGAACACGAGACCTTCCCCATGGGCCTCAAATCATATGGGTCACCCACCCCGAGTGTGTCCTCGCATCTCACAGGCTACCTCGGGTCACCCACCCCAAGTGTGTCCCCGCATCCCATGGGCTACCTCACTCGAGCCCAGTGTGAAAATGCCCATGCATTATGGTGTCTATGAAATATGATGAAGAGGCATTGGGGCCCACCACCTGCGCAAGAGTGTAAATGTTTGGTGGCCTGAGGCAACGGACTCTGATGACATGTCACAGTTGGATATGATCTACAGGTTTTATGTAAGTTGAACTTGCTCTTCGAATTAAGGATACCAAACCTATTCGTTTGGGAGAGGGTGATCAACGGTCACCACAAATTGTTAGTTGAGTGTGAATCATCCTAAGTGAAAGGTGGGCCAAAGGATAAAGATCATATGCAGTGAAAATCAGGATGGTCAACTTATATGTAGGCTAAACCATTGAAATCAGTGGGCAGCCGATGGGCTGACTCAAGCTACTGGTATGGCCTACTGATAGAGCCAAGTGATCTGATTTCAGCCCAGGTGATCTTTACCGGATGGCTGACCTTTTGCACGGCTCGAATTAGTTACAAAATGAGGATTTCAGGGTCCCCATCAAATGCATTTTCATTCCTGACGATTTCATCAAAGATGAACCGTGTTTGTGGAGGGTAATACTTAAAAAGGAGAAGTCTCCAACTTGCCTTTAAGTTTAGAAAATCAGTGCACGTGTGCATGTGGTCAAATCCATCCATTCAGGTGGGTCCCACCATGTAACTAACCTTGTTTGACATGGACCTAATCTGGACTCAAAGCTGGACCCGATTCCAAACCAAGGTCCAAAAACCAAACGGGTACATGAATCTGATTGGACCCAGCTAGATCCGAACCCCGTCAGCCCAGGTCCTGGAACTCTAGGATCCGATCAAACTCTACCCTCTGAAAGCCAGCTAAATGGCAGCTGGGTAGCTGACATGAAGAGAAATGACCATAATGTGGGGTCCACATCACGTGTACCTTCCATCCAACCATAGTAATAAATATAATTTACTCGACCTATTTCCTTGCCATAGAAACCATAGACGACAAGTTAGGATCTTCAAACAATATCCTAAAAACAAAAATAATAGAACGTAGTAATATTTTTATTTTTCTTTCACTTGCTAGAGTAAGAAAAACAGATGGGCAATTGATTCATCTGTGTTCATTTTCCTGCTTCTCATCAACTCTCTTCTCTGTGTTTGTCTACTTTCCTTTAAACCGCAACAACATTTCTCTTTTTCCAAGGAAAGAACGGGCCCTTCCCGCTATCAAAGAAGGCAACAAAACACCAAACCCAAAAGATTCTGACCAATCTTAAGAGTACATTACTGCCCAGAGAGCTATATCCAAGGCTCTCTGAATTATTATGATTACTGTTGTTTGGGTGGTGTTCAATTGTTTTCTATGGTGTGTGGCCCACCTAATGATTGGATATACCTGATTTTTGGAGCATTCCATCTTCATGGCATGGCTCACTTAATGAATCAATTGGATAGAATACACACAACATGGCCCTCACACAGGTAACACAGGTGAATTGATGCGTAGGCAAGGTGAATAAGTTTTCGCCAGCAGATGAATCACTTAGTAGAATAAGCTCACTCTACATGTCATTTAAAACAAAGGGCCTCTAATTTTGTTCATGATCAAAACCACCACAACGATTCCGATGCCATATTTATAAATAATAATTTCAAAAAAAAATAAAATGAAAAGACTATATGATCATTAACTAGGCTCTGAATCCGGACTCATGCTAAACATGGCAAGCCAAAGCCCAAGCCCAAGCCCATCTAACACCCAACCCAAAAGGTTTCTCCACAGCAATCTCAAGGTAGGTCATCCTAATATCATGCATTGGTGGGACTGGATTAGTAATTTGGATCGCTGATTTAATTAGCTCTGCTAATGAGGGGAATTGTTCAAGGGATATGATACATAGAACTGTTAAAAACTGTACTGTGGTAGAGCAATCCAACAATATGACACATGGCAGGTTTATGAATTGATCAGGTCCACACATATAGACAGATTGCTCACATTTTAAAATAAAAGTCATGAGACGATCCAATCCATTACTTCTAATGTTTATCCAGCTTATCCCACTGCATATAGATTTTTTTTTTTTTAATTTTTTTTAATTTTTTTTTTTTTGGTTCCAGTGTCATTTTAATGGCCACTTATACCAGCAGGCCAAACAGCACAACTGCATTTTCTTTTGGTTATTTTATTTACTTTATTCCAACAATTTTCAAGTTTTGTCAACATGCTATAAAATATCAAATCAAGATGACATTGTTGAATCTCCAATTTGCTCCAACCTGGTAAAACATTGAGTTTTTGAACTGTTTTAAACATCTGAATAGTGCATAAGTTGGGCCACACCATGACGAGAACAATATATACAGTGAGGCCCAAGGAATGAATCAACACAGCAAGGACCTCTAGAAATGCAATTAGGAGTTGAAGGCATGCTAGCGCTGCTAGCGACTATAATGTGTTACGATATGGAGAATTGAACCCGTGAATGAACTTTATTCAGAAGGTGAACACTAGAACCACCACACCATCGACCATTTGTGTTATTTCTTTGAGTTACAGCTGAGAATTTGGGATGAAAAAGTGATAATGCAACAATGTTGCTGACCTTTTCGAGAAGTTCATGGTTAATGGGTTTTAGTTCAACAATGCCAGCAACAATATAGAACGGTACCTGTTTGCATAGCTTATAAAATAGAAACCCAAGTAATACTTTTTACTGCATCTTCAGGAAGTATACCAACACATATTACCACTAGGAAACCGAAAGAAACCTCAGAAATGGCAGAGATGAAGGGCAACATAACAGCTTCAAAGATAAAATTCAAGATTTACTCTCTCTACAATGTACGACCAATAAGGACTTTCTAGGGTTCTGTTTCTTCTTCTTCTTTTCTTAATTTAGCCAAGGCACATGGGAGGATTGACATAGATGCGCAGTGACTGATCAGGCTTTTCAATTATCCAAGGCAACTAAATTATATTATTAATATCCTCCATTTTAAGTGGTCAAGGCAAGGGTCAGGATTTTGTGTGCAGAACATCTCTCGGGATGGTAAAGATTGGCAGATTTGGGATCCTAATCCTAACTGAAACAGCTACAAAGCTGTCATTTCAGGATATTTATGGTAGCTTATTATTATCATTTTTGGAAGGTAGTTTCATGGCAAGTTGATTCAGATGATCAATTATCTCAATGATCTAATCTTCTAACTAGCTGATTCATTTACATCAATTGTACGGCTAAAGTGAAAAATAATCAAATTCATCCAGCAACCATAAGAGGGAAAAAAATCACATTAAACTCACTTGATCAATGAGGAGCTCCCAGTTTGATGAGCCTCAGCAATGACCGGTGTTTACTTACCTGGAATGGAGCAGACTGTCAGATTGGTTGGGATCAGAACTCGTCACTGAAACAGGACGGGTTTTGGCTGGGACTGAAACTCCTCAGTGAAACGGGTCAGTTCACTAAAAACGCAAGCCAACCATTTTATTAAGAACATGCAAGTTCACCAGTCAAAGCTCAAACACAACATGCATTCGCAAGCCAAACATGTTAGAAGAATAATATTGCTAGTTGCTATTAACTTAATAACTTTATCTACAGTAGATTCCTGGGCCAGAAAAAGTCAGGAAGTCAAACATCTGTTCGGAAGATCCTAACAACCAATCTTTTGGCATTTTTTAGGTGTGTGGACAACTGCTCTGTTTCTCTTCTCCACAGTAGGACACAACAAACCAGTGATCCAAATCACTGAAGCATGCACTCTGCTGTCAGAACTGAAAAAAACGTTTACCTTAAAGAAAAAAGTAAAAAAAGAAGAAGGAAACAGCTGAAAAGCCGTTGAATACCATGCAAAGCCTGAGTTGCGTATCCGATAATTCCTCTCTATTCATCATCAAAGAGGTTTCTATCAAAAGGAGATTGTTAATCGTTAGAGAGTCAATACAGGTCAGGCAACGAGATCAAAATCGAATTGAACTTGAACTCAATGATGTTCTATAAGGAAATAATGGATACTTGGCATGCATTTGACTTAACACAACATAGATCACTACCAGAGGGCAAAAGATGCAACAAGACCATGAAAAAGAATAACAAAGAATCCAATAATCTGAATTGCAAAAGCCCCAAACCTGCTAGTAGCTTACCTCCAACAAAAGAGGGTGTATTTTGACAGGAATGGGCAATGTGGACACAGAATGAAAACATAACTATGAGACTTCATCACTCCGTGAAGTTAAACATCTGTTAGATGCCTTTTCCACAATATATCCATGTAATAAGGGCTAAGTGAATAACCAGGCAACACGTGAACAGCAGATTGATGTTTAACAGCAGCATCAGTTATAAATTGTAAATGCATTAGGTATATAAAAAGTGTGTAATGTAAGAACTCTACTAGGTGGACCTTGTTGATCAACGGTCTGGATTATCCTAAGGGTTGGATAATGTGATCAGGTGTACCAGTGGGCCCCACTAAGTTGTGATACATCCAGAAATTTGTGTAGGGGTGGGATACTAGAACTATAATACACATATAGTATTCAAGTGGAACTGGGATTACTAATTCGTGTGGAGCCTTTAGGGAGAGGAGTTTTGATGGGCTTCAAACTCCTCTACCCTCTGCAATTATAAATCAGGGCGGGGTCCCCAATCCAACACCATCGACAGGAGCTACAGCCCATCACAGCTTCTCTAAGGGTGTAAGGAGAGGAAGACTTCAACATCCTATTTACAGCAATGGCGTCCCAACAAGGTAAGCCATTAAGTCCTTCAGATCTCCATATCCAATGCACAGTAAGATCCTTTGGCAATTTCACATTCAGATCTAACATGTAATGCTGACGAAAAAACGAAAAGAGACAACTTCATACAATTTGCAACATCTTGCAGGCTCTAAACCCATGATTTGAGTAGCAAAATGGAAGATGATGCATCTAGTTACAAATAAAAACTCAATTCTAAAAAATATTAGGTAAGACACTAACTGTCATTGAAGGTTTACCAAGACCGTGAACATTCAACATAAGACCAGCAAACCTATTTTTGCTCTTTCTAATTTCTTGGGCATTAGGTCTATCGAAAGGGTCAACAGAAATCCTCCTGCTTGAGCTGGAAAATGCAACTGGCAAACATACAGAAAACAAAAGAATGGTTTATCCCAACATCAAAACTTCATGTTTATACGAAAGAATGGTTTATCCCAATACTAGAACTTCATGCTTATTCGGCAATTTAAGATGTCAAAAAGTCTATTCTCTATAGAAGATAACAATATCTCCAGTGTAAAAGAACCTAGTTGATAAAATACAACAAGATCAAATACAGGAACTGGATACTTGAGACAAGCCCCAAAACTGAAGCAATTCCTCTATGCAGAAGCAGTTGTCTTCCTCGGAACCACTTGGGTCCCTAAAAAAGGAGAAAATCACTCTCAAAAGCTATCAAACTGCTAGGCACCAAAAAAAAAAAAAAAAAATAAAATAAAATAAAATAAAGGAGTAGAAGAAGAAGGAAAGAAGAAGAAGTTCAATCTTGACAAAGATGGAAGAAGCAAAGACTACCTTCTCTGAAATTGCTCTTGAACCTTCGAGGCACATGACATAAATACCTCATCCTACCCGTTCCGGTTGTCTTCCTCCTAATGGCCTTCACACCCCAGTTATCTGTTTCTTTATGATAATCAGTAAACAGCATACTTACAGAATCTGCTAAAACTATATACATTACAAGAAGATAAACAAAGGAATAAAAAACTGTGACCCATGAAATGGTCCATATGCCAAATGTTCTGAGTTTTGCCCATTGAATGTGAACATTTGCTGCACCCAAAAGGCCACAAAATCTGGCTGACCAAAGACCTGACTACTCCAACCATCCATATTGTCTTGATTGATGATCTATGTTTGATCCAAAGTTTGATGAGATGAACAGCCAGATATATATTATGGGGCCCATGCAATCAAACAAATGGTCCTAGAATTCATAGGATTTATTTATTTAAATTAATTTTTAGGGTTAGACTGAGTCAGTATTGGTTCAACAAGTTTCCCTTTGGTATTTCGTCACTTTTTGGTGGGCCACTTTCTGGGCATAACAATATTAGAACGTCATGAAATTGGTCACCATCGAGCCAGCTTCAGAATGATCCCATGATCATACAATTCTGATACAGTTTATGTGAGGTACAACCAGTTTAAGATAAGCCTATATGCTTGTGATGACATTCAAGGGTATTTTGGTAATTTCTTATTATATTAGGTTTTTCTTTAGTTGCCAAATGATAACTGCCTCTTTGGCTTTGCGTGCAACAGCACATTGTGGTTACTTTTAATAAAATTTCGTGTTTAGCGTGTGTTGATTCCCTTTTGGCATGTGTTGCCTCTGGTTGAAACAGAGGAGATTGATTGATCAGTAGTTTCGACCAGCGGGCTGGTGGGAATCATTTCCACAGCGACTTCATCTTTGGAGACTATTCTACAACATTTCTAGCTAAAGATTTCAAAAGAATATGGATCCAGATAAGTCCATCACGTACGCATTTGCATTAACAAATGCATAGTTTTAGCTCAACATGGAGACAAAAATGTCCATATTCAGACCACTGTTGGAATGGCTATCATAATCTTGTCATCTGGATTTTTGTGCTCATAAGTCCTATCCACATGATGGCTCAACAAATCTATGATCCTGATCAATGCACAAAAGTGTCACAAGTGTGGAGTTTTTTTTTTTTTTGGTTGGTATTGACATCATGAAATTCCAGGAAGCATGGGTGTCATAGAAAACATTTCTCATACATCTTTGTGGGAAATGGGAAAAAGAATTCCTCCTTTGACTTCTCGAATACAATCACCAACAAATGCATATTAAAAAAGTAGAAGAAAAAAAAAAAGATCCAAAAGAAAAGGAAAATGTAGTTGTCTCATTAAGCTTGCTAAATTATGCTCTAATGTAAAGCGCACAAAGTGGTGGACCAATCGAATCGCCTGACCTAAATTCTGATTTCACAAGAAAATTGCCATGTCACAAGTAGACAATCAACTTGGCTGCATTCTTTTATTTTTTTCGAAAGCAACTTGGCTGCATTTTAACGAAACTGGAAATCAAAAGGATTGGTTTCTTCGTTGGGCCTGAGTTTTTCAACATCAAACATAGAGCTTGCGAGTCAATTACACTTTGGACATTATGTGCAGGAGTGAATGATAATGACAGAGGGGAGAGAAAAATGCCATGACAACAGCATAGCCATTCATAAAAGCTAATGCATGTGTACATGTTCGTGCACTTTTCTATGCATATGCGTTTGAACAGAATATTCAGTCTGTCCAAATTCCTAAACATTAATTCGCAGAGACACAAAACAGTTAATATGTTAAACAGGAAAGAAAGGCCATATGTCAACAAGGAAAAAGAGGTTATCGAATCCATGTACAATGCATGATGTTATGTGTTAGGCTGTTAGCTACCTACAATGCATGATGTTATGTGTTAGGCTGTTAGCTACCAAAAAAACTGGATGCAGGTGGACCCAAATGGATTGGCAACTTAACAAAAATATTACTGGGACAATCTTAGCTGTCCAACTGCCCACCTACAAATGAGTGGTAGGAAAAAAAAAATGGTGGAAATGGACAGCACTCCTTACGAAATAGTTCAATTGGAAAGGCATAGATTCATCTCGTCTAGCAAATTTTAGGATATGAACCATCCATGGAGGGTCCATGAGATGAACAGTCCAGATCAAGGACTGGTATGACCTCTCCAATTAGTGTTATTACACCAGATAAGGAAATTAGTGTGCTGCACACAGGTTTCATTTCTCCCATAGAAAGTGGCACAATAAGAGACATACGAGAAAAAAACATAACTTAGGGGGTGTTTGGGAACATGGAAACCCTAGAAATGAAATTGCTTTCCGTGGAAACCCGCTTTTTCTCCATTTGCAAAAAAAAGAAAAAGAAAAGTAGCATTGCAAACTAATTTCCGTTTCTCAGATTTTCCTTGAAAAACTGTCCAGATTCATCTCTCCCAAAAAAGAGACATTGCTGACTTCTGAGGCAAAGAAGATAACATGAGGTGACAGAACATCGAATTGCTGTAAAATTGGAATCCAAAACAAACAAGGGAGAAAAGAGGAAACCATGGTTTCAATTTCTTGATGATTTCAGGTTACATTTTCATACCCCCCCCCCTTTAATAGTTATCCTTCCATTCAAACACATGAAAAGAAAAGGAAAACAAATAAAAACTAGAAGCATAACATGAAAACGAGACACAATTATTTCCACACTATAAAGAAACTTTCATTTCAAAAAACAATGTTCCAATTGTTCGGCGATCTAGACCATTGGTGTTGCAACCCACAGTCAATGGACCATGCACCCCAAGAAGAAGAAGAAGAAGAAGAAAAAAAAAAAAAACTCCTCGATTAGATTATCCCCCACTATTAGGCTTGGAACTTGCCTTAGAATGTGAACCGTTGCTGTAATTCACTTCTTAACCGTCTATTTATAGCTCACAAATCTCTAATCCACATCGAATATTGTAGAGATTGCACGAAAACGCATGAAAAATAATAATCAAAGAATGATTAAGCAGAGTATCCAAACCCAACTAATGCATAAAAACCGAATTGAGCTTCCAAAATTGCAGAAATATTAAAAAAGCGGGGGTCGGTAGATTACGTACACTTGCGGATACGGCTAGCGGGATAAGCGCAAGAAGCGCATCGACTCTTCTTAAGATGAAAGCTACGGCGCACCGCACGCAGAGAGTGTGTGTCTTGTTCTCTTCTCTTCCCAAAGCTTCCCGTCCTTTCCCTTATAAATTAAAATGGAAATTCATTATTTTCTTTCTTTCTTTTCTTTTTCTTTACATGAGGAAATGGAGAGGATGAGATAGTGAAATTACCATATTAGGCTTCTATGAGACTGTGTTCTTCTCGGTCGCCCCTTTGGAGTGGGAGAGGAGAAACCTGCAACCTTCTCCAACCCAACACTCCGATGCTCTCTTTAGCCGTTTCTATTTGAGTCAAATCCTCTGTTACTCGGGTCAACAGGATTTTCCGGTTACCCTAGTGGTTTGGCGTCCCGAAGCTTCTTTTTTTTTTTATATTTTTTTCAGTGTGTTTTGACGTGGACCAATAATTTTAATGGTATTAGGATTCTCTGTTGACCGGGGTAACAGGATCCGGACTCTTTATATTTTGGTGTCCAAAGCTCTGTTGGGCTTCGGACAGGCCCACTTTCGACTCAAATTTGGTTTGTCTTGGCCGGGTTTGGGCCGGACCTATACTTATGACCATGGCCCGTACCAGCCCAGCAGAGTAACCAAAATCTGGTTAGGCCCGAACTCGATCCTGCCCAGCCAAATTTGATGAAATCACTATTTTGCATTTAAATGTTGTTAATCTATCTGTCGATCAAGTGGGGCACACATACACAATGAAATAGATGTCCAAAGAACCGAAACCAGCTGTATGCATTCATGGAGAATGGGTTGTGTCTAGGGATGACTATAATGGGATACTTTAGGTGCCAATGAAATTAGGTGAGTCAATTACTTGAGCCCAGGCCCAAACCAAAACTGAAATGCCCAAGCTTGCCCATGGGCCAAGCTAGTATTTTCGAGCTGGATTCAAGTAAAAATGGCTTCATGGAGCTTATGCAAGTCACCTTAATTTAAATATTAGAATGTGGTCCATCTTTGTTGTGAAATTATGTTATTCCTGAGTGACTCATGTGTCCTTATTACTTACATAATGGGTGAAGAAAGCAGACCGCATCAGCTCTTATTCATGGAGTAGATTTAGTAGACACTTTGACTTGAGGTATAGTATAATTATCTTGAGTCACATTGCCGGAGTGTGAAGTCGTTGCTCTTTTTTCTCTCTTTCTTTTCTTCTTTTCCTTTTCTTTAATTAACAAAACCACAATTGGTACCTTCTCCCGCTATAAATATTCCCATTCTTCTCCAATAATACATTAGTAGAAAACTATTATTTCAAATAAGTATAACATCTCCTAAAAGGTAAATTCTTTGGTTTAGAAGACATTCAGTTAGAAGATAACCATCACACATACAATGAAACATTTTTATTCTTTCACATACCTTTATACATTTGGGTTTTGATCACCAATCCTATAAGTCTACTATTTTTTAAGAAATGTAGGAGCACACCACCTGTAACTTTATTGATACAATAAAAACGATATACAAACATTCAAGTGGGAGCCACAAAAAAGAGAAGCTTCACCTGAAAATCTACATTTTAGATAAACACCAATTCCACACACTAAAATTACGTACATATCATAGCAAGAAAAATACCTTCTCCACATACGATGATTTTCATACATTAATAAACACACAGTAATAATGTTCTTGCCACTACACACCCTCAACCTTGATGATTTTCATCCACCCAACTATACCTTAAGATCCATGAGTTGATGTAATGTAAGTGTGTGGAATGGCCCTAGAGAAAAGGAAGACCCACCAATAGATACTCTTGAGCCACGTGGTGCATGGTTGGCCGAGAGTTTGGATCCGGCCGAATGCATGAAAGTGCCATGGACACCACAAATATGACTTCGCGTGCAACCACAGCTGTGGGGTCTGGGAGACGTTGGTCCAACATATCCTTTAGCAGTGTATCTTGTCTACTTGGTGGTGTCAGAGACGAGATGAGCTCCCCAGGATGCCTTCCCATCATCGCTTCAAGTGCCACAACGCCAAAGCTATATACGTCGCATTTTTCAGTTACCCTCATTATATATGCAAGCTCTGCAAGAAGGAAGATGGTTCAGTCATGATCATTTCTCATTCTTAATCATTAATAGCTAAACTCTTACTCATATATCAAACCTACCTCTATTTCTTAATCTAGATTTCATATTTTCTAAGATTTTGTGTTTGTTAACCCCAAGACATCTCTATAAACTTCGCATATGCCAAATAAGACATACTCAGCACATCTGAGAGGTGCAGAGAATTGGCCAAAGTTTTGGATGATCTTGCGAAAAAGTCTGGATGGTCCATTGTTTCGTATACATTGTGAACTGTTGGCAATTTTTTCTAAAACTACCCATTGTTTTCACATGGTAGTGGCCCGCTCAATATATCCAGACCATCTAAAAGCATGGCCCATATTGTAGATGGAATAGGTTCCAAAAATTATAGTTATTGGAGGATTCTATCCATCTAATTGGTGGCCAACAAATGTACAGTTAAGAAAAAATGGTCAGCATCACAAATTTAATAGCTGATAAAATATGCATAAGTTAGTTGGGTAACTTGAACTATGGTTAGTCTTACCATGCAACCACATTATCTCTATCATGCATAATGTAAAATGATGGACCACAAGTGTAGCAAAGAAAATACATTCTTACGTTTATCTTCATTTGCATTATTATATTAGTTTTGACTTTGGGGATTGTAAAAATACAAACCCATGTATGTTTCTTTACAAGGCCTCTTACAGCTGTTGGATTAAGGAATCTTCCAGTTGCCCTAGATTGCAATATTTGACAACAGTATGTTAACTTATGCACAATCCTTAGTATGTAATTGCCAACAAAAAATAAAATAAAATAAAAGGGAAAGCTTAAGAAAAAATAGAGACCAATTGCTAATAAAACTTTTAAAGTTTGGAGAATGAATTAACAGCTAACCTGGAGCGATGTATCCGTAAGTGCCGGCGAGCATAGTCCAATTGGACGAATCAGGTATCAACAATCTTGCAGTGCCAAAGTCAGAGACACAGGCCTCAAGTTCCGAATTCAGCAGAACATTGTTGCTTGATAGGTCTCGATGGACAATTGGTTGGGTGCAATCATGGTGCATGTACGATAATGCATGGGCCACACCTTTAATAACTTCACCCTTAGAGTCCAGTCTAACTCTGCCAGCTCCTCTATCATTGCTTAGGATGCTAGTCAAGCTTCCCCTTTCCATGTACTCTTAGACTAGAAATGAGAATTGAGCATGGGAACAAAAACCATAAACTTTTCACAATGTTGCGATGACGGATTTCTGTTAATGCTCGAATCTAACATCATTTCTAAACTTCTTTGATCGGATTGATCCCCACCTTCGAGTGGGCGAAGTTTCTTCATTCACAGCTACTACTTGGCCTGATAGTAGATTTGCTTTGTAAACTTTTCCATACCCTCCAATTCCGATGCAGTATTTGTCGTCGAAACCCTCTGTCGCTTCCACGATCTGTTCAAATGCATCAATCCCATCATAATTCCATATTGAAAATGGATTTCTGCTGCTCCTTTCAAGAACCACCTTCTCTTTATTTCTTCGTCTTTGGGAATAAATGGAAGAAACGCCGACGACTACAAATAAAAGAAACAAGGCTGCCAAGAGAGGAAGAACAATGAAGATGACAACTTGGTAGCCTTTCCTTGCATCACCATGCCTTATTGAAGGAGCGTTGCAGGGTCTCAAACCTTGCACTTCACCACATAAACCTTTGTTTTTTATGAATGCCATTGCAGGAGCCTTCTGAAAGTTTTTGCTGTTGGGAAGAGGACCTTCCAAAGCATTATATGAAATATCAATAGATTGCAAGCTGACATTGCTTCAAAAGAAGGTGGAATGGAGCCCGACAACATGTTGTGGGAGAGGTTTAACTTTTCCAGCACATGCAATTTCCCAAGTTGTGGTGATATCTCTCCATTGAGCAAGTTATGACTGAGATCTAGTAAATCCTGTAAGTATACCAAGTTACCAATTTGAAATGGAATGCTTCCATTCAAATCATTTTCGCCCAATTTCAGATATCGGAGTTTGGAGCAATCCCCTAATTGAGGTGGTATTGGACCACTTAGGCGATTCATTGACAAGTCAAGAACCTCCAAATTGGAGAGTTTTCCAATCTCTTTTGGTACCTGACCAGAAAGTTGGTTATCATTTAAACTCAAGTTGAACAAAGAAGTTAGCCTCTCAAATTCCTTTGGAATCTCTCCTTCTAGATGGTTCGAAGAAAGATCAAGTACTCGTAGCTGCTTCAACTGCCCAATCTCACGAGGAATTCTCCAGTGATCATGTTCCCAGATAACTGTAGCCTCGTCAAGTTTTTGCATTCTCCCCAAGTTCGGTGAGAGTTCACCAAACAACATGTGTTTGCTGACATCCATGAAATAGAGATGTGGGTATACACCAAAGGCTTCTGATACATTTGCAACGAGCTGATTTCCTTCGAGCCGACTCTAGTTAAACTAGTGCAATTTCTGAAGCTTTTGGGATCTCACCATTCACCATTTAAATGGTTGTCAAATGCATTGAAGAGTTTAAGCTTGGTCAAGTTTCCTAAAGTGGATGGGATAGAACCTGTTAGAAGGTTACTCTCAAGCTCAAGCTTATTGAGATTTACCAAATTCCCAATTTCTAGAGGAATTGAACCAGAAATTTGATTGCTGTGGAGGTACAAAAGTGTAAGGTTTCTCAAATTACCTAAAGCAGGAGGGATTGGACCTGTCAGATTGTTAGTGTGCAACGATAACTTAACCAAATTCTTGAGATTTCCTAATTGTGCAGGAATTGAACCATAAATTTGATTTCTGTAGAGGTACAAAAGTGTAAGGTTTCTCAAATTACCTAAAGCAGGAGGGATTGGACCTGTCAGACTATTATTCTGCAATGACAACTCAACCAAATTCTTGAGATTTCCTAATTGTGCAGGAATTGAACCAGAAATTTGATTGTTAGAGAGGTAGAGGACTGTCAGCCTGGTCAAGTTACCTAAAGATGGAGGAATAGGCCCAGTTATTTCATTAGACCAGATGTCGAGCTCTGAAAGGTGAGAAAGGTTAGCCATTGAAAGAGGTAGAACTCCAGAGAGATTATTCATGGAGATATTGAGGGAGACGAGTCTGGAAAGAGTGCCGATATCAGCTGGGATGGTTCCAGTGAGTGTGTTCTCACTGAGATTGAGACGGAGGAGGTTTGGAAATGACGAGAAACTCAAGTTATGAAGCTTACCTTGTAAGCCTGCACTCGGTAAGCTTATCTCTATTACGCTTCCAAGGCCGTTGCAGGAGATCCCATACCATTTGCATGGAGAGATTGTGTTGGCACTAGCATTAGAAGCTGGAAGTGACCATGAATGGAGAGCTTGTGGTGAGAAGATGCTGGCTTTCCATTCCAAGAGAGCCTCTGCTTCTCCAAGTGTGTGCGCTGGTGCTGTTGTAAAGCAGTTGGAAGAAAGAAATTCTAATATAAAAGAAGAAAAGCAATAGGAGAGATATTTCTGTATGGCCATGGCTGTTGTTGCTTATGCTCTGTACGAACTTACGATGGATGGGTATTTATAGAAGGAGGTTGATGCTACTCTGGACAAGAACAGCTTGTCTTACTCTTACGAAAAGGAAAGAAAAGAAAAGAAAAGAAAAAAAAAGTTAACTGATACATGCGCTGAAAAATATGAATTCCCGTATAAATGCGTGCGCACACTATCAATAAAGACAGAGTGGGGAATGCGAATGCTATCTTATGCTAGCAAGCTGACACGGTAGAGCTAGTGACATGGGAATACAGTAGATTCATCTCTCCACAGTACATGCTGTAAGATGAAGAATCAATCAGAACCGTCTATCTAATTTTCCGTGCTCTTTATGGTAAAAAAAAATACCCATCACATGATCTTAGACATCCGATCCAAGGGATTGTTTCAAACAAATTGAAGAAAAGTGATGCACATGATTTTCTAAATATGTGGGATTTCTGAAACATAGGCCAGAAACCACATATTGTAATCTTGGTTTCAAGAGACAACTCTGGTTTTAAGAGTCAATTTCTCTATGCATGTGAGACCCTCGTCAACGTTTGGAATAGATTTTTCATCAATTTTCAGGCTGTGTCAGACCCGTTCCCAATGAACTTAGGCTTGTGGTGCTATGCTCATGCCAAGGTCGGGCATTGTGCCCAGTTTAAACCTGACCCATTACCACCCCAAATCACAGCACACGTGTGCAAGATCCAATCTTTAGGTGGGGCCAGCAGAGAGGGATAAGCCAATCCATTAATCAGGTGGGAAAATTTTCAATTCCATAGAGCATCTAAATGCATTGAACTTATCATCCAAATCATTTTCGTGCCAGAACAGATCACTACAACTTTAGGTGACATACCAACTTTTCGACTATGCCATGAAAAAAAAGTAGACCCCACCATGAAGATCACCCTTCTCGAAAATCAATTTGATTAACTCATTAGGTGGGCCACACATAATGTTGAGCCAAACCATCAATTGTTGATGGTACTGATAATGGCTTATCTGATTAGCAGACCCATAATTTTCTCCACTTTACTTTTACTTCTTCCATACATATAGTAATTTTGTTCCATCCAAGATCGTTTACTTTTTGATGTTAACAATAGAAAATAATAAATCATCAAGTTGCTGTCTGACCACCCTTGTGGGCAGGGTATATATATCCCGTCTCCACTGGACAATGCGTATGGTGTGATCTGCACATTAGGCAATTGTTACCATGGCCCTACGATTGCTGTGTGGGCCATATGAAAACTTTTGATTGTTCTCATCTCTATCATAGGAAAATCCTTTTCAACTCAGTAGTCCAAATAATGACAAATGTGGCTGTGCTGCATTTACAATGCTAAAGATAAGATAAGGACTGCATGAGCAGGCTCATCCTAGGTATCTCACTAGCCTTCTTTTTTTCGTTAACTAAGCCATCTTCATGGGCTGAGAAAGAGCATAGTTTTGTAGAATGCTCAATAGCCTTAATTAGGGTGAGATGTATTATATACTTAATAATTATAAAAGTACTCTTAGGCTGATATATACTTTGTTGTGTATATGTCATATGTATATATACAAATATTCTTGCAAACTAATGATTGCTATGGTGGCATTGGTTTATATTTGAATAAAAGAAACTGAGAAACATCAGTAGAAAATGTAGGATCCTATAAGTATGACTTGATTCCATGTGCGAGGTGCTCGAATTAGCATTCCTATAAGTAAAACAGATGAGAGTGAAGTCATGAACTGACAATAAAATGAGCTTTGATGGAAAGGTAAAGAATGAACATTGTTTCTCCCTTGAGTTTTGGGTAAACTTCCAAAGCAGAGACTTGATTGGATCCCTCAATAATTTCAAGAATTCTAGGCCCACTTAGATAGCTTGTTATGTACCTAATTCTAAATTTTAAAAATGATGCATTATGCTTAACCGTTTGGAACACGCATTAGGATTATAATCATAAGGTATTATGCATGCATCATGACTTCTTTTCGTCATTTTTAAAAACCTGAAGTAGAATTCTGAGCTTTAAGTCATTTTCATACTCTTCCTCTCTCTCACATCTCTCTCATCCTCTCCCCGGTGGTACCCACATCATGTTTAGTCCAAACGAGTGATAGGATCTCCCCTGTTGTAATCAATATGTACTGCTCCTTTTTCCTATCCAGGATCGGATGGACAATCAACTTTAGTAACTTTTAAAGTCAACTCTCATTTTTTATTCTTTTTTTTATTTTTGTTGGGTTTTGCAAATTTCCAAGGAATGGGGCCCGAGAATGGATGGATTTGGTCTAGATTTTAACATATTTTTAAGTTTCTAAAATACCCCTACCTTTAATTAAGAAGTTTTCTTATATCCTTTGTATATTGAAACCCCTGAAACTAATTATATGAGCAGAAATGTCCAAATGCTTCTAATGTCATATATAGTATAGATGGGCCAACCTGTGGCTTCTCACGTATCCATCTAAAACCACTTCTAGGAATGGTTCAGTCCTAAAAAGAAAAAGTCACTAACGAGCTACTTTAAGTAAATGAATCAAAGAGTGGCACTTGGGCGTAATACTCTGTTTATGAGTGGGAAGCATGCTTAAGTTCTAAGACTAATTAGTAAATAGGTGAGGATTGGGTCATGAGCTTAACCAGAAACAAATCGCACCCACTTTCACCCGTTGAAAACGTGTGTTTTTTTTTTTCATTTCATTATAGAGGTGATCAAGAATGCAAGGTTGCAACACTGAGCTTAAGGTTCAAACCAGTGATATAGGACAGGAGCTGCCCATTGTCACAATTGGGGCCATATAATACATGCTTTTAGGTTAGAACCTACTAAATTGTCCATGTTTCCTCTTTCTAAAGCCATACCATTCAACCCGGATGGTTTTGAGTGACCTGCCCTTGTCAAATTATAACTTGGACCAGACCCGACAAGCAAAAGCAAACCAATTCACATATGGGCCGACAACCCATCCTGTGCTGACTCAACAGATGAAGAGTTATACTGTCTGCCGACAACCCAACAGATGAAGAGTTTTTGCTTTTGCTGTCTGCCGACAACCCAACAATGAAGAGTTATACTCAAACTAAAACTTACTATAAATAGTTAAAACAAAATTAAAAAAAGGAATTCAACAGTCGATCTGATGGTATTTCACAAATTTGGCATGCACAACCTGGTGTTGCTAAAGTAACTCGTTGTAACGCCCCCGAAATTCAAGGGCCGAGTAGAAATTCGGCTCTCGGATTGCTGAGTGCCACATGTATCCTAACGGGCCTCATATGCATGTAAATGTGAGCATCATGAAATCAAAGAGGATTAAATCAAACATAAAGCAATTGATCATCAGAGATTTAAGTATAAACCATTTACAAATCCAAGTGCTACTAATAAGGTCACAAACCAACGTAAACCCCATAATCCAAAGAAATAAAATATCCATTAGGGACCTAGTCCCATCCTCTCATCACTCCCTAGAAATGATTAAGCCCTGGCCCAGAGCCGAGATCATCCATCGAGCTAGTAGAGTCCGTCAAACGTCTGGAAATACGTTCATTCCTCGTCGTTGTCTACACCGGCATCTTTCAACGCGTCTCGCTCCAAGGTTCCTGCATCTATGTCAAATTCTGGTTGGTGTTTTAGAACACCGTCCCAGAGCGGGAGTGAGTAGCTAACTCAGTGGTACCATTAACAATATATGACACAAATAATCATGCCTAGAATAGATTTAGTAAACAACATACATAATAAATTCCTAAATACTCTTGTTAATGAAATGCATGGTTGTGAAATGATGCATGCCTCTCACCACTAACACTCCCTCGATCGACAACATCTAACGATCGCAATGACCAACACTCCCTTAGTGCGACCTCGACTGCCGAATCGCCAAAATAAGTAATGCAATATTATGAACATATTAACCGAGTTAATTAGTTACGTTCATTCATCCAGGAGATTGGGAAAACCGGAATACCCTCAGTAGAAACATTTGCCTAACTTGATCGCATGGCTCAGGATCGTGGCCATATGGCTCTTGCGGTCCTTAGCCCTCGTGGGTTCGTCAATCCCATAGCTCTAGGCTCATACGAAATCAATTAGGACTTCCAGATCCTGCTCGCGGTCATTACGGGGAGGTCGTCACCCCAGTATAGGCCGACAGCACGGGCACAATGTCCCATACCACCCTCATCGGCCATGAGTCTTGGTGCTCATTGGTCACTACAGGGAGGGTCGTCACCCTAGCATAGGCCGACAACAAGGGCATAGTGTCTCATACCACCGTCCCTAGCTCATGAGTCTTGTGGGCCGAATCTTATAATTAACAGTAGGCGCAAAGGTCTCGGGGTATCTCGGGTTCCTACATGGGCATGTAATCATGGTTAACATATAAGGATGGCCGATTGTGAGCCAATATGCCCCCATAAGTCGCACCATAAACCGAACGGCCTGAGAACGGTGTCTCGTGTAGTCCAACTATGGCTGTCAATTCACAGCTTAACTGATTGGGCCAGATTTTCCTGTGGGTTGAACCAACAAAAGGGATTCCCAAAATAATTATGGTTAATCGGCCAATCCATGAAAGGACAGATTTATAAACAGGTAGTATAAGTTCAGCACTTCCAGAGTAACTCTAGCAATATGGAATAAAGTTTAACATTCCAAGTATATATACAGCAACCCAATAATTTCCACAAAATGAAAGAGTAATGTTCACATATTTCATCGATTCTACCAAAGGGTGGCCATGTACCTAGCATGTCAACACGAATTTCACATATGGCAACATAAAACAGGAAATTCA
>JAJHSJ010000003.1:85260827-85339131 GCA_021015155.1 Magnolia officinalis | reverse complement strand
CAATCGGGTTACTTGACGAGCTCGACTAGTACGGGCGTACGTAGAGTTGACTGACATGAAGTGCGTAAGCACTCCGCGTAGCCTAACCACTGTCAACAACCGAAGTACGGCTCGGATTCGTCAGGCATGTCCCGTGTGGCGAAATAAGATCAGCCACCTATTCAAGATCTGTTACTGATTGCCTGGACTAAACAGTAGTCCCAAACACATCCAATTCCAACAAGTAATCATATGATATAGTCAAACAGTAATGAATACATAATTTCAATCCTACAATCATTTGAGCATGTTGTGAAATGCAACATAAACATGAATTTGCACATATTCATTCCATAAATATAACAGACATCATAATATAACATACATGGAGGAAATCATACACATCATTAACGTAGTTGAGAACCATATCTCAACTCGCATACAAGTACACCTTGCTAACTACTAGCTCATTTAGACATTTTTACAAACACCTAGTCTACACATCCCAACAAACATATCGTATGTCGATTACAATATGTATTAGGGCAAACCCTTTCGTCAGGGGGTTGTCGCCTATGCAACAATCACATAACCACACCGATTAGTCATGCCAAGCATGAATACAAACCCTATACTCATTCAGACATTTTCACAAACACTTAGGCTACACATTATAACATACACGACGTACATTGGCATAACATGTATTAGGGCCAATCCTTTCGCCAAGGATTTGTTATACATACATCTAGCATATATACATCACAATTAATCATGGCAAACACAATTTCAAATTCCCTACGTATACAATCATTTCTACAAACACGTGGAATACTCTAAACTCAACATAGTTCATATATATACGAAAAACGAAACAAATATCGCATTTGGCATGTGAAATGGCACCCACATCAGTTATAAACCATTAACCGACATTGAAAGCTTTGAAAACCATAACCTATACGTTTATTGTCCGCACCTTACGACGGTAAACGCGTATCGGATTCGTTTTAGACACTTAGTCTTTGTCAACGGCGGATTGACAACCTATAACCTATTTCATAACTTACACTATCCGGAACCCTAAAACAGATTAGGGTTAGGTTTCCTTACCCAATTACATTGTTGGAAACGCCGGAGTTATGATACAGATAGGGTGGCTAAGTGCGTGGAGCTACGGGATCAAATCTCAAGATGAATCTCCAATCTCTCTCTCTCTCTCTCTCTCTCTCTCTCTTTCTCTCTCTTTCCTTTCCTTTTCCTCTCCTCTCTTTCTTAGGGTTTTAAAATTCATATGGAATATGAGAGAGAGGGTTTAAGGCCCTTATATAGGCCCAAAATTGATGGGAATGGCCCCAGGGTCATGGTATACTTAGGTTATAGCCAAAACCCATCTGTTTCGGCTCAACGGAGCACTTCTGGAGGCTCCTTTTTTGTGTGTGGTCTTAAGCTCCCTGACCATGGATCTAGGTCAGGCTAAGATTTCGGTCCGATCGAATTTACAGATCGACCGTGGCGGACCAGTTTCAGTTCAACGGTCAACGATACTCGATCAGGGTCACAACTAAATGGACCTGTGTATGAAATTTTTTCTAATCCGATGGTGTAATTGGGTTGGATTCTGACGGTCTGAAAGCTTAGATTTGGCCCGCAAGTGAACGACCCAAATCACTTAAATTTGAGTACATTCTCTAAAGATATTCGCGTTTCTCACACACTTCACTCAGGGCTCTAGTTGTGCTTTTTTGGGTACTATCTGGATTTGATTTTCGAGATAGTTGTCAAGCCCAGTAAGGTGGTCATAATCGTTTAGTTTTGCGGTAATCGGACTTTCGACGTGCGGTCCAGGTCCGATACGGAGCTTCGTGATGTTCCTGAGAGCAACTGGGTAATGAGATTTATCCTAAATTATAGGGTAATGTAGCGTCGATGATTCTGCAAGTTTTTGGTCTTGCAGTTCATATTTAAAGTAGTTTAAGCGAATTTCTTAGCTAATCTAGTTTAACACTTAGTTGATTTCGCCTAATTTCTAAAGGATTTGGTCCTGAGTGATTTCTGCCTAAGGTGGTACTCGGGCCTTTGTAGTTTGTATAGAAGGTGATTCAAGTTATTAATACTTAATTCAATTATGCCCTAATCACGATAGAATAAGGTCCTAGGACAGTTTTACGTCCAATGACGTCCATTGCTAAGTTAGGAAAAATCTGGGGTGTTACACGTGAAGTCTCTCACGTTGTTTCAGACTCATTCGATAATGACAGCGGTTGGGCAAGCTAGCCCCATGAATAATGTTTATGTGATGTTGGATGTCTCACGTGGGGGGGCAATCCATTGGATAACTCTTCGGGCAAAATCTCTTTGAATTCATTCAACAACGACCTTAAACTTGGAGGAATGTTTAAGAGGGGCTCCAATTCCCCACCCTTTACCACTATGGCGTACACCTTGTTGGTTTTCTTGAATTCCTCTATGAAATCCTGAATAGTCAGGAGGGAGCTCCCTCCACTTTAAAAGCTTCGTGGTGGTTCTCGGGTACCATACAAACAACGATCGTATTTCAACCATCATTGACGAAGATGTAAACATGTTCTCGTCTTAGGGAAATGATTATGCTTTGTCATAGGCAGCCGTATAACTTGTCCACCATCACCTTCGAGATGATGTTCTCGCTACTGCCACTATCTATGATTACATCACAGACCTAGCCATTGACGGTACACTGCGTACGGAATATATTATGCCTCTGCGGGTGTACCTTCTTCTTTAAAGTGTATAATAACCACCTCATGACCAATGATTCGCCATGATCCTTGGCCAACCATTCTTCATCAGTACCTCATTCTTCAATGGCTTGTTCACTCTCATCAAATCCAAGGCCTTTTTTCGCTGCCTCACCTTCAATACCCCCTTCGTTAATGGCCAAGTGAGCTACGGGGTGTTAAGGGCAGGTGTTTGATAAATGGCTCAGTTGGCCACAACGGTAACAATTGTTTATCCTTGGTAGACCATAAGGATTTGGAATCCTACTTGAACCCACTATTGTGGGCGCTACACGTTGAGGCCTAAATGGACCGCTTCTTGTGTCACAGTTTACGATTGTAGCAGATTGAGGACGCCTTCTTACTAGTTCCTTTCCTTTAGCCAATACTGAATCCTGCGTGGGACCCGTCATATAGGGGACCGAATTGAAGGATAAGACTGAGTAGAGACTCTTGCAAGTTGTGTTCCGCCCACCTGCCAACTGAACCGCTTCATCCACGCTCGCGACAGGGTTCATATAAACTTGGTCCTGAATTGTTGTTCGTAAATCTTATGAATTGTGCTACCTTCTATGATTCGATTTTCGATAAATCATTCCATGTTACCAACTGTTGGAAATCTTCGGTGTAATTTGTAACGATCTGATTCTCCTGCCGACAATTTTAATATTGTTAGAATAATACATACTCGTAATCACTTGGGAGAAATCGTGATCAAAGAAGGCGTCTCATTTGCAGCCATGATCGGATGGACACCTTTTTCTATTAAGCATGTGATATTTGTAATTGCTTCCACCATGCAAAAGCATCAGATTTCAATTTGAACGCAACCAACTTTACTTTCTTTTCTTTTAGCACGTGCATATAATTTAAATACTGCTCTACTTTGGCTAACCAATTGAGGAAGTCTTTTATACACAATAAGCCATTAAAACTGAAAAGTTCATCCTTACCTCGATAGTCTCTTTCAGCAAGACCTAGTCGATCGTCTTCATGGACTGGCCGTTGGGCAATGACGTCATCGACGTCCTCGTCCCTGAAGCTCGATTCATCTGGGATATCTCTATGATTTACCTTTGGAAGCGCTCTACGGAAATTGGGGTTGTGCCATATAATGATAATGAGCGGTTGAGCATCGCCTTGGGCTTGGGGCAAAATTAGCGCATTCACAATACGGTCGAGAGTTGCCTATAACCCTTACATGGTTAATTGACTTTCTCAGTGAAAATCTTCCATTCTTTTTTATAGATAATGAATCCATGGATCACCGTCCACATGATTTTAGTCCATTCTGTCATTAGTTGCCATCGGCCTGAGGGGATCTCTCACTCTGATACCACTTAACATAGGGAGGGATATGATGAGGTCGATCACCATCTTTCTCAGGGGATATCTACTCCGAATCCTGGGAGCTCTCTGGACTCCTCATAGAGCTTCCTCGAATCCGCGAGGGATAAAAGTAGAAATAATTTCTCAAAATTTTGAAATAACTTCGATGATAAAAAATGAAATTACAACTCTTTAAATAAGGAACTCTAACTTAGGATGGAGTTTTAGACTTAGGCTCCAATTCAAACACTTGACTTACTATAAATAGTCAACTTACTATTTATAGACAACTTCTATTCCTACTAGACTTATGGTTTTCAGCAAAAAAAAAAAAATAAAATTAGCAAGTGTCCAATTTGGCCTAACCATATTATTTTCCTAATTTTTCTAAACATTTTTTTCCATGTTGGGTACAACTTCTACAACTTAGAGGATCAAAAGTTATACTCCAACTAAAACTTATTATTTATAGTAAAAACGAAATTAAAGGAGATTTTTGACCAACTGATGGAATCTCGTAAATCTGGCGTGGGGAACGCCGTGTAGCGGGGTTTGCTTGGGTTAAGTAGTTCTCCTCCCCAAAATCATATATAATATATGGAAAAACTCATCCCTTTTTGCAAGATAAGATCGTTTTAAAGTATTGACGGTCAGGATTATTTCTACCTCGGTTCGGGCATTCTCCGGTCCATCTTTGCCATAAAAGTGTCTGCACTCGCTCTGGATCAGAGGTACAGTCAGCAACCAGTATGAAAAGGATGGGAAAGGAAGAAGCTTCCTCCGCGGCTGTTTCAATTTCCTCGACGCCTTTGACTCGCTTAAATTTTCTGATATAAGCTTCCTTCCGAGCCTGTTTCAATTTCCTCGACGTCTTTAGCTTTGTTTTAAAAGCCAGTGTTGATGGGATGTACATGGACGAGAATTGCCTGACGTAGCCAGTAGCTACTGGATGGTACTATGTAGGCCCCACCATGATGTATGTGATTTATCCCTTCCGTCCATCCATTTTTCCATGTCATTTTAGGGCATGATCGAAAAAATGAGGCAAATCCAAATCTCATGTGCAACCACACTGTAGGAAAGAGTGGTGATTGAAAGGGCACCATTAAAAACTTTTTAGGGCCATAAAAGTTTTGGATGAAGCTGATATTTACTTTTTCCCTTGATCCATGTCTCTGTGACCTAATAAAAAGGTTGGATGGCAAGTAAAAATTACCGTGGGCCCTAGGAAGTTTTTAATGGTGGGCATTTGATCATCACTACTGTTTTATTGTGGTGTGGTCCAGTTGAGATTTGGAACTACCTTTTTTGAGCTTGTAACCTATAATAATCTGAAAAAATTGATGGACAGCATGGATATAATACATACATCATGGTAGGGCCCACAGAGCACTGTCCAGTAGCCACCATGATGCTGGCAGCGTCAGTAGGGATGAAAACTCTTGCCTGGCTTGTTTGGGTCGTGCCTACCCTTTCTAAGGGGGCAATGACTTCGCGTGAAGGAGATCCACATCGTCCATCGAGTTGCCATTCAATGTTTACCTAACGCCAAGAATAATAATGCATGACAATTCAATCTTTTAATACCTAATGCTAATAGGAATTCTTTTCAGGCCTGTGCCGTACCATATTAGCTTGTTGGCGAAAATGATACGGCTTCACATGGGGGTGTGTGTGTATATATATATATATATTGGTAAATTTTCAAAATTGAGAGAATTCTACAATTCAAGCATTGATTTAGTGGATTATTGCCCGTTACATGTAATCCAAAAACAAGGAGGAAAAATGATGTTTTATTGCTTCGTACAATTTTCAAATTGGTCCACTCCACTTGGGTTCCATCTCACTCAAATGTACACTTTGATTCCCAAAGTAGGTTAAGATTTAGTTTAAAATCAAGCTTCCTATAGTACGGAATTGAAATGGATCATGCTATGTGTTGATGAAAAAATCTGGCTCGCTCTTGTTGAGCTCCGAACACTCGCTCCGAGCCCCTGTAAGCCTACACAAGAGAAGGACAAAGGAGACCCTGGCTAGAGTAGGGGACCCTCCGATGCCAAAGTTAGGATATGAATCTGGATCTAAGTAGTGTAGCTAGGGCTTAGGGTATGAGATATTGCTTCAACATTTTAGTGCCTTATGTGGGAAACGGATAAAAAGTCTTTGTGACTTTACTAAAAATGACTAAGGGAAAGAAGAAAACACTTTCATTTACAATGGCAGAACTCAAGCCCACTGTACAATAACACTCATCTTCAGTACTCCATGTTGAATAGATCACTATAACTTTTGATGGCATACCAATTTTTCAATTAGCATGACACTTATATGGGGCATCCGTTGCAAGATTCCAACAAGTGAGCCCCAGATTAGATGCGTTTTAGGTTCTACCTTTACAATCAAGTTTCTAATTTTGTTTGGAGCATCGATAATTCAGGAAGTGGCCTCAGGCCGGATAGTTTTGGGGCAAATTTTATTGTTATAGAAAAGTCTACCTCCTTTTATTAGTAAATAGGCTTTGGGACTCTTTAACAGTGGACGTTCAATAACCACTGTTTCTTATGATGTGGTCCACTTGAAATTTTGATCTATTTCATTTTTAAGACCATGTCAAAAAATGTAGAAAAACCGATGGACCGCGTGGATCTACAACAAATATGTCAAGGTGGGCAGGCAAACACCCACTAACGTGTTACCCTGGCAAAACCTAACCCACACCCGATAGGACAAGTATTGTTAATGCACGGTGCAACCTATCCAGTTCCCCTCAGCAGTAGTGTGTGGAAATATAGCAAGATGTAATTGGTGGGGCCGCTCGCTCTCCAAGTTGGGGTTCAGTCCATGCCTCGTGCCTACTGAAAACTTGAAAAAACGGTCCATGTTCATCTCTAACAACAACCCACCCGTCTTCTCACCACGTCACTACACTGCCAGAAGTAGTGTGGGCCTAATACCTAATTCTGTATATCTGTGAGCTATACAACACATATTTAAAATTTGTTAGATTACTAGACTGCTAGAAGCCAGCATACTGGATTAAGCCCATCACCCAATGCAATAATTAATTCGAATCATCCGTAATTATTGCATCGTTTCTTATGCAATAATGACTTCTAATCATCCGTAATTAGTGCATCGTTTTTTGCATTGACGTTGACGGATTAACTTTTGAACGTTCATCCGTAATTATCGCATCAATTCTTATGGAATAATTACTTCGGATCATATGTAATTAGTGCATTGTTTATTGCGTTGACGTTGACTGCTTAACTTTTCAGCTTTAAAATTGTAGAGGATTGTGAAATCAATACAGGGCACACTTTTGATGTACGTGATGTGTCAACACCGTTCATCCTATGTGTCAGCCTCAATCAGGCCGCGTGAACTCAAAAATGAGGTAGATCCAAAGTTCCATTGGACAGCACTACAGAAACAATGAAAATTTGGACCGCACTACAGAAACAATGAAAATTGGATGCTTAATATATAAAAATTTATATAGCCCTCAAAAGTTTTGGATGAAGCTGATATTTGTGTTTATTCCTTATCAATGTTTTTACGACTTGATGAATAAATTAGATAACAAATAAACATTACCGTGGGCATAATAAATAAAATAACTTTCAATGGTATACGATTTAATGCCATTGTTTCCTGTGGTATATACGCACTTGAGCATTGCATTTGTTTAAATTTTAGACTTAGGCCCTAAAATCCTCTGATAAAACAGATGGAAGGTGTGGACATGTCATGCACATTGCAGTGGGGTCCACAAATGTAAGTCAGATTTTTTGGACCGATTTAACGCGTGAAAAGGTAATAACGAGTATTTCCCTTGTACACAGAAATCAAACTCGCCGTAAAAGTCGGTGGATGGAAATGGACGCATGATTGCCTACTGACGTAACAAGTAGGCACGATATGGTACTATGTACGCCCCACCATAATGTATTTTATTTATCCCTTCCATTCATCCATTTTTCCATATCATTTTAGGGCATGAGCCCAAAAACGAGGCAGATCCAAATCTCATGTCAACCACACTATTGCAAAAGAGTGGTGATTGAAAGGCCACCGTTAACAACTTTTTTTATGGCCATAAAAGTTTTGAATGAAGCTAACATTTGTTTTTTTTTTTTTTTTTTCCCTTGATCCATGTCTCTATGGCCTAATAAAAAGGTTGGATGGCAAGTAAAAATTGCCGTAGGCCATAGGAAGTTTTTAATGGTGGGCATTTGATCACCACTCTTTTATTATGGTGTGATCCACTTGAGATCCGGAACTACCTCATTTTTTATCTTATCACCTAAAATAATCTGAAAAAATAGATGGACAGCATGGATATAATACATACATCATGGTAGGGCTCACAGAGCACTGTCCAGTAGCCACCATGATGCTGGCAGCGTTAGTAAGGATGAAAATTTGTGCCTGGCTTGTTTGGGTCGTGCCTACCCGTTTTCAAGGGGCAACGACTTCGCGTGAAGGAGATCCACATCGATTTGCCATTCAATGTTTACCTAACTCTAAGAATAATGCATGACAGTTCAATCTTTAATACTTAATGCCGGTAGGAATTCTTTTCAGGCCTGCGCCGTACCATATCAGCTTGTTGGCGGAAATGAGGCTTCACATGGGTCATATATATATATATATAATATATATATATATATATATATATATAATATATATATATATATATATATATATATTATATATGCGCACCTTTTCACGTGAGCACCAATGAGCACCTTTGCACACGTGTCATGGGCACAGAATCTGAACGGTCCAAGTGATGCCGCACCCCTTGAAATGCTATAGGCCCAATTTTCAGCCTGATCCATGACTCTGGTGAGCCATAGCAAAGAGAAATGCAAATCAAGGGAGGAAACTGTTTCCTTTTGCCATGGCCCACCAGAGTTTTGCATCAGGCTGAAAATTGGGCCTATGGTATTTCAAGGGGTGCGGCATCACTTGGACCGTTCAGATTCTGCGCACATGACACGTGTGCAAAGGTGCTCATTGGTGCTCACGTGAAAAGGTGCGCAAGTGACCATCTCTCTCTCTCTCTCTCTCTCTCTCTCTCTCTCTCTCTCTCTCTATATATATATATATATATATCAGTTATTGGTAAAATTTCAAAATTGTGAGAATTCTACAATTCAAGCGTTGATTTTGTGGATTATTGCCTGTTACATGTAATCCAAAAACAAAGAGGAAAAATGATGTTTTATTGCTTCTTAAAATTTTCAAATTGGTCCACTCCACTTGGGTTCCATCTCACTCAAATTTACACTTTGATTCCAAAGTAGGTTAAGATTTAGTTTAAAATTAAGCTTCCTGTAGTATTGAATTGAAATGGATCATATTATGTGTTTGTAAAAATCCGGTTCACCCTTACCGAGCTCTGAACACTCGCGCCGAGCCCTGTAAGCCTGCATAGGAGTAGGACAAAGGAGATGCTGGCTAGAGCAAGGGACCCTCCGATGTCAAAGTCAGGCTAGGAATCTGGATCTAAGTAGTGTAACTAAGGCTTAGGGTATGAAATATTGTGTCAACATTTTGGCACCTTCTATGGGAAACAGATAAAAAGTCTTTGTGACTTTATTAGAAATGGATAAGGGAAAGAAGAAAGCATTTCCATTAGCAGTAGCAGAACTCGAGCTCACTGGACAATGACACTCATCTTCAGTAGTCCATGCTGAACAGATCCCTACAACTTTTGGTAACATACCATCTTTTCAATTAGCATGACACTTATATGGGGCATCCGTCGCAAGATTCCAACAAGTGGTCCCCAAATTAGATGCATCATAGGTTCTACTTTTACAGTCAAGTTTCTAATTTTGTTTGGAGCATCAATAATTCAAGGAGTGGCCCCGGGACCAAATAGTTTGGGGGCAAATTTTATTATTATAGAAAAGTCTTCATTTTGTTGTGTACTGTTGTATTCCAACCAGTGGGCGACAAAGTAGATACAATTTAGATTTTAGTTTTAGAGTTAAGTCTATAATTTTGTTTGGAGCATCGATAATTCAAGCAGTGGCCTCGGGATTGGCTAGTTTTGGGCTAGATTCTATTCTTAGAATTAAGTCTTCATTTTCTTTAGCACCGCTGTATTTCAATGAGTGGGCCCCAAACTATATATGTACGTTTTAAATTCTAGTTTTTAGAGTCAAGTCCTAATTTTTCATGGAGTATCGACATTCAAGGAGTGGTCCTAGGATTGGAGAATTTTGGGCCAGATTTTACTCTTAGAATTAAGTCTCCATTTTGTTTGGCACTGTTGTATTCCAATGAGTGGGCACCACACTAGATATGTACGTTTTAAATTCTAGTTTTTAGAGTTAAGTCTCTACTTTTCATGGAGCATCGACAATTCAAGGAGTGGTCCTAGGATTGGATAGTTTTGGGCCAGATTCTACTCTTAGCTTTAAGTCTCCAAGTCTCCATTTTGTTGGGTACTACTATATTCCAATGAGTGGGGCCCATGTATTTATTGATTCATTTGTACTTTTTAGGAGAAAGTCTATTTGAAGTTTCATTTTGCATGGCCCAGGCTTTAGTGGAGCACTAAATTAGGAAAGGCAATGGGCTTGCAACTCAATTTGGTCAGCCCATGGTCCACCTGGTTGAGTCAGCTTCGAAGTCAAGCTCCAGTATACTTACTAAATTGTGGCTGATAAAGTAGATAGCTTTTTACTTTTATTTTTATTTTACCTACTTTTCTTGAAAGATGAGTAAGAGATTGTTGAGGGTCCTTCTGCATGTGGAAATGGGACCCACATGTATGGCCTTAAGTAGTCTTTCCTCTAACCATGTATATGGAGGGTATTTTTATTTTCAGTTTTATTATTATTTTTTTAAAGCAAGTAAAAGGAGAGAAAAATAATATATATATTTTCCTATCTAGAGAGACTTGTTGCTATATTTTGATTTTCATTCTTAGTGATAAAGAGGAGAATAGTTGGTGGAAAGAGCTTTTATCTTAGGGTTTGTGCGAGTCCATTCACAACACTAATTTCTTCGATTGTGTTCTTCAAAAGTTGTGTTGGAATTTTGTACAATCCTTATTTGGCGACAAAATTCTTTCTTTTATTGTTGCAGGAAATTCAACTTTTGGGTAATTTATTAGGGCATCTAAGACAATTGTTCTCTTGATGATGGAACTTTTATTATCTCTAACATGGTGGTTTTGCACCGAACTGGTCCCATAATTTTTTCCTTCACATCAAAGGATTTTCCATGTATAAAATTTGCCTCTTGTACTTTACATATTCGATGATTTGCTGGTGTTGGAAGTGATTACCATCCATTAAATCTCTTATATTATTAATCTCATTAATTTGCACATAGAAGAGAAAGTTGTGTAGTTTCCCAACAGAAATTATATTACCATCCAATGACCCTCGAGCCATTACAAGCTACGTAGGATATAGGAGGAAAAACAAATAGGGCCTAATGGTTTGCCGAAGGTGGCACAACTGATGAATGGAGTCAATGTCAGAGACATGTCACAACTGATGACATGACATCGATTGTTGCATGCTCTACCTGCAACAAGTGTTGCAGAGGATTCTTTGGCAATGGCTCATTCCTCAATTTCAATTTTACCAGATCCCCTACCTAAAACCTCCAAGTAAAATGAGAATGCAGGTTGCAGCTTCTAGGGCCCATTTGGATTGCTAATCATGTACCTAACTATAAATTATAAAAATGATGCATTATAACATTGATGGGTTTTTTTTTTTTGACCCGTCGTCGACCGGTCGTGAGCCTCGCTCAACCGGTCGAAGGCTGGTGGTCGACCAGTCGTGGAAGACGAGTCGTGGCACGACTCAAAGTCCAGCGACTGTGAACTATTTTTCTCCGGGGTGCTCGACCAGTCGAAGGAGGTACTCGACCGGTCGAAGGTGGCTCTCGACCGGTCATGGACTCGGTTCGACCAATCGAGGTTACGCAGATTCATTCCGCGATTTTGCGCGGATTTCGTGTCGCAAATCCTTTCGCAACTGGGATGCGGAAGGGAGTTTCCTAAAACTATAAATAGGAGTTCCTAGGGCTTTCTAGGGACGACAAGAGGGTTTCCTAAAGCTTTACAAGGGATTTGCTAAAGGGTTTAGGGCTATCAAAGGTGAGAGAGAGAGAGAGAGAGAGAGAAGAGAGAGAGGAAGCTTATAAAAGGGAGGTATGCTCGTGGAGGTTATCTACTGTGCAATCTATATCTCAGTGCTTCTATGTCCTCGTAATCGGTTAGATCTCTCCGTTTTCTTTGTTTCTCTTATTGTTTATCCACTCCTGCGTGAGTGAAGAAGTTTATAACGTTCTACTTTATAGTGGATTGTTGATTTAGACGAGGTCCCATGGTTTTTACCTCTTTGAGGGTTTTCCACGTAAAATTCTCTTGTGTGGTGTGTGATTGATGCATTGATTGTTTTCATTGCTTTATTATCCATAATTCTAGTTTATTCTGGAGGGCTAGATCCTAAAGTTTTGTACAAGGCCCCCAACAAAGTGGTATCAAAGCTAAGTTCATTGAACGGGTAAGATCGGTTTTGAATTATGGAAGGTGTCTCATCAAGGATGATCAGTCTCGATGGTTCTAACTGGACCATATGGAAGGCTAAGATGGAGGACTTGCTTTACTACAAGGACCTATATTCTCCAATCTTAGGCATATCAGCAAAATCCAAAGATATGACTGATGATGATTGGAAGAAGATGGACCGAAAGGCGGTGGGGTTTATTAGACAATGGTTGGATGATTCTGTGTTCCACCATGTGTCTACAAAAACCTAAGCCGCTAGCCTATGACTGAAATTACAAGGGCTGTATGAGAGGAAGACAGCCGGTAATAAAAATTTTCTGATAAAGCGACTTGTGAATCTCAAGTTCAAAGATAGTGGTCTGTGGCCGAGCACATGAATGAGGTCAGTAATATAGTGAACCAACTCTCCTCTATGAAGATGGTCGTGGATGATGAATTGCAGGCTTTGTTATTGCTTAGTTCATTCCTTGACGGTTGGGAGACATTGGTGGTGTCTCTAAGTAACTCCGCGCCAGAAGGAAAGATATCCATGGAACAAGTTACTAGTTGTCTCTTTAATGAGGAGACAAGGAGGAAGTCTCAGGGGTCTACTCAACAAGAGGCCCTTGTGACACAGGAAAGGGAGAGATGAAAGAACATGAAGGGCAGGAAGGCCTGAGATAAATCAAGAGGCAAGTCGAGTAACAAAAAGGATGTTGATTGTTAGAATTGTGGCAAGAAGGGCCACTACAAGCATGAATGTCGTGGTAAGAAGAACGACAAGAAAGGAAAAGGGAAGGAAGATGAATTAGATTCCACTGCGGTCGCTTCAGATGACGACGTTGTAGTTATTCTTTTTTCAGGTCATGATGTATGTCTCACGGCTACAAGTCAGGACACCGACTGGGTGATAGACTCGGGAGCTTCTTTTCATGCGACTCCACGCAGAGACTTCTTCACAAGCTACAAGTCAGGTGACTATGGGACTCTGAAGATGGAAAATTCTGGCGTATCAAAAATCATGGGAGTCGGTGATATTTGTGTGAAGACCGATGCGGGCTGCACATTGATTCTCAGGGATGTGAATCATATCCCAGATCTTTGCCTCAACTTGATGTTGACGGGAAGGTTGGATGATGATGGCTATAAAAGCCGGTTTGCTGGTGGGCGATGAAAGCTCATCAAGGGTTCGTTGATCATGGTCAGAGGAAAGAAGTGTTGCACCCTTAGTGTCAGTATGTGCAAGGGTGGGTTGAACGCATCGGAAGATTCAGCTATCGACATGTGGCACAGGCATCTAAGCCACATGAGTGAAAAAAGGCTTCAGATACTAGCAAAGAAGCGGCTCCTTCCAGACGTGACAGGTACACCTCTCAAAACCTATCTTGATTGTTTATCAGGGAAACAACATAGAGTTTCATTTATTAAAACTATTTCTCATGTTAATAAAGTGCATGCATTAGATTTGGTATATTCTTATGTTTGTGGTCCTTTGAGGACCAAAACCTTGGGTGGGGCATTGTATTTTGTCACTTTTATAAATGATGCATCTAGAAGGGTTTGAGTTTATGCTTTGAAATTCAAAGATGAGGTCTTTGGTGTGTTTAAATTATTTCATGCTATGGTCGAGAGGAAGATAGGTAGACCATTGAAGTGCATCCGCACTGACAATGGTGGTGAATACATTGGCGACTTTCATGAGCACTGCAAGTCCCTAGGTATACGGCATGAACAGACGGTTCCCAAGACCCCCCAGCATAATGGTGTAGCTGAGCGAATGAATCGCACCATTGTTCAGAGAATCAGATGCATGTTATCCCATGCGAAATTGCCTAAGACGTTCTGGGGAGAAGCAATGCACATAGCAGTGTATTTGATAAACAGGTCTCCATCAGCCCCATTGAATAGAGAAGTACCTGAGAAGGTGTGGATTAGACATGATCCATCATACAGTCATCTTAGGGTGTTTGGATGAAAGGCATCCGTTCACGTACCAAAGAACGAGAGGTGCAAACTCGATATGAAGATCAGGTAGTGTGTGTTCTTAGGGTACGGTGATGAAAAATTCGGTTATAGATTGTAGGATCTGACCGAGAGGAAGCTCGTCAGGAGCAGAGATGTGGTTTTCTTTGAAGATCAGTGTATAGAAAACATTGGTAAGCCAGAGAAGAACCAGCTTAGTTCAGGTGAGCTAGAGGACATGGATCCAGTTACTTCTCCCATGGTGCCTGATGATGGGGGAGTACAGCAAGGCGTAGAGGACGAGGGAGTTCCTTCAAAAGATGGACCAGGGGAGCAGCCCCCCACTTGATCCACCTGTTGAGCCACAGGTGAGGAGGTCATCTAGGGACAGACAGTCATCCAAGAGGTACTCGCCACATGAGTACATTATGCTGACTGATGGGGGAGAGCTAGAAGATTATTCTGAGGCCCTAGCCGACAAGCATAAGGGGGAGTGGTTGAAAGCTATGTAAGAGGAGATAGAATCCTTGCATAAGAACCACACCTATGATATGGTGAAATTGCCTAAGGGCAAGAAAGCTTTGAGTAACAAGTGGGTGTTCAGAAAGAAGATTGAGCAGAAGAATTCACAGACGAGGTTCAAGGACAAACTTGTGGTGAAAGGGTTTGGTCAGAGGAAATGTATAGACTTCGAAGAGATATTCTCACCAGTGGTGAAGATGACATCCATATAGGTGTTGCTTGGGTTAGAGGCTAGCATGGATCTGGAGATAGAGCAGTTAGATGTTAAAACTGTCTTTCTCCATGGTGACCTGGAAGAAGAGATCTACATGCACCAACCAGAGGGGTTCGAAGTCAAGGGCAATGAGCATATGGTGTGTAGGCTGAGGAAGAGCTTGTATGGGCTAAAACAAGGTCCACGGCAATGGTACAAGAAGTTCGACTCGTTTATGTTGAAACATAGGTATGACAGAATGGAGTCGGACCACTGTGTGTTCACGCGTAAGTTCTCAGATGGTGATTTCTTAGTTCTGCTCTTATACGTTGATGACATGCTCATCATGGGAAAAGACATCAAGAAGATCGACAGGCTGAAACAAGAGTTGGGCAAGTCTTTTGTTATGAAAGACTTGGAGACTTGGGCCCGGCTAAACAGATCCTAAGAATGGAGATAACTCGTGACAGAAGCAGCAGGAAGCTCTGGTTGTCACAAGAGCAGTATATTGAGAAAGTCCTAGAGCGGTTTAATATGAATGCAACGAAGCCGGACAGTACTCCAATAGATGGTCTCTTCAGATTGAGCGACATGCAGTGTCCCAAGACTAAAGCAGAGGTGGAAGAGATGCAGAAGATACCCTACGCGTCAGCAGTAGGAAGTTTGATGTAAGTTATAGTATGTACACGCCCAGACATACCATATGCGGTTGGTGTTGTCAGCCGGTATCTTTCCAATCCTGGCAAAGAGCATTGGGTAGCGGTGAAATGAATACTGAGGTATCTAAGAGGCTCATCCAGGTTGAGCCTATGCTATGGTGACGGTAAACCTGCGTTAGAGGGCTACACAGATGCAGATATGGCGGCGACATAGACTCCAGGAAGTCTACCTCGGGGTTCATGTTCACGTTTACAGGGGGAGCGGTTTCCTGGCAGAGTAAGCTACAGAAGGTCGTAGCGTTGTCGACGACAGAGGCCGATTACATTGCAGTCACAGAGGCATGTAAAGAGATGCTTTGGATGAAGAGGTTCCTACAAGAACTTAGCCTAAAGCAGGAGGAGCACGTATTCAATTGCGATAGTCAAAATGTTATACACTTGAGCAAGAATCCAAGTCAGCATTCCAAGTCGAAGCATATAGAGATTCGGTATCACTGGATCAAGGATACTTTGGAACAGAAGGTGTTACAACTTGAGAAGGTTCATACGGACGATAATGGGTCAGACATGATGACCAAGGCTTTGCTCAAGGGCAAGTTTGAGGTTTGTAGAAACCTGGGTGGTTTGAAGAAGGTGGATTCCTCCTGGGTCAAAAAGGGAGAGATTTGATGGGTTTTTTTTTTTTACCCGTCGTCGACCGGTCGTGAGCCTCGCTTGACCGGTTGAAGGCTGGTGGTCGACCAGTCGTGGAAGACGAGTCGTGGCATGACTCAAAGTCCAGCGACTATGGACTATTTTTCTCCGGGGTGCTCGACAAGTCGAAGGAGGTGCTCGACCTGTCGACGGTGGCTCTTGACTGGTTGTGGACTCGGTTTAACCAGTCGAGGTTACGCAGATTCGTTTCGCAATTTTGCGCGGATTTCGTGTCGCAAGTCCTTTCGCAACTGGGATGCGGAAGGGAGTTTCCTAAAACTATAAATAGGAGTTCCTAGGGCTTTCTAGGGACGACAAGAGGGTTTCCTAAAGCCTTACAAGGGATTTGCTAAAGGGTTTAGGGCTATCAAAGGTGTGTGAGAGAGAGAGAAGAAGCTTATAGAAGGGAGGTTCTGCTCGTGGAGGTTATCTACTGTGCAATCTATATCTCAGCGCTTCTATGTCCTCGTAATCGGTTAGATCTCTCCGTTTTCTTTGTTTCTCTTATTGTTTATTCATTCCTGCATGAGTGAAAAAGTTTGTAACGTTCTACTTCATAGTGGATTGTTGATCTGGACGAGGTTCCGTGGTTTTTACCTCTGTAAGGGTTTTCCACGTAAAATTCTCTTGTGTGGTGTGTGATTGATGCATTGATTGTTTTCATTGCTTTATTATTCATAATTTTGGTTTGTTCTGGAGGGCTAGATCCTAAAGTTTTGTGCCAGGCCCCCAACAAGCATAACGCCTTATGTTAATAAAATGGGTTCGGAACACTAATTGGTATTATAATGTTATGGTGTTATACTTGCATAATGATTTATTTTCTTAATTTTTAGAATCCTAATTAGAATTATAAGTTTCACGTCATTTTCATATACTCTCTGTCATCTCCCATCTCTCGTCTCTCTCATCCTTTCCCCAGTAGACTCCACATCATGTGTAGTTTAATCCAGTGATTGGATCTCCTTTATTGTAACCAATACGCACCACTTCGTTTTCCTATCCGTGGTTGCATAATTAGAACAAACAATCTAATGACTTGCAGAGTCAAAGTCTCCATTTTTGTCGGGTTTTGCAAATTTCCAAGAAGTGGGGCCATGAATGGATGGGTTTTATCTGGATTTAAACTGATTTGTTTGGGCTTGTCAAGCCTAGTCTATTACAAGGTTTTATTTTGCAAAGCTGAGGCGTAAGTGGACCATTAAATTAGAGCTGGTAATGGTCTGAGTCTGTTAAGCTCATGGGCTAGATGGCCAGTAGTCGGGTTTAGGTATGCTTATTGTGTTGTGGTTCATTTATAGCCTGAAACTGTTAACTTAGAGATGTGGTGCACAACCACATGGAGAGAGGGAGGATGAGAGAAATCGGGTCTACAATAGCCTGAATTGCATAGGCACATGGAGGGGACGAATTTTTCTGGCTAACTAATCACTATGTGGGATAAACGTGCATCTGATCCACACTGTCCATCAGTTTGGCCTTCAAATTTTCACTACGAATCCTGGAAAACGAAATCCAGAACTTACATTAGCTACACTATAGGGAATGGTGTAAAATCATTTTGGCCAACACGAGTAGGAGTAGAATGTCCTAATTTTCGGCGAATCGATTAATCCTGGTGTGAAATGTGAGATGAATGGATTGGATGGTATATACAGATCACGGTGGGCACCACATATAACTTGGACTATTTTATTTTTTTACTTTTTTTCAAAACAAGATTTCATTAATGAGGCAAATGTACAGAACTAGATTTTTCGGGCAGCGGCCAGGATAAAAAAACTTGGACTATTTTAATTGTGAGACTTCTCCTCTCAACTGTTTCTCACCCACCGGACTTTTGAATCAGCTTTATTTGTTAGTGCTGATCCAAATAAAAAGCAGCACACCTGATTGATGGGTTAGATCTTATCCACATGAAGTTATTCTTCCTCATCAAACAAAAATCATGCTCCAGCATCCATATCAGAAACTGCATTTCGATATCAGAGAGAGAAACTTAGGTGAAAAGACTTGTGCGGGTAAAAGATAAGCTGTTGGTTAGCTTTTGCAGATGAAATCTAAGCCATCATTCGGTTAGTAGCCACATTTTTTAAGTTTCTAAGATAACCTTACCTTCAATTGAAAGGTTTTGGATGAAATTGATATTCGTGTTTTACTTCAGCTAGGTCTGTGTGACCTAATCAATAATAGGTTGGATGGCATAAACATTATAGCAGGCCCTGGGAAATTTTTAGTGGTGAGAGCTTGCTTCTAACTTAGGGTTAGGTGTACTTATTGGGCTATGCTTTGGTTTTCACCAGAAAACAAATTAAGGTTGTTAAAGTAAATGAATCAAGCTATGGCTGACTCATTCCTATATCAAACCGTTTCTAGGACGCACATAAGTATTAACAAAAGGTTTCAATTCCCAAATATAACAAAGGTACTAATGGGTCAAAAGAGTGGTGCTTGGGCCTAATAATTTGTTGAAAAGTGGGACCACATGTTAAAATTTAAACTAAATTCTTAACCCAATTATTAAACGGTTGAGGATTGGGTCATGGGTCTATGGGCTGTGCCTCTGTTTGGGGTTTGAATGGTTGATATGTAATACAGTAGATATCCACTAGTGTGCAACATCATATCAACTGTTTGGTCCACCAAACCATTGACAATTTACAAAGTAAAAGAAAACCAACCATTGCCATTGCCTGGAAACTATAGCGGTCAACAGCCTGGGCTTGGGCTGGACTGAGTCCTGTCCAACTTACACTGCTAGTAACAAGTTATTACTAGTTGATGCTCTGTAGGCCATCATGATGTATGTGTTTTATCCATGCCATTTACCCATTTTTTCATATCATTTTATGACATTTCATAGCATGATCCCAGAAATGAAGCAGATCCATAAGAAGCTATAGTGTACAAGCATGCACATGTAGATAAACATACATGCATAATTAACCCATATGTATAACAGGCCATACAAGATACAAAGAGAGATACACGATACAAAGAGAGGTACAAAGATGGATTACAAAGTAGGCTATGCATGATACATGAGTACATGTATAGTGGAACCATAGATGGATGATCCCACGTGTACAGTGAATCAGATTAAATATAGATGGATGATACACATAGAGAGAATTGTGGGCCATCATTTTCAACTGTCTGTTGCTTTCATATGGTGGTAGCCTGTCTGATGGCACATGTAGTAATAGTTCTGCTGATCAGAAATCCTAGCCTTTTAATCAGAGGCAAGCAAGTTGATGGTCAGAAAAGAAAATAAAGCAAACAGTCCATATTCAATATCAAAAAAATAAATAAAATGAAATAGATTCAATGGATAGGATCTTCCAATATTGGGATACCTTTTGGTGCATGGCCATCCACTGTGTGCAACATCATATCGACTATTTGGTCCACCAAATCATTGACGCTTTACAAAATAAAAGAGAATCAACCATTGCCATTGGCTAGAAACTACAGCTGTCAATGGCCTGGGCTTGGGCTGGGCAGAGTCCTGTCCACGCTCATCCACAAAGTAAAACCTAGGCCTGAGTGCAGCTTGGTCTTATGATAGGCCCCAGCAAACAGACCTAGGCCCAACTCGCGATATTATGCAGGATACCAACCAAGCCATGGTGGATCCTGACTAACACCTTTTGTACAAGATTTGGTCTGTTCGTATAATCCATCCCATCATGCATGATATATGACAAAAATTCCCTTGAAATTTTAAAAGGGCAGGGCTCGGCTAATGGGCTCTTGAACAGAGCCTGAGCCTAACCCAATTATTAAACAGGCTTAACTTTTAATGCCTGGATTTGAACCTTATGCCTGCCTAGTGGGCGACTCCAAACCTTATGCCTGCCTATTGCTTATTGCTACCCCTATTGGGGATGTTTTTCGATTACTTGACCAGATAAAGGCAAGGGAATAATTCAATGCAATGAAATATGTGGTAGTCACTGAACAAGGCCTATTTCAACTACTGGATTAGGGAATCTTGGAGGTGATTGAGAAATTTTTTTAAACGAAAATTTTCTCACATTCAACTGCCATTTTTGTACGGTAACTCATGCTGAAACAATATAGTGCACCATTGCCCAGTGAAAAATTGGAAACTAAGAGGAAAACAGAGAGCAATATAAGCTGCTAAAAATATTACAGTGTTGAGGATGTATTAGCAACTAATCTAGTGACATATATCGGTAAGTGCCTGCAAGTATAGTCCGATTAGATGAATCTGGTATCAGCAATTAGAGACACTAGCCACAAGTTCCAAATTTAATAGAATGTTGTCACTTGACAGGTGTTGATGTACAATTGGTGGGATGCAATAATGGCGCATGTCCGATAAAGCATGGGCCACACCTTTAGTAACCTTCACCCTTATAATCCAGTCCACGGCGTTGTGATGGAGGATTTCTGTTAATGTTTATATCTCATTTCTAAAACTTATTTGATCAGATCAATTCACACCTTTGAGTGGGTGAAGTTTCTTCATAGCTATTACTTGGCCCATGGTAGATTTGCTTTATATAAACCTTCCCTTACCCTCCTGCTCCAATGTAGTATTTGTCGCCAAAACCCTTTGTTACTTTCACGATGTCTTCAAACATGGCAATACCATCGTAATTTCGTATTGAAAATAGATTTAGTTGCTCCTTTCAAGAACCCCTTTCTCTATACTTCTTTGGTAATAAATGGATGAAACGCCAATGATTCAACAAAAAGAAATAAAACTGAGAAGATAAGAATAACGAGGATTACAACTCTGTGGCCTTTCCATGCATCACCATGACTTACTGAAGAGTCATTGCAGGGTCACAAACCTCGCGCTTCATCACATAAGCCTTTGCTTGTTTGCTTTTTATGAATACCCCTAAAAGAGCATTTTGAAAGGTTTTGCTATTGCAAAGAAGACCTTCCAAGCATTGTATGAAAAATCAACAGATTGCAAGCCTAAAACCCCTTAAAAGGAAGGAGGTATGGAATTGGGCAACATGTTGGGGGGAGAGATTTAACTTTTCTAGCCTAAGCAATTTTTTGAGTGGTGGTGATATCTCTCCATCGAGGGAGTTTTGACTTAGATCTAGTAAAGTAAGCCTTATGGGTATATTAAGTTACTGATTTGAAAAGGATTGCTTCCATTCATAAATTTTCACTCAATTTCAGATACTCGAGTTTGGAGCAATCCCCTAATCGAGGTGGTAATGGACACTTAGGTGATTCATTGACAAATCAAGAACCTCCAAATTGGATAGTTTTACAATCTCTTATGTGTTGAGGGTCAAATATTGCATATTAGACCCCAGTTATTACCTAATTTTACAAACATGATATTGTTTAACGCTTCATTTTAATCATCTTTTTGTTGCAAGGTGAATTTAAAGAGCTTGGACTGAAAAAGGTATTAAAAGCATAAATTTAATACTCTAAAATCACCAAGGCAAGAGACAGATCTTAGGGGATCGAGAACGAAAAATTTACACGCCAAAGATCCGAGAAAATCAAGTGATTGACAATAAAGAAGCCTAAAAGTCGTCCATAATGCAAGATCACAGGGTTTCCATCATCCGTTCGGCTCGAAACTATAGCCTGAGGATCCTAAATTAACCGTACAAGGTACGATCCCTGTGGATTCGACCTTGGTCTTACCAAAATTATTACTACATCGCGACCCTGCACTTGAGGTTGTGAACAAGTTTTTGGCACCGTTGCTGGGGATTGACGATTGTGTTTTTTTTTTTAGATTAACTAGTTTTAGAATTAGAAATCCTAAATTCTGGTAACTTCCTAACTTTCATAGAGTGTTTTCGGAGGTGAATTGTTGGGCTACTCCAAATGAGTTGAGCTCCAACGACGAGGACGTCGGTGGTGTCGATGCCCGACAAGCGATCCATGGAGATGATCGACTACATCGTGCTGAAAGAGACTATCGAGGTACAGCCGAACTTTCTACTTTTAAAGACTTATTGCGTATAAAAGAATTCCTTAATTAGTTAGCTGAAGTAAACTGGTATTTTGATTACATAGACATGCCAGAGCATAAGAAAGTAAAATTAGTTGCATTTAAATTAAATTCTGGTGTTTTTGCACAGTGGCGGCAATTACAACTCTCACGTATACAACATAATAAGGCGTTTATCCGATCATGGCCACATATGAGACGCTTTCTTCGATCACGATTCCTCCCCAGTGATTATGAGCATGTATTGTTCCAGCAATACCAAAATTTCCTATAGGGGAATCAAATTGTCATATATTACACCAAAGAATTCCAACGGTTAGTAATAAGGAATGACTTGTCGGAGGCTGAATTACAGAAGGTAACACAGTTCATATGCGGTTTACGACCGGCAATTCAGGACAAAGTTCAGATGCACCCGGTCAGGACCACAGATGAAGTGGTTCAGTTGGCATGTAAGGTGAAAATTACAAGAGTCCCTAGTCAGCCTTATCCTTTGACTCAACCTTCCATTACAAGTCGCACACAAGATTCAGTGTTGGCTAAAGGAAAGGAACTAATAGGAGAGCGTCTTCAACCTCCTACAACCGCAAATTGTAACACGAAGTGGTCCATATAGGCTTCAACGTGCAGTACCCACAATAACGGGTCCGAGTAATATTCTAAATTCTTATGGTCGGCCAAATCTGAACAATTGTTATTATTATAGCCAACCAGGCCACTTATCAAACACCTGCCTTCAACCCCCCGCAGTCCACTTGGCTATTAACGAAGAGGGCCCTAAAAGGCATTTGAAACACCGGTTAAGATCATAATCTAAAGGTATTATGCATGCATGATGATTTATTTCCTTAATTTTTAGAAATATAGGAATTGTAAGCTTAAGTCACTTTCATGTACTCTCTTCTTATCTATCTTTTCTCTCATCTCCCATCTCTCTCTCATCCTCTCCCCAGTGGACCCCACAGTCCAAATCCGTAATTGAATCTTAGAATCAATACGCACAATCAATGCTAACGACTTTTAGAGTCAAGTGTCCTTTTTGTTGGGTGAGCAGGGCCACGAATTCATGGGTTTGAGTTTGATTGTAAGCTGGTTTGTTTGCTTTTCAAGCCTAATATATTACAAGGTTTTATTTTGCATAGCCCACGCTCCAGGAGACCGTTAAATTAGAGCCAGCAATGGTCTTTGACCCTGTCAGCCCATAGGACGGATGGCCAGTACTCGGCCTCAGTTCATGCATATTGCGTTGTGCTTCATTTTTAGCCTAAAACTATTAAGTATGCTAGAAAATATGATGTACATGAATGACGTAGAGAGAGGAAGGAAGAGAGATACTGAAACTACAATGGCCTCAATTGCATGGGCATGTGGAAGGGATGACATGCACTAGCTAACTAATCATTATGGAGGACAAACATGCATCATATCAGCCCCATCCATCAGTTGGGCCGTCACATTCTCACCATAAGTCCTGTAGATTCAGTGAAATCCAGGACTTACATCAGTTGCACCACAGGGAAGAGGGTTTTTCACCATAGGTAACGGTGTAAAATCATTACTGAATACTTTAAATTCACATGGTTTACACAACATGAGTATTAGAAGAATTTAATAATCTTGGTATGCAATGTCGGATGAGTGGATTGGATGGTCTATACGCACAAAAGTGGACATCACATATAACTTGGAGTATCATAAAAATGAGACTTCTTATCTCAGCTATTTCACATGGTGTGCACCTACGGTTGAATCAGCCTGATTTTTGGCTCTGATTCTACTATTAGAGGCAAGTCTCATCTTTTGTCGAGAACATCGAGTTCCAAGCAATGGGCCTCAGGACTGGATTAGCATGGGCCCATATTCTATTTTATAGTCAAGTCTCCTCTTTGTTGATATGATCTGGAGTTTGGACATGGATTTTAGAGTCAAGTCTGCTTTTTTCATTAATGTTGCCAAATTCTAAGTAGTTGGGCCTGGGACTTGATATGCGCCCACAATTTTTACTGTTTTGTTTGAGCTTGTCATGTCAAAGTAAGTTTTTATTTTCCACAGCCCAGTCTTCAGTAGAACAATAAATTAGGCTGGCAATGGGCCTATGACTCTAGTCAACCCTTTAGCCAACTAACCGAGCTTGCTTCTAACTTGGGCGCAGGTGTACTCATTAGGCTATGCTTTGGTTTCAGCCTGAAAACAAAGGCTATTTAAGGTAAATAAATCAGGCTATGGCTGACTCATTCCTATATCAAGCCATTTCTAGGATGCACGTAAGTGTTAACAAAAAGTTCCAATTCCCCAATATTACAAAGTTATTAATGGGCTTGAAATACCTCTAGGATTTTGTGTTCAGAACATCTATCGGGATGGTGAAGATTGGCAGATTTGGGATCCTAATCCTAACTGAAATAGTTACAAAGCTGTCATTTCAGGATATTTATGGTAGCAGCAGGCCTGACTCAAGTTTCAGACCTCGTTTAGTTTAGTTTAGTTTTATTAATATTATTATCAAATTTGGAAGGTAGCTTCATTGCAAGTTGATTCAGATGATCAATTATCTCACTGATCTGATCTTCTAACTAGCTGATTCATTTACATCAATGGTATTGCTAAAGTGAAAAATAATCAAATTCATCCAGAAACCATAAGAGGAAGAAAAAATATCACATTAAACTCACTTGATCAATGAGGAACTCCCAGTTTGATTAGCCGATCAGCAATGACCGGTGTTTACTTACCTGGAATGGACCAGACTGTCGGATTGGTTGGGATCGAAACTCATTACTGAAACAGGACGGGTTTTCGCTGGGACTGAAACTCCTAGGTGAAATGGGTCAGTTCACTAAAATCACAAGTCAACCATTTTATTAAGAACATGCAAGTTCACCAGTCAAAGCTGAAACACAACCTGCATTTGTAAGCCAAACGTGCTAGAAGAATAATATTGCTAATTGTTACTAAATAATTTTATCTATAGCAGATTCCTGAGCCAGAATAGGTCAGGAAGTCAAAACATCTATTAGGAAGTTAATAACCAGGCAACACGTGAACAACAGATTGATGTTTAACATCAGCATCAGTTATAACTTGTAAATGCATTAGGTATACAAAAAGTATGTAATGCTGACAAAAAGACGAAAAGCGACAACTGGTTAAAGTTCATACAATTTGCAACATCTTGCAGGCCCTAAACCCATGATTTGAGTAGCGAAATGAAAGATGATGCATCTAGTTACAAATAAAAACCCAATTCTAAAAATATTAGGTAAGACACTAACCGTCACTGAAGGTGTACCAAGACCGTGAACATTCAACATAAGAACAGCAAACCTATTTTTGCTCTTTCTGATTTCTTGGGCATTAGGTCTATCGAAAGGGTCAACAGAAATCCTCCTGCTTGAGCTGGAAAATGCAACTGGCAAATATACAGAAAACGAAAGAATGGTTTATCCCAACATCAAAACTTCATGTTTATACAAAAGAATGGTTTATCCCAATACTAAAACTTCATGCTTATTCGGCAGTTTAAGATGTCAAAAAGTCTATTCTCTATAGAAGATAGCAATATCTCCAGTGTAAAAGAACCTAATTGATAAAATTCAACAAAATCCAGATCAAATACAAGAACTGGATGCTTCAGACATGCCCCAAAACTGAAGCAACTCCTCTATGCAGCAGCAGTTGTCTTCCTTGGAGCCGCTTGGGTCCCTAAAAAAGGAGAAAATCAGTCTCAAAAGCTATCAAACTGCTAGGCACAAAAGTAAAATAAAAAATTAAGAAAAGACGTTCAATCTTGACAAAGATGGAAGAAGCAAAGACACCACCTTCTCTGAAATTGCTCTTGAACCTTCGAGGCACATGACGTAACTACCTCATCCTTCCCGTTCCAGTTGTCTTCCTCCTAATGGCCTTCACACTCCAGTTATCTGTTTCTTTAAGATAATCAGTAAACAGCATACTTACAGAATCTGCCAAAACTATATACATTACAAGAAGATACACAAAGGAATAAAAAACTGTGACCCATGAAATGGTCCATATGCCAAATGTTCTGAGTTTTGCCCATTGAATGTGGATATTTGCTGCAACCAAAAGACCAAAAAATCTGGCTGACCAAAGACCTGACTACTCCAACCATCCATATTGTCTTGATTGATGATCTATGCCTGATCCAAAGTTTGATGAGATGAAAAGCCAGATATATATTATGGGGCCCATGGAATCAAACAAATGGTCATCGAATTCATAGGATTTATTTATATAAATTAATTTATAGGGTTAGACTGAGTCCATATTGGTTCAACAAGTTTCCCTTTGGTATTTCGTCACTTTTGGTGGGCCACTTTCCGGGCATAACAATATTAGAACGTCATGAAATTGGTCACTATCGAGCCAGCTTCAGAATGATCCCATGATCATACAATTCTGATACAGTTTAAGTGAGGTACAACTAGTTTAAGATGAGCCTATATGTTTGTGGTGAGATTCAAAGGCATTTTGGTCATTTCTTATTGTATTAGGTTTTTTCTTTAGTTGCCAAGGATAACTGCCTCTTTGGCTTTGCGTGTGACAGCCCATTGTGGTTATTTTTAATAAAATTTCATGTTTAGAGTTTCGTTGGGTTTAGCACGTGTTGATTCCCTTTTGGCATGTGTTGCGTCTGGTTGAAACAGAGGAGATTGATTGATCAGTAGTTTCAACCAGTGGGCTGGTGGGAATCATTTCCACAGTGACTTCATCTTTGGAGACTGTTCTACAATATTTCTAGCTAAAGATTTCAAAAGAAGATGGATCCAGATCAGTCCATCACGTACCCATTTGCATTAACAAAGCATTGTTTTAGCTCAACATGGTGACAAAAATGTCCATATTCAGACCACTGTTGGAATGGCTATCATAAGCTCGTCATCTGGATTTTTGTGCTCATAAGTCCTATCCACATGATGGCCCACCAAATCTATGATCCTGATCAATGCACAAAAGTGTCACCCCGTGTGGAGTTTTTTTTTTGGTATTGACATCATGAAATTCCAGGAAGCATGGAGTCATAGAAAACATTTCTTATACATCTTTGTGGGAAATGGGAAACAGAATTCCTCCTTTGACTTCTTGAATACAATCACCAACAAATGCATATTAAAAAAGTAGAAAAAAAAAAAAAAAAAAAAAAAAACAAAAAAAAAAAAAAAAACAAAAGATCCAAAAGAAAAGGAAAATGTAGTTGTCTCATTAAGCTTGCTAAATTATGCTCTCATGTAAAGCGCACAAAGTGGCGGACCAATCGACTCGCCTGACCTAAATTCCGATTTCACAAGAAAATTGCCACGTCACAAGTAGACAATCAACTTGGCTGCTTTTTTTTTTTTTTTTTGAAAGCAACTTGGCTGCATTTTAACGAAACAGGAAACCAAAAGGATTGGTTTCTTCGTTGGGCCTGAGTTTTTCAACATCAAACATAGAGCTTGCGAGTCAATTACACTTTGGACATTATGTGCAGGAGTGAATGATACTGAAAAGGGGGAGAGAAAAATGCCATGACAACAGCATAGCCATTCATAAAAGCTAATGCATGTGTACATGTTCGTCACTTTTCTATGCATATGCGTTTGAACGGAATATTCAGTCTGTCCAAATTCCTAAACATTAATTCGCAGAGACCTATGTTAACAAAACAGTATGTTAAACAGGAAAGAAAGGCCCTATGTCAACAAGGAAAAAGAGGTTATCGAATCCATGCACCATGCATGATGTTATGTGTTAGCTACCACAAAAACTGGATGCAGGTGGACCCAAATGGATTGGCAATGTAAGGAAAATATTATTGGTTTGACAATCTTAGCTGTCCAACTGCCCGCCTACAAATGAGTGGTAGAAAGAAAAATAATAATAATAATAATTGGAGGAAATGGACAGCACTCCTTACGAAATAGTTCAATTGGATAGGTATAGATTCATCTCATCTAGCAAATTTTAGGATATGATCCTTCCATGGTGGGTCCATGAGATGAACAGTCCAGATCAAGGACTGGTATGACCTCTCCAATTAGCGTTATTACACCAGATAAGGAAATTAGTGTGCTGCACACAGGTTTCATTTCTCTCATAAGAAAGTGGCACAATAGGAGACATACAGAAAAAAAAAAAAATTACATAACTTAGGGGGTGTTTGGGAACATGGAAACCCTGGAAATGAAATCGCTTTCCGTGGAAACCCGCTTATTCTCCATTTGCAAAAAAAAAAAGTAGTGTTGCAAACTGATTTCCATTTCTAAGATTTTCCTTGAAAAACTGTGCAGATTCATCTCTCCCAAAAAAGAGACATTGATGACTTCAGGCAAAGAAGATAACATGAGGTGAAAGAACACGGAATCCCTGTAAAATTGGAATCCAAAACAAACAATAGAGAAAAGAGGAAACCATGGTTTCAATTTCCTGATGATTTCAGGTTACTTTTTCATATCCCCATTTTAGTAGTAATCCTTCGATTCAAACACATGAAAAGAAAAGGAAAAATAAAAAATAAAAACTAGCTAGAAGCATAACGTGAAATACAGATACAAATCTTTCCACAGTGTACAGAAACTTTCATTTCTAAAAAGAATGTCCCAATTGTTGAGCGATCCAGACCATTGGTGTGTTGCAGCCCACAGTCGATGAACCATGCACCCCTAGAAAATTTTAAAAAATAATAAAAAAACTCCTCGATTAGATGATCCCCCCACTATTAGGCTTGGAACTTGCCATAGTCAGAATGTGAACCGTTGCTGTAATTCACTTCTTAACCGTCTATTTATAGGCCACAAATCTAATGGTTAGACAATTGAAGAGATTTTCTGGGGATTAATCAATCAGCCGTGGGACACAAAAGACATCCACATCGAATATAGAGATTGCATGAAAACGCATGAAAAAAAAATAATAATAAATCAAGGAATGATTAAGCAGGGTATCCAAACCCAACTAATGCATAAAAACCGAATCGAGCTTCCAAAATTGGAGAAATATTAAAAAAGCGAGGGTCGGATAGATTACGTACACTTGCGGATACAGCTGGTGAGATAAGCGCAAGAAGCTCATCGGCTCTTCTGAAGACGAAAACTGCGACGCCCGTACCGCACGCAGAGAGTATGTGTCTTGTTCATTCTCTTCCCAAACAAACTGACTGGGCTATGCATGTGAGGTCCAAGCTTTTGCCATGAACCAAGGTAGTGTATTCAAGCTGGATTCAAAGTAGAAATGGGCTCATGGAGCTTCTACGGGTCACCCAGTCCATTACTAGCCTTAATTTAAATACTAGGCATGTGGTCCAGCTTCGTTGTGGTTTCATGTCATTCCTGAGTGACTCATGTGTCCTTATTACTTTACACTTCCCTAGAAAATTTTCTAATAAGATCGCATTACTTTGATGTGTATTATCAAAATCATATATAAATTTAATTAGTTCAAAAGTATATTGAGAAGGTGAGCTGTATGTTAAAATGTTAGAATAGAGTACATTCAGAAATTAGTTATCTCTTCATTGAAATGCTATGCTAGAGCATTGAGAGCACTAATAAGGCCACGTGGTATTTCTAAAGTGGATGCAGATTGCCTGATGAACCAACTTAGTTTGTGGTGCCAACATGATGTATGTGTTTTATTGGTTGGTTCGTCTAATTTTCCTGATCAAAGATCAAGTGAACCACATCATAAGAAACAATGGAGATAATAATGCCCATAGATGAAGCCTTCTTAAGGCCTACTTTGATGTTTATTTGCTACCCAACCTGTTCATATGATCACACACGCTTGAAGAAAGGAAAACACAAATATCATTTTCATCCAAAACTTCTGTCACCCCTAACAAACTTTCAATGGTAGGTATTTAATCCTCATTATTTCCTGTGATGTGGTCCATTTGAGGTTTGATATACCTCATTATAGGGCTCATGCCCTAAAATGACCTGGCAAAATGGATAGATGGTATCAATAAAACATATTGTGGTAGGCCCAACTCAAGTCCTAGGTCATGAGTCAATCCACGTCCTTCAAAGTCACTTTTCATAAGAAGAAAAAATAAATAATTCATCAAAAGCTCTTTTAAATGCCACAAACCTTATAATTAATTACCGACGGGAGCGGATTAGGTGTTGCCCTTACAATTAATCACGCCCAACTTAATATATGTATCCTACCGTGCATGGCTTTCAAAGAAATGTCACTCTCTTCTTTAACTTTTAAAGCTCCCAAATAGAATCATATTTTACTTTGTACAAAAAAGTAAATTTTATATTTTTTACCATCAAATATTAATATTATCTCATATATGGCAAAGCTGCAAAAAAAAAAAAAAAGGGAAGTTAACAACGAAAAGTAAATCATTCTCTTGAAAATAAATAAAATCATCTCAAGTATTTTCAAAGCTCCTTAACAAGTTTTGAAAATGTTGTAAGATGTTTTTAACCTGTACATGAAACAAGGGTTCGATCGGTCGATCAATCAAATGAACAAACATTCAGGGTGGGAACCACAAAGAAAGATATAGACCTCACCTGCAAATCTAAATTTTCCATAAACATGGATTCCACACACTGAATTACATGCATATCATAACAAGAAAAACACACCTTCTCTACATTGGATGATTTTCATACAATAAACACACATAATAATAATGTACTTGCCTCTACACATCCCCAACCTCAATGATTTTCATCCACTCAACTATACCTTGAGATCCATCAGTTGACGTAATGTAAGTGCGTGGAATGGTCCTAGAGAGAAGGAAGGCCGACTAATAGATAACTCTTGAGCCACGTAGTGCATGGTTGGCCGAGAGTTTGGATCTAGTCGAATGCATGAAAGTGCCATGGACACCACAAATAAGACTTCCTGTGCAATCTCAGCCGTTGGATCCAAGAGACGTTGGTCCAACATATCCTTTAGCAGTATATCATGTCTACTTGGTGATGACAAAGAGGAGATGAGCTCTCCAGGATGCCTTCCCATCATCACTTCGAGTGCCACAACACCAAAGCTATATACGTCGCATTTTTCAGTCACCCTCATTGTAAATGCAAGCTCTGCAAGAAAGGAGATACTTCAGTCATGATCTTTTCTCCTCCTTAATCATTAATAGCTAAACTCTTAATCATATATCAAAGTCACCCGGGTTTCTTAATCAAGATTTCATATTTTTTAGGTTTTTATGCTTGTTAAGCCCAAGGCATCTTTATAAACTGCGCACATGCCAACTGAGATGTGTGTAACGTTAACACATCTGTGTGAGGTGTGATCTTGCTAAAAGTCAGGATTCTCCACTCGCCAGCCATCCTACATGTATACATTGTGTACCGTTGGCATTGTTTTTCCATTGTGTTTTCACATGGTAGTGGCCCGCCTAATAAAGAACCAGATTAATCATTGTGTTGGGTGGTCTGCATGGTTGGGCCTACCTTTACATGTGCCTCAGGTGTCCCAAACGCATGAGAAGTTGGCATGTGTGAACCAGAGTGCACTGATGTGTCTACAAGTATTGTTGTAGCTACACATTTCATTTGCAAGGATTGGGTGATATGGGCATTGTTTCAAGGATTTTTCCAATCTTGGAACATCTTTTGTTGCATGAGGCATTCATTGTGTGGGTCATTACATCAATGGTTTCGATCATAGACGATGCCATATTTCCATAGGCATCATTTTCTTATTTACTCGTATGGGACAAAAGCATTGAGCTCTTTCAATCATTTAATAAATAACGGTAACTCATCCATCACTACAAGAAAACCGGCCTTTAGCGGCGGTCAAAACCGCCGGCAAAGGTCCAGAAAACCGCTGGCAAAACCTTTGCCCGCAGTTTGCTAACTGCCGGTGAAGCCTCAGTCGGTAAAGGCTTTACCGGCAGTCGTGCTCCCTTTACTGGCGATTGTGCAAGCCGCCACTGCATGTAGGATTTACTGGCGGTTGTCCTAGCCGCCGCTGGATGTGGGATTTACCGACTGTTTGCACAGTAGGTTGTGGTATTTGAATTTTTGGCTCTTAATCCATGTGGGATTGATTTAACTTTACTAACACTTTAATTAGCATTTAGGCTCCTAATTCCATAATGCACATGCATTTGTAAACCTATCTATTATTGTGATTTGGTTTTTTCTTTTCCATAGCCTATGACAGCTTCATGTTGCCTGTAGTTTCGGATGTACAGGCTCATTAGATTGCAAACACTCAGTTTATAATAATAATTATAAAAAAAAAAAAAGAAATGACAGAAAATAGATGCCAGACTCACAGTGAGTCCCATTTTCTTAGTTCTGCCTCTCCAACTCATAAAATGATGGACCTTATCATTGACCCTTTTGGTCAAGGCGCACCTGACTTTTGGTCAAGGCCCACTTGATTTCACATTCCTCTTAGGAAGTTGATTATGCCTGGTGATTGTTTTCCTATTAAAAAAAAAAAATACATGCCTATGTGGCCCTTTCACATGCATTGAACTGCTGCGAATAATATTTACAATAATAAATCGAATAGTTTCAAAAAATAAATAAAATCAATCGATCCATAGCTCCCATTCATCCATGCCTAAAACCTGCAAAACAACATAGCGAAAAGAAATTAATTAGTATCAGAGTTTAAGTTTTGGAATTCAACTCAATATTGCATCAAAATACATATTAAAGCAATCGAAAACTTGCTTATTTCCAAGAACCGAATGAAGGTTGACAATGAGTACAGAGAGTAGGATTCAAAATAAACGGGGCAGCTTAGCTGATGAACAGCCAAAATCACACAAACAGCAGATCCAAATCCATATTTCTTTAGGTTTAATATTTTCAGCTCTAGCAGTCCTCTCCCTTTCCAGCTCCTGTAGATTGGCAGGAATGCAAATCAATAGGTCAGCTTCATAATTTGATGCATTTCTTTTGAAAGAAACCGTTAAATTATTAAGAATGAAAACAGACAAAGACAAGAAATCAATCCCATATCTACAAAGTCGCTAAAGAAAATCAAGAGAATCTAGAAGATTGGGCTTTGTCATTCGAACATTGAGGCATGATTGTATTACAATGAATAATAGAAAACTGAGTAAAAGCATCCACAACCAACACTGCTTCCACCCACATGTTAGTGGCAAATGACATGTTATGAAGAAAGTTCCTACAAACACCAATAAGCGTCAAGTAGATAAGGCATGTTTCAACAAACACAAGAACAAGAACAAGAACAAGTTCCCACACAAGAATAAGAACAAGAGGCACTTTTAAGTAGATAAGGCATGTTGGGCCCTCACAGTCAAAAGGATAAACTATTTGCAGAAGCTCGGTTTGAAAGCATTAGTGGACCACTAAAACTTGGGGCTTTCCGTGCAATACAGCTTACCCTTCTCATTTGCAGGCTGATTTCCGCCTTCCCACCTAATAACAGTAACAAACAGAAAACCTGATGCATCTCTTCTTTGGAGCATATAAAATTGCCTTGACACTTGAACATGACACCAATGAAATGAAAGTAATGTAAAATAATGACAGTTCACAAACAAGAAAAGTCAAGATCATGTGTGTAGAACCTTCTACTGTATTATAACTGAATCAGTAGTGCTTTTGTTTGGCTAGTTACATCAGTCACGACATAACAAACTTCAGAGTTTCCCAGATACGACATCCAGTTTCAATAGTGAGAAGGAAAAAGTCACAGTTTTAATAAAAGGAACAGAATGAGTTGATCCATTGGATCTTTCAGAAAAATTTAAAAAAAAAAAAAGAGCTAACCCATTGGATCTTTCAGAAAAAAAAAAAAAAAAAAAAGAAGAGCTGATCCAATGGAAAATGAACTGCATAAATTAATTTTCACAATGAGCAGTCTATACACTGGACGGTCTGGTTACATCAAATGTGCACAAGTTCATAGAAGAGGAGATTAGAAATAAATGGATAATGGAATAGTACAATGAGCAAAAATTCAAAAAAGTTCTAATCTGGATAGCTATCCCATTCAAACTGCACTGCAAAGAATGATAAAATAAAAATAAAAATTGTGCATAAGATACTGATACAGTAACAATATTCTGTATTTTTACAGCTGGCTTTTGATAAGGAAGCCTTTCACATGCATCGAGCTGCCGCGAATAATATTTACAATAATAAATCGAATAGTTTCAAAAAAATAAAAAAATAAATCCTTCCTCATAGAATGTTGTAGCTGGATGTTGCCACATTCTGAATGTTGTAGTCAATCCGATTGACAATGGTCCCCTACTCATAGAAATGGACCCAATAAGCCACCCTAAAATAATGACGGTTGTAGAGCTTGAGAAGAGGGTGTAGGTGGTATAGCTTCTAACCTAGTCTATGACTAGGACTGAGAGATCCTTCATGATTTGGGCAAGCTCATTTACTGATTCGACAACCTAAGGACACTTCAGGTTAGACAAGGACAAGGTCTATATCAGATTGAGAAAGGAATCAACGGCTGAATTTTTATTTTCATTTTACCTGAGTGATCTCTCTGTTCCTTTCTGCCGTGAATGCCTCACTGCTTTTCAGCTTGGACATTTGGTACTCATTAAAACCCTGAAAAAATAAGAGATTCAATTAGCTCAAAGAGTCGAAGTAAATACAATATATATATATATAGGAAGCAGGCTACTTTCTGCAAAAGCTAAGATGATTTCTCTCTTCATGAGATGTCGAATCGCATGACGTTTTATTTAATAAGATCTAAACAGTCACATTATAGGAAGCTCAAATCTCACATGTCAGATCATGACATCATAGGACTCATTGTATGCATACGCCCTAGACTTTCACAGAAGTAGCAGACTTTAATATATATATATATATATATATATATATATATATATATATATATATATATATATATATATATATATATATATTCAATTCCGGGATGTTAAACGTTAATTAGATCAAAGATTGTTGCTCATAAGTCATGACACACTTACTGAGCAGCTGAACTTATTCAGAATCATCTCAAGCACATCCGTATCTTGTAACCACTGCTTTGAGTCCATAGAATTGGAATAAGTATGTTCATCAGCACCCATCGGGCGTATTAAGACCTTCTGAAAACACGGCCCCATATTATAGATTGACCAGATACCAAAAATTACACTTATTAGAGGATTTTATCCATCCCATCCAACTGGTGGCCAACAAATGTACAGTTAAGAAAAATAGTTAGCACCACAAATTTAATATATAGCGAATAACATATGGTTAAGTTAGTTGGGTAACTTAAATCATGGTTAGAATTACCATGCAACCACAATATCTCCACCATGCATAATGTAAAAACGATGGACCACAAGTATAGCTAAGAGAAAACATTATTCTTAAGTTTATCTTCATTTGCATTGTTAGACATATTAGTTTTGACTTTGGGGATTGTAAAATACAAACCCATGCATGTTTCTTTACAAAGTCTCTTACAGTTGTTGGATTAAGGAATCTTCCAGTTGCCCTAGATTCCAATATTTGACATCAGTATGATAACTTATGCACAAACCTTAGTATGTAATTGCCAACAAATAAATAAATAAATAAATAAAAGGGAAAGTTTATGAAAAATAAAGACCAATTGCTAATAAAACTATTAAAGCGTGGAGAATGAATTAACAGCTAACCTGGAGCGATGTATCCGTAAGTGCCTGCGAGCATAGTCCAATTGGACGAATCGGGTATCAACAATCTTGCAATGCCGAAGTCAGAGACACATGCCTCAAGTTCTGAATTCAGCAGAATGTTGTTGCTTGATAGGTCTCGATGGACAATTGGCTGGGTGCAATCATGGTGCATGTAAGATAACGCATGGGCCACACCTTTAATAACCTTCACCCTTAGAGTCCAGTCCAACTCTGCAGCTCCACTATCATTGCTTAGGATGCTAGCCAAGCTTCCCCTTTCCATGTACTCATAGACTAGAAATGAGAATTGAGCATGGGAACAAAAACCATAAAGCTTCACAATGTTGCAATGATGGATTTCTAGTAATGCTCGAATCTCATTTCTAAAACTTCTTTGATCAGATTGATCCCCACCTTCGAGTGGGTGAAGTTTCTTCACAGCTATTACTTGGCCTGATGGTAGATTTGCTTTGTAAACTTTTCCATACCCTCCAGTTCCGATGCAATATTTGTCGTTGAAACTCTCTGTCGCTTCCACGATCTGTTCAAATGCATCAATCCCATCATAATTCCATATTGAAAACGGATTTTTGTTACTCCTTTCGAGAACCTCTTTCTCTTTATTTCTTCGTCTTTGGTAATAAATGGAAGAAACGCCGATGACTATAAATAAAAGAAACAAGGCTACCAAGAGAGGAAGAACAATAAAGATGACAACTTGGCTGCCTTTTTTTGTATCACCATGGCTTGTTGAAGGAGCATTGCAGGGTCTCAAACCTTGCACTTCACCACATAAGGCTTTGTTTTTTATGAATGCCTCTACAGGAGCCTTCAGAAAGGCTTCGTTGTTGGGAATAGGGCCTTCCAAATCATTGTATGAAAAATCTACGAATTGCAAGCTAAGCATCCCTTCAAAAGATTTTGGAATTGAGCCAGACAACATGTTGTGCGAGAGGTTTAACATTTCCAGCATCTGCAAGTTCCCAATTTGTGATGATATCTCTCCATTGAGTGAATTATGGCTAAGGTCTAATGCACCCTGTAGGTGTGTCAGGTTGCCTATCTGAAATGGAATGCTTCCATTCAAATAATTTTCACTCAATTTCAGATGCCGTAGTTTGAAGCAATTCCCCAACTGAGGTGGTATTGGACCAGCTAGGTTGTTCATTGATAGGTCCAGAATCTCCAAATTGGACAGTCTCCCAATTTCTTGAGGAACCCTATTAGAAAGCTGGTTATCACTTAAATTCAAGTTGAACAATGAAGTCAACCTCCCCAATTCCTGTGGAATCTCTCCTACCAGACGGTTTGAAGAAAGACCAAGCACTCCTAGCCATGTCAACTGCCCAATCTCGCGAGGAATTCTACCAGTGATCATGTTCCCAGAGAATTGTAGCATCGTCAAGTTTATGCATTCTCCCCAGTTCGGTGAGAGTTCACCAAACAACATGTTGTTGCTGACATCCATGAAATAGAGATGTGGGTATACACCAAAGACTTCTGATACATTTGCAATGAGCTGGTTTCCCTCCAGTCGAACTCTAGTTAACCTAGTGCAATTTCTAAAGCTTTTTGGGATCTCACCATTTAAATGGTTGTCAAATGCAGTGAAGCGTTCAAGCTTGGTAAAGTTTCCTAAAGAGGAAGGGATAGAACCTGTTAGAAGGTTACAGGAAAGCTCTAGCACATTGAGATTTACCAAATTCCCAATTTCTAGAGGAATTGAACCAGAAATTTGATTGCTGTAGAGGTACAAAAGTGTAAGGTTTCTCAAATTACCTAAAGAAGGAGGGATTGGACCTGTCAGATTGTTATCGTGCAATGACAACTTAACCAAATTCTTGAGATTTCCTAATTGTGTAGGAATTGAACCATAAATTTGATTGTTGTAGAGGTGCAAAAGTGTAAGATTTCTCAAATTACCTAAAGCAGGAGGGATTGGACCTGTCAGATTGTTATTGTGCAACGACAACTTAACCAAATTCTTGAGGTTTCCTAATTGTGCAGGAATTGAACCAGAAATTTGATTGCTGTAGAGGTACAAAAGTGTAAGGTTTCTCAAATTACCTAAAGCAGGAGGGATTTGACCTGTCAGATTGTTATGGTGCAACGACAACTGAACCAAATTCTTGAGATTTCCTAATTGTGCAGGAATTGAACCAGAAATTTGATTGCCGAAGAGGTACAAAACTGCAAGGTTTCTCAAATTTCCCAAAGCAGGAGGGATTACACCTGTCAGATTATTATTCTGCAATGACAACTCAACCAAGTTCTTGAGATTTCCTAATTGTGCAGGAATTGAGCCAGAAATTTGATTGTTAGAGAGGTAGAGGACTGTCAGCCTGGTCAAGTTACCTAAAGATGGAGGAATAGGCCCAGTTATTTCATTAGACCAGATGTCGAGCTCTGAAAGGTGAGAAAGGTTAGCCATTGAAAGAGGTAGAACTCCAAAGAGATTATTCATGGAGATATTGAGGGAGACGAGTCTGGAAAGAGTGCCAATGTCAGCTGGGATGGTTCCAGTGAGTGTGTTGTCACTTAGATTGAGACGGAAGAGGTTTGGAAATGATGAGAAGCTCAAGTTATCAAGCTTACCTTGCAAGCCTGCACTCGGTAAGCTTATCTCTATTACACTTCCAAGGCCGTTGCAGTAGATACCATCCCATTTACATGGAGAGATTGTGTTGGCACTAGAATTAGCAGATGGAAGTGACCATGAATGGAGAGCTTGTGGTGAGAAGATGCTGGCTTTCCATTCCAAGAGAGCCTCTGCTTCTCCGAGTGTGGATGCTGGTGCTGTTGTAAAGGCATTGGAAGAAAGAAATTCTAATAATAAAAGAAGAAAAGCAAGAGAGAGAGATTTTTGTATGGCCATGGCTGTTGTTGCTTATGGTCTGTTACGAACTTACAATGGATGGGTATTTTTATAGGAGGTTGATGCTACTCTGGACAAGAACAGCTTGTCTTACTCTTACGAAAAAAGGAAAAGAAAAGAAAAGAGTTGATTGATACAGGCGCTGAAAAATATGAATTCCTGTAGAAATGCGTGCGCACACGATCTAAACGCTCCAATTTGTGGACCCTAACTTAGACAAGGAATAATAGCTGAAATTAGATCCGTTGGACCAGGGTTTTCAATGGGCCGGATTAGGTCCGGGCCGAGCTCTGTCCAAGCCTGGCCTGTAATTATGAACCTAAGCCCAAATCTAACTTGGGCCCATGCGGGCTGAAATAGTCTAGCTCGAGTCCGGCCCAGGACAATTACATAAAGCCCGTCCTGAGTCCGGTCGAGCCCAAGCCCTGAATATCTCTGCAGATAAATGGTATTTTGGTGTGCCTCATGTGCAGAGAGAGGGAGAGAATGAAAGAAAAGGGAGAAAAGTAGGTTTAGAAAAGATTTTTTGGGCCGAACCAGGTTTACGGGATTTGGATAGCTAAGCCCGAGACCGATGTGATTTATAATTGGGCTCTTAATTTAAGCCCAATTTGACCGTCGGGCGTAATACATTACCCCAAGCCCAAATGGGCCAAGCCCAAACGCCCATCATGTTTATGACAGCCGTAGTTGAACCTTTCTCACCTCTGCATGGATGCGTATTGCATGCCAAGGACGCGGATTGGCTACTGGCTACTGGTCGGTGCTCTCTTGGTCCCACCATGGTATATGTGTTTCATCCATGCTGTCTTTTTTTTTTTTCTTTCTGTTTCAGCTCATTTTATTGTACCAGCCTAGAAATGAGTAGATCCAAATCTTAAGTTGACCACATCACAGGAAATAGGGTTGATTGAATTGGAAATTTTTTGGATACAGTTGATATTTGTTTTTTTTTTTTTTTTTTTTTCATTCATCCAGGTCTGTATGACTTAATACCGTATGCTTTAGAAAGTTTATAATGGTGGACATTCAATCACTACTGTTTCCTGCGATGTGGTCCACCTGAAATTTAGATCTATCTCATTTTTTTGAAATCAAGCTCTAAAGTAATCTTGGAAAAATGGATGAACAACATGGATAAAACACATACATCATAGTGGGGCATCAAAGCACCGTCCAGCATCCTGCTAAAAGGCTTTAGTGATACCTGGGGAACAGGGTGTTACCCTTATCGTGAGGCTAACATTGATGATTTTTCGTATATCCACACCATCCATCTGTTTCTCCATACCATTTTAGGATGGGATTACAAAATTTACCAAGATCCAAATCTCAGGTGGACCACTCATAGGAAACAGCAGTGATTGAGTGCCTCACCATTAAAATTACCAAAGGGCCCATCGTAAGGTCTTCATAATGTTTATTTGAAATTTAACATGTTAATAATGTCCGGAAGATCTGGATGAAGGGAAAATATAGAGATCAGCTTGATCCAAAACTTTTGTGGCCCACAAAAAGCTTTAATGGTCATTCATCCCTATTTCTAGTGATACAGTCCACCTGAGATTTGGATCTTATTAAGGTTTGGGATCGGGTCCTAAAATGAGATGGAAAACATATGGACAACATGGATATACAACAAATGCATCAAGGTGAGACCCACACCGTTGATCCATGGATCCTATGGCTCGAAAGCCAAAACCTACACTTATCTGATTTGCTACCTGGATGGTTGGTGGACATTTATGGATCGTCGATGAATAATCTTGTTACCCAACCATATCCAATTGTTCCCTGTAGTATGGTCCATCTGAGTTTTGGATTGGCCTAATCGGTTGCCTCAGGTTCTAACATGAGGTGGCACAATTGATGAATAGAGTCAATGTCACAAATTTGTGGCTGTTTTTTTATTATTATTATTAATGTTAGTACACACACTGTCAATTCACACTTCACTGTTAGCCACCCCCTCTAAGAATCGATACCAAGACCTCAGTGTTGAAATGAAGTATCTTTCACTCAGTCTACCACTTGAGCTATGGATATGGGTGTAACATGTCGCTGTTGACTCACAGAGCTTGGTAGTTCCATGCTCTGCCTACAACAGGTATTGGAGAGGATTCTGGTACCTAGGATGCCAATGGCCCAGTCCTCAATCTCAATTTTACCAGATCCCCTACACAACCGTAAGTAGAATGAGAAATGCAGGTTGCCTGCTCACCTGGATTGTAAGGTTAAGTCATTTTCATGCACTCTCTCCTATCACATTTCTCTCATCTCCCATTGGCTCATCCTCTCCTCAGTGGACCCCACACCATGTGCAGTCCAAACCTGTGATTGGATCTCCTCAATTGTAATCAATGCACCTCTCCTATTTCCAATCCATGACCGGAAGGTTAAGACAATCAACTCTAGTGACTCAGAGTCAAGTCTCCATTTTGTTGGATTTTTGCAAATTTTCAACTAGTGGGGCCATCAATGAATGTATTTGGTCTAGATTTTAAGCTGGTTTGTATGGGCTTGTCAATCCTAGTCAATTAGAAAGTTTTATTTTGCATGGCCTACATTGAAAGAGACCATTGAATTAGAGGTGGCAATGTTCTTTGACTCTGTCAGCCCATAGGCCAGATGGCCAGTACTCGGCCTCAGGTCATGCATACTGTGTTGTGCTTCTTTTTTAGCCTGAAACTATTAAGTAGGTTAGGAGATGTGGCGTGCAATGACATGGAGAGAGGAAGGAAGAGAAAAATTGGGACTTCAATGGCCTGAATTGCATAGGCACATGGAAGGGATGACATGTGCTAGCTAACTAATCACTGTGGAACAAACATGCATCAGATCCACACTATAGGGAAATCCAAGACTTACATCAGCCGCGCCATAGAAGAGGGTTTTTCACTACATGGAACAGTGTAAAATCATTCCTAAAAATTTTAAATTCCCATGGTTTGGCCAACATGACTATGGGAATGCCTGAATTCTTGGAGATTCAATTAATCTTGGTGTGGAATGTCAGGTGAGTGGATTGGATGGTTGATGCACACCAAAGTGGATACCACATGTAACGTGGACTATATAAAAGTATCTCAGCTATTTTCCATGGTGTACTAAGTGTTGAAACAGCCTGATTTTTGGGCCCTGGTTCAAATAAGTGTGGCACACTTGATATGACAGGGTGGATCTCATCCACATGAACTTGGTCCTCATTAAATAAAAGTAATGCATCGAATACATACGAAGTCTTGGACTGCATTTTGGAATTCAGGCAGAGAAGGTTGGAGAGAGAGAGAGAGACCCGGGTGGAACTACTTACTCGGGATAAAGAATGAACCATTGGTTGGCTTTTGCAGCTAAAATTCTTAGCCATCATTCAGTTAGTAGCCACAATATTTTTAAGTTTCTAAAATACCCCTACATTCAATTAAAAAGTTTTCTTGTATCCCTTTGAATGTTAAAACCACTGAAACTAATAGTGAGTGTAGAAATGTCCAAATGCTTCTTGCGTTGAATATATAGTGTATATGGGCCAAGCAATGGCTTCTACCCATCCGTCTAAAACCACTTCTATGATTGGAATACAGTAGATTCATCTCTCCATAGCACATGCGGTTAGATGAAGAATCAATTAGAACCGTCTATCTAGTTTTCCATGCTCTATATGATTCAAAACACATACCCATCACATAATTTTAGATATCTAATCGATGGAATTCAAAGCGAATGTTTGAAAGAAAGATAATTGACATCCACTGCATCTAATTAAAGAAAAGTGATACACAGAATTTTCTAAATCTGTGGGATTTCTAGAACATAGGCCGGAAACTACGTACTGTAATCACGGTTTTAAGGGACCGACTCTAGCTGACTCGCTTGATTTTGAATTTGAATCGAAGTTGCAACTCAGATAGTGAATTAGCTGGTCAGGCCAAGTCACAAATATTTTCTGTGCAGACAACTGCTGAACTGAATCGGACACGACCCAGCGGATCAAGTCCACCCAGCCAAGTCGTCAAGCCAACCTGGACATTTTATGGACCATGCATATATAATCGTGTTGTCCGATCGTATTCCATTGTTCCCTGTAACGTAGCCACCTGAGTTTTGGATTGGCATAATTGTTTGCCTCGGGTCATAACACGAAGAGTCATGATTGATGAACGTGAATCAAGGTCACAAACATGTCACCGTGGACTTACTGAGCATGATAGTTGCATGCTCTACCTATAATAGGTGTTGCACAGGACTTTAGTCCCTTGGATGGCAATGCCTCAGTCCTCCCATCTGCAGGATCCCTTACCCAAAACCCCCCAAGTAAAATGAGAAATGAAGGTTGCACCTGCTCAACTGAGGTTTGAAACTGCCCCCAATTCATGCATAGAAGTGGGTCACATGTGTAAAATCATATCCACTTACCACAAGATCATCACTGTGTAAAATCCAAGACTTACATCAGCTGCACCATAGGGAAGAGGGTTTTTCACCATAAGTAAAGGTGTAAAATCATTCTGAAAACTTCAAATTCACACTGTTTAGACAACATGAGTAATAGGAGAATTTACTAATCCTGGTATGAAACCATATATGAGTAGATTGCATGGTCAGATGAGTGGATTGGATGGTCTATATAGACAAAAGTGGAGACCACGTAACTGGGAGTATTATAACAATGAGACTAATTATCTCAGCTATTTCCCATGGTATGTACCGACCGTTGAATCAGCCTGATTTTTGGCCATAGTCCAAATAAAGAGCGGCACACTTGATTGACGGATTGGATCTCATCCACATGAGCTTGAGTCAACCAACAGGAAAGAGTCTTGAAACATTCACAGGGACACAGGGTGTTCATGACAAATCTATTCAGTCCATCTATTTTCTTAGTGAATGGCTCAAAAATGAGGCCGACCTGAAGCTCAAGAGAGCCACGTGACAGGAAACAGTGAGATTTAGCGTCCACCCTTGAAACATTTGGGGGCCATTTTGAGCTTCTGATCTGTCTCATTTTTGGGCACATTCCATCATATTAACTGGAAAATGGATGGATGGAATGGATTTCTCATGAACATTATGATAGGCCCTAAGTACAGTTTGAGTTAGGATGGTGATGCAAGGAATTAAGGACGTGAGTTTGAGCAGAGTCTTACTAAAGGTATGACGCTCTCCTAACTTTTCTAAGCACTTTTAGTGTTTTACTATTTATAGTAAAAACGGAATTAAGACAGGATACGACCGTTGATCTGATGGTATTTCGCAAATCCAGCTTGCGCAACCCGGCATAGCCGGGTTGGGTGGCTAAAGTAGTTCGTCCTACACTAAAATCATATATTTTACGTTCGATAACTCATTCCGGTCTGTGAGATACATCCGTTTTAAGTTCTGACAGTCTGGATCATCTCCGTCTCCGATCGGGCCTCTTTTGATCCATCCTGGCCATGAAATTATCTGCAAGCCGCTCTACATCAGAGGGCAACGTTAATTAATGGGTGAGCCAGAAGTCCGGTGGGCATTTAAGCATAGAGGGTGGGGTTGCTTGATCGATGGTGGGGCAAACAATGACATTTGTGACAAATACACTCTATCTGAAAGTAAGGGAATATAATTAATGTGAGAGCAAGAGGTTGGTGGACATTTAGGTATGAGGGTGAGAGCTGATGGACTATAAGTAGGGTCCACAATAACGTTTGTGACAAATCTGCTCAATCTATCTATTTTGCCACCTCATTTTGAGGTATGGGACAAAAAATAAGGCTGATCCAAAGCTTAAGTGGGCCAAACAAACATGGAATAGTAGAATAAAACTGCTGCCATTGAAACATTAGTGGACCACACGATAAAAACAGTGGATGGAATGCTTACCATTAAAACATCTTGGAGGCATCTTGGGCCACTTTGAGCTTTTGATTTGCCTCATTTTTAAGCCCATGACTTGAAATGAGCTGGAAAAATAAGACGTATGGGCCAAATTCTTAGAAATATCAAAGTCGTCCTACAGACTATCAAAGTTAATTTAGTAAGGCAAGCAATGCCAATCAATGTGAGCGCTAAAGGTAAGTGGACATTTAAACTAGAGGGTGGGAGTTGCTCCACCATAAGTGTGGTCCACAATGATGCTTGTGACAAATCGTCTCCATCCATATAATTTGCCACATTATTTTAAAGCATGGGACTAAAAATTATGCAAATCCAAACTTCAAGTGAGCCAAACGAATATGGAATAGTGGAGTTAAACAGCCACCATTGAAACATTAGCGGGACAACATGATAAGAAACAGTAGGATGGAACGCTCATCATTGAAACATCCTGGGGGCATCATGGGATCCACCTTGAGCTTTGATATCTACCTCATTTTTTGGCTTTTGACCTAAAATAAGCGGGAAAAACAGATGTATGGGTCGATTTCTCACAAACATGCCCCCACATACGGTCGTTAGGTTAGCACCACAATCAATGTCTATCAATGTGAGAGCCAAAGGTCCTTTGTGGACATTTAGGCCAAAGTTGCTCAACCACAGGTAGTGTCTGCAGTGATGTTTGTGATAAACTCGTTCGGTCCATTTGTTTTGCCAATTCATTTCAGGGCATGTGACAAAAATTGAAGCTAATACAAATCTCAAGTGGGCGAAACGAACATGGAACAGCGGGGTTAAATGGCCACCGTTGAAATATTAGGGGGGACCATAGGATGTTCGTGACCAATCCACCCGGTCCATCCATTTTTTTCCGGCTCATTTTATAGCATGGACCCAAAAATGAGGCCAATATCAAGCTCCGGTGGACCAAACGATAGTAAACAATGGGGAATGAACACCCACCGTCGAAAAATCTTTGGGCTTTCATAGCCCACTTTGAGCTTTCGATCTGCCTCATTTTTTGGCCCGCACCCAATAATGAGCTGTAAAACAGATGGATTAAGTGAATTTCTCACAATCAACAAGGTCGTATGCCAATGAATCCAACGTAATGTGAGGTAAAGATAATAAAATGCCAAAAACCAATCAGCAAGCGGTTTAGTGTTTAATAGAGAAAACTATAGCCACGTTTCAGGATATAGTTTAAAGGGCTCCGATCCATAATCGAAAAGGCAGGAGGCCATATGGAAAAATCCCAGTTCTCATGTCCTTTGAATATTGGCATCCCTAAAACTAATAATGGGGCAAAAATATCCAAATGATTCTAGGCATTATATATAGTATTGATGTGCCAAGCTATGGTTTCTACCCATCCATTTAAAACTTCTACGAACGGTTCAGTCCCCAAACCTTAAGAAGAAGTCACTACCGGATCATCCACGTAAATAGATCAAAGAGCAGCGCTTGGACGTAATACTCTTTTTATGCGTGGAGATACATGCTTAAATTCTACTATTAGTTAGTAACAAGGTAACACCGGTTCATGGATCATGGGCTGCAGCTCCTCTGATTTAACGTTAACTTTTGTTTTTCCCTTGTGTTGGTACACCTCCAAAGGAACCTAACTGGACCTCCCAATATCTCAAGACTTCTACGGCTTGTTTGGATAGCTCACTATGACCTTAATTATAAATTATAAAAATGATACATTATAGCATAATGTATTATGTTAATAATGGAGCATTTGTATAATAAGTTGGTTAAGATAAGCTATTTATTTCACAAGTAACTTATTTTAGTTTCTACTATGTTTGGCAAACAACATATATACTAGCTTCTCCTCTCCTTCGTCTCTCTCTCCGATGCCTCTCTTCAGAGACTAATGAAAAGTAAAAAAGATTAATTTTTTTTATAACTAAAGTGATTATGTACTTTTAAGTTTAAAAAGTTACTTATAACTAATCATTATACCAAACTTAGTTACTTGTATCTAATCATAAACCAAACTTATCTAAAGTAAATCACTTATCTATTGTTGTAAGTAGAAAAAGTAACTTATTTGGTAGTATCCAAATGGGCCCTAAAAGGCATTTGAAACACATTAAATTCATAATTTAAAGGTATTATGCATGCATGATGATTTATTTCTTTAATATTTAGAAACCTAGAATTGTAAGCTTTAGTCATTTTCATGTATCGTTTCTCTCATCTCCCATCTCTCTCATCCTCTCCCCAGTGGACCTCACATCATGCGGAGTCCAGATCAGTAATTGAATCTTAGAATCATCTAACCTCTTCTTTTTTCTCATCCACTGATCGGATGGTTAAGACAATCAATGCCAGCGACTTTAGAGTCAAGTGTCCTTTTTGTTGGGTGAGTGGGCCCATGAATTTATGGGTTTGATTCTGATTATAAGCTAGTTTGTTTGGACTTTTCAAGCCTTGTCTATTACAAGGTTTTATTTTGCCTAGCCCACGCTTAAGGAGACCAATAAATTAAAGACAGCAATGGTCTTTGACTTTGTCAGCCATAGGACGGATGGTACTAGGCGGTCACGTACCATGAGTCCTGTAGATTCAGTGAAATACAAGACTTACATCAGCTACACCACAGGGAAGAGAGTTTTTCACCATAGGTAAAGGTGTAAAATCATTCCTGAAAACTTTAAATTCACACGGTTTAGACAACATCAGTATTAGGAGAATTTACTAATCCTGTTATGAAACCTCAGATGAGTGGATTGGATGGTCAGATGAGTGGATCGGATGGTCTATACACACAAAAGTGGACACCACATGTAACTTGGAGTATTATAATAATGAGCCTCTTATCTCAGCTATTCCCATGGTATGTACCTACGTTTGAATCAGCCTGATTTTTGGCCATGGTCCAAATAAAGAGCAGCACACTTGATTGATGGATTGGATCTCATCCACATGAGCTTGAGCCAACCAACAGGAAAGAGTGTTGAAACATACAGAGGGTCACAGGGTGTTCATGACAAATCTATTCAGTCCATCTATTTTCTTAGTGAATGGCTCAAAAATAGGCCAACTTGAAGCTCAAGTGAGCCACATGACAGGAAACAGTGAGATTTAGCGTCCACACTTGAAATATCTAGGGGCCATTTTGAGCTTCGGATCTGCCTCATCTTTTAGCCCATTCCCTCATATTGACATAAAATGGATGGATGGAATGAATTTCTCATGAACATTAAGGTAGGCCCAAGTACATTTTGAGTTAGGATGGCAACGTCAATCAAGTCCGGTGGGCATTTAAGCATAAAGGGTGGGGTTGCTTGATTGATGGTGGAGCAAACAATGACATTGGTTACAAATACACTCTATCTAGTTTCCACCTCATTTTAAGGCATGGACCCAAAAATGAGGCCCATCTAAAGCTCAAGTAGGCAAAACGAATATGAAAGTATGGGATATAATTAATGTGAGAGCAAGAGGTTGGTGGACATTTAAGTATGAGGGTGAGAGTTGCTAGACTATAGGTAGGATCCCCAATAATGTTTGTGAAATCTGCTCAATCTATCTATTTTGCCACCTCATTTTGAGGCATGGGACAAAAAATAAGGCTGATCCAAAGCTCAAGTCGACCAAACAAACATGGAATGGTAGAATAAAACTGCCGCCATTGAAACATTAGTGGGGCCAAACAATAAAAACGGTGGATGGAATGCTTACCATTAAAACATCTTGGAGGCATCTTGGGCCACTTCGAGCTTTTGATCTGCCTCATTTTTAAGGCTATGACTTAAAATTACAAGCTGGAAAAATAAGATGTATAGGCCAATTTCTTAGAAATATCAAAGTAGTGTTGTTGTCAGATGTCTTAAATCTGATTGTCATGGTTCGATGACATCGAGCAGGCTTTGATGTCATCGAAGCCAGTTGATGCCATCGAGTATTATTTGGATTTTCACCTCTGGTGGCTGGACAAATTTGGTCATTCTTCGATGACATCGAAGGATGCTCGATGACATCGAAGGTTTTGTGCAGAAATTTTGTGGAAACACAGATTTTGCGAAATTTCTTTTCGATTTTGTTTGAGATTCTTTCTAAAACTATATATATGTGTGTGTAAACGGGATTGGGAGGTATTCTAAGGCTTCCTAAACTATTTCAAAGGGTTTCTAAATAGTTCTAAGGTTTCGAAGGGTGTAACAATGGTGAGATTTGAGGATTGGTCAAATCGGGTAAGTCTTTTCTCTTTGTAATTTCTGCTTTCATAGTAAATTTTTGTCGCTTTGTGTCGTGATTTTTTTTTCTGAAAGGGTTTTCCACATTAAATTATTGTGTACTCTTTGTGTTTGCTTGATGCTTTTGGATTGCAATCCTAGATTCATCTATGTGTGATTCCGTTGTTTTTCCCAACAAGTAATATCAGAGATATCGTTGGGGCGCAAGCTTGAATCTACAGGATTAACATTAATGAGAAACACTAGGTATGACATTGAGAAGTACTCACGTAAAAATAACTTTGAGTTATGGAATATCAAGATGATCAGTTCCTTAACCAAGCAAAGTGAAGATGGTGCTCTTGAGTAAAAGTCGACTATGAGTGATGATGATTGGAATACTCTTGATAAAAAGGCCTTATCCTCGATTTGTTTGTGTCTCACGAAAGAGGTTCTCTATAACGTTTTGAGGGAGAAAACTACAGCTGGTTTATGGCAAAGTTAGAGGATATTTATGCGAAAAAATCCACTGAAAATCGCCTACACTTGAAGCTACAGTTGTTCACCTTTTCAAGATGGCAGAAGGTGGAGATGTGGAGGCCCACATCAGTTACTTTAATAAATTGATTTGCAAGTTGTTGGATATAGAGGAAGTGGTCAAAGATGAAGACCAGGCATGCATGTTGTTGAATTCTCTTCCGGCATCGTATGAGTTATTCTGTGACACACATACTTATAGACTTCATGTGTCATGATCTAGACTATCATTCTAGGCTTATGGACCATCTGCAGTTTGTAACAAGATTTTCAAGATTGACTTATCCCATGCCATCACTGTGTGAGTTCCATAGATAAAAAATCATGCAAATATGATCATCATCGAGGGCACATGATTTGAACCTCTGGTCTTTTTTAATAACCATTCATTCCCTTTCAACAGGTGGCCACACCTGATGATCACATGGGCTAGTTTTTCAAGACATGGAAACTAGGTATTGTTAGGACAATCTGACAAGCAATGCCTGTCTCACATGAGTATGTCCTGTTTCCATGGGCGAGGTACTCAAATTACCAATCCAAAAGTAAAACAGACCCAAGTTAAGTCATGCAATGATGATAAGATGAGCTATGATGGAAATAGGCAGAGACAGACTTTTGTTTCTTCCTTGAGTTGGATAAACATGATGTAGAGCGGGTCGTAGACACTTTCATTGCAAAGAGGACCAAAAAAGTCATGATTGGAGGCGGAAGTGATCTGGACCGTCAGAATCTTTAAACAGTCATATTTCGCAAACTGAAATAAGTTTTTCGACATATCATATATGATTTTGGGGTAGAAGAAGCTACTTTAGCCAACAAACTCTACTACGTCGGGTTACCCATGCTGGATTTACGAGATTCCATCATATCGACAGTCAAAAGTCCATTTTCTTTTCGGTTTTACTATAAATAAATAATTAAGTTTTAATTCGATCATAACGTTTAATCTTTTGAGGTTTAGGAGTCGTGCCCAACATGAAAAGTGCTTACAAAAATTAGGAGAATAACGTGATTAGGCCAAATTGGACACTATTTTTGGCTAAAAACCATAAGCTTACTATTTATAGTAAGTCATGGTGGTTAAGTTAGAGTTTGAGTCTAAACTTCATCCTAGGGTTGAGCTCATTATTTAAAGGACTATAATTTCTTTCTTTTTTTTTTTTATCGTGAATCAATTTATTTTTGAATTTATTATAAATTATTTCTATTTTATCCCTCCTGGATTCAAGGAAACTCTATCAGAAATCTAGAGAGCTCAGTGGATTCAAAGTAGTTATTCTTGAGGAAGACAGTGATCGATGTCATCACATCCTTTATTGCATCAATTGTTACCAGAGCAAGGAATAGACTTGGGCCGATGGTAACTAACGATGGAATGGACCAAAGACCAAAATCTTGTGGCCGGTGATCCAAGGATTCATTATCTATTGGGAAGAATGAAAGCTTTCCACTAGGAAAGTCAGTTGACCATGCAAGGGTTGCAGGTTACCCTTGACCGTATTGCGGATGTACTAATTCCGCTCCGATCCAAAGGCGATGCTCAGCCACCTATGATCATTGTACGACACAATCTCAATTTTCATAAAGTGTTTTCATAGGTGAATTGTTGGGCTACTCCAAATGAGTCGAGCTCCAACAACAAGGACGTTGGTGGTGTCGATGGCCGACAAGCAGTCCATGAAGATGATCGACTACATCGTGCTGAAAGAGACTATCGAGGTAAGGTCGAACTTTCTACTTTTAAAGACTTATTGCGTGTAGAAGAATTCCTCAATTGGCTAGCCGAAGTAAACCGGTATTTTGATTACATATATGTGCCAGAGCATAAGAAAGTAAAATTGGTTGCGTTCAAATTAAATTTTGGTGTTTTTGCATAGTGACAGTAATTACAACTCTCATGTACACAACATAATAAGACGTTTATCCAATCATAGCCACATATGAGACACCTTCTTCGATCACGATTCCTCCCTAGTGATTACAAGCATGTATTGTTTCAACAATACCAAAATTTTCAATAGGGTAATCAAACTGTCATATATTACACCAAAGAATTCCAACAGTTAGTAATAAGGAATGACTTGTCGAAGGCCGAATTACAGAAGGTAACACAGTTCATATGCGGTTTACGACCGACAATTCAGGACGGTTCAAATGCACCCGGCCAAGACCACAGATGAAGTGGTTCAGTTGGCATGTAGGGTGAGAATGCAACTTACAAGAGTTTCTAGTCAGCATTATCCTTTGACTCAACCTTCAGCCTTATCCTTCGACTCAACCTTCCATTACAGGTCACACACAAGATTCAGTGTTGGCTAAAGGAAAGGAACCAATAGGAGGGCATCTTCAACCTCCCACAACCGCAAACTGTGACACAGGGAATGGTCCATATAGGCTTCAACGTGCAGCACCCACAATAGCGGGTCTGAGTAATATTCAAAATCCTTATGGTCGGCCAAATTTGAACAATTGTTATTATTGTGGCCAACCAGGCCACTTATCAAACACCTGCCTTCAACCCCCCGCAGCCCACTTGGCCATTAACGAAGAGGGCCCTAAAAGGCATTTGAAACACCTTTTAAGATCATAATCTAAAGGTATTATGCATGCATGATGATTTATTTCCTTAATTTTTAGAAACATGGGAATTGTAAGCTCAAGTTATTTTCATGTACTCTCTTCTTCTCTATCGTTTCTCTCATCTCCCATCTCTCTCATCCTCTCCCCAGTGGACCCCATAGTCCAAATCAGTGATTGAATCTTAGAATCAATACGCACAATCAATGCTAACGACTTTTAGAGTCTAGTGTCCTTTTTGTTGGGTAAGCGGGGCCATGAATTTATGGGTTTGATTTTGATTGTAAGCTGGTTTGTTGGGCTTTTCAAGCCTAGTATATTACAAGGTGACCATTAAATTAGAGCCAGCAATGGTCTTTGACCCTGTCAGCCCATAGGACGGATGGCCAGTACTCGGCCTCAGGTCATGCATATTGCGTCGTGCTTCATTTTTAGCCTGAAACTATTAAGTTTGCTGGGAAATATGATGCACATGAATGACGTAGAGAGAGAGGAAGGAAGAGAGATATGGCCTGAATTGCATGGGCATATGGAAAGGATGACTTGCACTAGCTAACTAATCATTATGGAGTACAAACATGCATCATATCCACCCCATCCATCAGTTGGGCCGTCACATTCTCACCATAAGTCCTGTAGATTCAGCGAAATCCAGGACTTACATCAGTTGCACCACAGGGAAGAGGGTTTTTCACCATAGGTAATGGTGTAAAATCATTCCTGAAAAACTTTCAATTCACATGGTTTAGACAACATGAGTATTAGAAGAATTTAATAATCTTGGTATGAAACGTCAGATGAGTGGATTGGATGGTCTATACGCACAAAAGTGGACATCAAATATAACTTGGGAGTATTATAAAAATGACACTTCTTATCTCAGCTATTTCACATGGTGTGTACCTACGGTTGAATCAGCCTGATTTTTGGCCCGGGTCCAAATAAAGAGCAGCACACCTGATTGACGGGGTGGATCTCATCCACATGATCAGTTTGAGCCAACCAACAGGAAGGAGTGGAGATTGAACATCTACTGTTGAAACATTCATGATGAGGACACAGGATGTTCATGACAAATCTATTCAGTCCATCTGTTTTCTTAGTGAATGACCGTACAATGATGTTGGTGACAAATCCACTTTATCCATCTATTTTCCACCTCATTTTAAGGCATGGACCCAAAAATGAGGCCCATCTAAAGTTCAAGTAGGCAAAACGACTATGAAAGTATGGGAATTAAATGTCTGGCCGATGATGTTTTAATGTTTTGACAAATCTGCCGAGTCATAGAGTCGCATGATGTTTTGACAAATCTGCCGAGTCCATCTATTTTGGCAGCTCATTTTATCGCATGGCTCAAAAATGAGGACGATACCAATCTCCAGTGAGCCCACGATAAGAAACAGTGGTATGGAATGCTCACCATTGAAACATCTTGAGGCATCCTTGGCCCATTTTCAGTTTTTGATCTGCCACATTTTTAGGCCCACAACCTAAGTGAGCTCAAAAAATAGATGTACCAGTCAGTTTCTCACAAACATTAAAGTGGCCCCATGTACGATCAAGACTAGGTTAACATGTCAATCAATGTGAGAGCTAGAGATTGGTGGACATTTAAGTTGGAGGGTGAGAGTTGCTTGACTATAGGTGTGGTCTACAATGATGTTTGTGACAAATCTGTTCAATCTATCTATTTTGCCACCTCATTTTAGGGCATGGGACCAAAAACATGGTTGATCCGAATCTCAAGTGGGCCAAACGAACATGGATTATGCTCGGATTTTACTTTTAGATTCAAGTCTCCTCTTTTGTGGGGAGCATCGAGATTTCAAAGAGCGAGCCCTGGGACCATATGAATTTTGGCTCAGATTCCACTATTAGAGTTAAGTCTCATCTTTTGTTGAGCATCGAGTTCCTAGCAGTGGGCCTCGGGACTGGATTGCCATGGGCCCATTTTTACTTTATAGTCAAGTCTCCTCTTTGTTGATATGATCTGAAGTTTAGACATGGATTTTAGAGTCAAGTCTGCTTTTTTCATTAATGTTGACAAATTCTAAGTAGTTGGGCCTGGGACTTGAAATGAACCCACAATTTTTACTGTTTTGTTTGAGCTTGTCATATCAAAGTTTTTATTTTGCACAGCCCAATCTCAAGTAGAACAATAAATTAGGCTGTCAATGGGCCTGTGACTCTAGTCAACCCTTTAGCCAACTAACCGAGCTTGCTTCTAACTTGGGCTCAGGTGTACTTATTGGGCTATGCTTTGGTTTCAGCCTGAAAACAAAGGCTATTAAGGTAAATAAATCAGGCTATGGCTGACTCATTCCTATATCAATCCGTTTCTAGGATTCACGCAAGTGTTAACAAAAAGTTCCAATTCCCAAATATTACAAAGTTATTAATGGGCTTGAAATACAAGCCCTTAAGTAAATGGGTTGAAGGACTGGTGCTTGGGCCTAATAATTTGTTGACAAGTGGGACCACATGCTAAATTTTAAACTAAATTCTAAACCCAATTGGTAAACGGGTCACAGGTCCATGCGCTGTACCTCTGTTTGGGGTTTGAATGGTTGATATGTTTCATAGAGGCCCACTAACCCCAAACTAGTCCCTCCCTTCGCCACTCCTCATAAATTGTGGATGTGTTTGATCTTTGTAGAGATGATGGTGATGATGACAAAGAGGAGATGAGCTCCCCAGGATGCCTTCCCATCATCACTTCAGTCACCCTCATCGCATATGCAAGCTCTGCAAGAAGGAAGACGGTTTAGTCATGTTCTTTCTCTTTGTTAATCATCAATAGCTAAACTCTTAAGCATATATCAAACTCACAGGGGTTTCTTAATCTAGGTTTCATATCTTCTAGGTTATTTTGCTTCTTAACCCCAAGGCATCTCTACAAATTGTGCATATGCCAACTGCCATGTGTGTGGCACATATGGGAGTTGCATAAGATGTGCTGAACTTTTAGATGATCTTGCTAGTAAGTTAGGACGGTCTACTTATAAGGCATGCCACATGCATACATTGAATGTGTACTATTGGCATTTTATTTTTTTTCTCTAAACTATCCATTGTTTTCATGTGTTGGTGGCCTGCCTGATAAGAAGACCAGATTAATCATTGTGTTGGGTCATCTGCATGGTTAGGCCTACCTGTATGTATGCCTCATATATCCCAAACACATGAGAAGTTGGCATGTGTAATCTAGAGTGCATTGATGTGTCTATAGGTATCGTTTTATCTACACATTTCATTGGCAAGGATTGAGTGATATGGGCATGTTTCAAGAATTTCCAATCTTGGAACTTCTTTTGTTTGTGTGGGGCATTCACTGTGTGCGGCATCACATCAACTGTTTGGATCATAGAGATGTCTAAACCTTGTGCAACGGAGTAACCCAGGCCTTATGCATCATTTTCACATTTACTCGTATGGGCTAGAAGCAATGAACTTTTTCAATCATTTATTAAATAGTGATGACTCATCCATCTATACTTGGTATCCATGTAAATCTATCCAGACCATCTGAAAATATGGCCTGAGTATATCCCAAAATTACACTTATTGGAGGATTCTATCCATCCAATTGGTGGCCAACAAATGGACAGCTATGGAAAATGGAGAGCGCCATGAATTTAATAGCTGATAACATATGGTTAAGTTGGTTTGGTAAGATGAATCCTGGTCAGTCTTACCATGCAACCACATTACTTCCATCGTGCATAATGTAAAAATGATGGACCTCAAGTGCGGCAAAGTAAAAACATTCTTAACACTATCTTCATTTGCATGGTTATATATTAGTTTTAAATATTCACAGATGCTTTACAATTTTTTAGTTAAACAAAGTTAGGGATTTGAATAATGCATTCCCTTTTATGTTTCTTTGCAAGGCCTCTTACGACTGTTGGATTAAGGAATCTTCTAGTTTCCCTAGAGTGCCACATTTGACAACAGTATGATAACTCATGCACAAACTGTACTATGTAATTTCCAACAAAAAATAGAAAATCTTATGAAAAATAAAAGACCAGTTGCTAATAAAACTATTAAAGCATGGAGAATGAATTAGCAACTAACCTGGAGTGATGTATCCATAACCGCCAGCTTGGTCCAATTGAACGAATCGGGTATAAACAATCTAGCAGTGCCGAAGTCAGGGACACGGGCCTCAAGTTCTGAATTCAACAGAACGTTATTGCTTCATAGGTCTCGATGGACAATTGGCCGAGTGCAATCATAGTGCATGTAAGATAATGCATGGGTGACACCTTTAATAACCTTCACCCATATAGTCCACTCCAACTGTGCAACTCCTTCGTCGTTGCTTAGGATGTTAGCCAAGCTTCCCCTTTCCATGTAATCATAGACTAGAAATGAGAATTGAGCATGGGAACAAAAACCATAAAACTTCTTTGATCAATTTGATCTGCACCTTTGAAGGGATGATGTTTCTTCACGGCTACTTCCTAGCCCGATGGTAGATTTGCTTTGTAAACTTTTCCATGCCCTCCAGTTCTGATGCAGTATACGTCGTCAAAACCCTCCATCGCTTCCACGATGTCTTCAAACATAGCAATCCCATCATAATTCCAATATTGAAAATGGATTTCCGCTGCTCCTTTCAAGAACCCCTCTTTCTATTTTTTCTTCTTCTTTGATAATAAATGGGAGAAAAGCTGACGATTACAAATAAAAGAAACAAGACCACCAAGAGAGGAAGAACAATGAATATGACAACTTGGCGGCCTTTTCTTACATCACCATGGCTTGTTGAAGGAGCATTGCAAGGTCTCAAACCTTGCACTTCACCACATAAGCCTTTGTTTCTTATGAATGCCCTGTGAGAACCTTTTGAAAGGACTTTCTAGGGTTCTGCTGCTGCTGCTTCTTCTTCTTCTTCTTCTTCTTCTTCTTTTCTTAATTAATCCAAGGCACATAAGAGGATTGACATAGATACGCAATGACTGATCGGGCTTTCCAATTATCCAAGGCAACTAAATTATATTCTTAATACCCTCCATTTTAAGTGGTCAAGGGTCTGGATTTTGTGTTCAGAACATCTCTCGGGATGGTGAAGATTGGCAGATTTGGGATCCTAATCCTAACTGAAATAGTTACAAAGCTGTCATTTCAGGATATTTAAGCTAGCAGCAGGCCTGACTCAAGTTTCACACCTCGTTTAGTTTAGTTTAGTTTTATTAATATTATTATCAATTTTGGAAGGTAGTTTCATGGCAAGTTGATTCAGATGATCAATTATCTCACTGATCTGATGTTCTAACTGGCTGGTTCATTAACATCAATTGTATGGCTAAAGTGAAAAATAATCAAATTTATCCAGAAACCATAAGAGAAAGAAAAAATATCACATTAAACTCACTTGATCAATGAGGAGCTCCCAGTTTGATTAGCCTTAGCAATGACCGGTGTTTACTTACCTGGAATGGACCAGACTGTCGGATTGGTTGGGATTGGAACTCATCCCTGAAACAGGACGGGTTTTGGCTGGGACTGAAACTCCTCGGCGAAACAGGTCAGTTCACTAAAAACACAAGTCAACCATTTTATTAAGAACATGCAAGTTCAACAGTCAAAGCCGAAACACAACCTGCATTTGTAATCCAAACATGCTAGAAGAATAATATTGCTAGTTGTTACTAAATAATTTTATCTATAGCAGATTCCTGGGCCAGAATAGGTCAGGAAGTCAAAACATCTGTTAGGAAGTTAATAACCAGGAAACACATGAACAGCAGATTGACGTTTAACAGCAGCATCTGTTATAACTTGTAAATGCATTAGGTATATATATAAAAAGTATGTAATGCTGACAAAAAGACGAAAAGAGACAACTAGTTAAAGTTCATACAATTTGCAACATCTTGCAGGCCCTAAACCCATGATTTGAGTAGCGAAATGGAAGATGATGCATCTATTTAGAAATAAAAACTCAATTCTAAATAATATTAGGTAAGACACTAATTGTCACTATGGTGCTCCTCCAAAGGTAGCAGCACTTGCGTAGCTGGAGTTCCGCCTTCCGCGCAACGTCTGGAGGAAATGACTCGACCCTTTTAGTCGAAGTTCGACGACTGCTAGGGTTCTTCCCCAACTGTCTGCCGCCCTCGGGGATGCCCCTTTTCAGGGGCAAATCGCTCTCTCCAGGCAGATCCCGGAAGGGGAGAAGAAATCTATCAAAGAAGGACATCTAGCCCCCCCCCCCCCCCCCGACATCAGCAGCGGGGGAAATCTGAGCAGTCTCTTCGTCTGAAACATACCCTATGATTGCACTCCCCAGGATCTTCATATCATTTTCGGGAGATATGGTAGGTTGCAAGACGTCTACGTCCCCAAACTGCCGGACTCCAACCGCCTGCGGGGATATGCCTTCGTCCGCTTCCTCTATGCTCAAGACGCAAAATCGGCTATGGATATCCTCAACGGGAGGAGGATTGATGGGCGAATAGTGTCGGTTTGCCCTACCAAACCCCGGTTCTCGGATCCGGTCGGGACCTGAGAGGCCGAGAGCGAGAGAGGGAACATCCCCATTCCCCCAAAGCGCCTAACCTCGGCTCCTGTATGCGGTTCCCCGGATCTTACGCTGCTGCCGTTGCTGATAGAAGGCAGAATCCAAAAGAGCCAGGAGCTTCAGAAGAGGTTTTCACAACCATTGCCGACGCAAGGGCCGTCGAAAGAAAGCTTGAGGAACTTCGTTTGGGGTTTATTGGGTACCTGGCTGACCCCAACACTTCAATCCTACAACCTATCAGGGCGATCCGGTCCTCTACTTTTCAAGCCTCTGGCATTAACTCGGAACTCCATGAGAGAATGGGCATATCTTCCATTGTTCCCTAGTCTTCACCGAGCTCCCAATCAAGGAAAGGCATTTGGATCAGGCTCTTCAGCATCCCATCCCATGCGTGGCTGGAATCTGTCATTATTGATTTGGCGAACTTCTTCAGTAAAGTGGTTGAGATGGATCCGAACTGCCGTTTCGGTCTCTTTCAAGGGTTCGCTCGAGTGAAGGTCACCCTCCTCCCAGGGGTCGAGCTCATGCGGGTCCTCAAGCTCCAAGTTGGCTCAGAGGTGTTCCCGATTCACTCAATGCTGGAATGTGGCTGGCTGGAACATTCAGTTAGAAGTCGGCCCTCCTGGCCTAAGCAGCAGAGCACCAAGCATTGGGTGGAAGAAACATTCTATTCCAAGTAGCAGGTAGATACCACCCCTGAGAAGGACAGAGTTCTGGCCTGTACCGAGGGCCAAAACCTACATGCTACAGGTGTTCGACATATTGTCCCAATGACAGATATCTCGGCTACGACAATTGCACTCCCTCCCGACCCTGTTCATATTGCGAGAGTAGCTAGGGACACATCTTCTCCCCTTCTGATGGCAGGAGGCACAGCTACCCCACTTCTGCTGGACGCTATAGCTTCGGGTACCCATATGATTCGGTGCCGATCCCACGCTCAGGCCTCGGGCTCTCAGTATAGCTCGCGGGAACAGGGAGATGGGAAGCCTGGCAATCCAACAGAGGAAGTCCCCAACTCCGTTGACAGCAGACCCGATCAGGCATGCTTCTACGGCCCTCATCATATGGCGTCCATCCAAGCTGAGAGGTCTCCTAGTCCCATGGCAATGGCCAAGGTCGATTGCACTACCCCAATTCAGCAGCCCACTCAGGGGCCAGGTGAAATCCTAACATCTTTAGTCAATCATGCATTTCCATGCTTATTGAATGCTTCATTTACTGCGTGCCAATCTAAGGGACCTCTAGTGAATGGGGTAGCTGTGAGTAGTGGGATGGTCCATTCTAAATCGGTTGGATGTCTGCCCCTTTCCATTGCGCCGTCGGACACGAGTGAGAGAGAATCTTCATCCAACCGCTCCCAATTCTCCACTGACTCATCCCTAGAAACCTCGCCCTGTGCCTGATCCCCTTCGGTGACCCCTTTCCACAAGAGTCCTGCCCTCGAAGTGGATCTCTCGCCATATTTCAACAATGCATGGGAAGACAACTCTGCTCGCCAATCCTTGCTGCCTAGAGGGAACATAGAATCCAGTTGACCGATTGTCATTTTTGAGCCGATTCAGCAAGTTGGAATAGGCTCATCAGAACAAGAAGTCAGCCCTCCGAACCAGTTAGATCTTGCAATCAGCCAGGAAGAGCATGGAAAGCAAGCAAACCAAGGCCCGAAAAATAGAGGTAGAAAGCGCTCGAAACTGAATCCGAATAGCATCTCCATCAGGGGAGATTGGATTTCCAGATTAAGAAATCTGCAAAGAAGGGCCGAGAAGTCGCATGTTTCCCATGTCGGATAATATTCTGGTTTGGAATGTTCGTAGGATTGGTAACGCCCCAACGGTCAGGTCCCTTAAAAGGCTGATCAGTTCTCATAAGCCATGCATTGTGGCTATCCTCGAACCCATGATTAGAGATTCCAGAAGAGTTGCTGTTGGACTGAAGCTCGGGTTCCACTCCTCATGCTCCAACGCTGAGGAAGGCGGCAAGATATGGATATTTTACAACAACCAGCCAGCCTATCGATTGTCTTCAAATCCCGCCAAATGATCTCCTTCGCAGTCACCCTCCTATCGCTTCAAGACCCGGCTATCATATCCTTCATTTATGCTAGCTGTTCCAGAATCCAGTGTTGGACTCTGTGGGAGGATATGATCAATATCTCTAGGCTTGTGCAAGGTCCTTGGGCCGTAGGAGGAGATTTCAATACTGTAACTGATTCCTCGGAGCATAGGAGCCGTAGGAGGGCTGATAGCGCTAGCTCCAGGGATTTTGCCGACGCGATTAACAGGCTGGGCTGATTGATGCTGGTTATTTCGGGAACTGCTACACTTGGTGTAACAACCAGCTGGGTCCCGCTAGAGTATGGGCCAGGCTTGATAGGTTTCTTATTAACAACCTATGGAACACATCTTTTCCAAACATGCAGGTGTAACACATGGCGTGAACTAATTCAGACCATTCTCCCATTCTCCTAGCTTTTCCCAGACAGTCAGGAACTTTTCCCAAACCCTTCCGGTTCCAACATATGTGGGTCTACCACGGCACATTCAAGCAGGTTGTACAGTCCGCCTGGGAATCTGCTAGCCACCCGGATCCTATGTATAACCTCCTTAGGAAGCTGCAAAATGTCAAGACCGTGTTGAATGGCTGGAACAAGGAGTCATTCGGCGATATTTTTGCAAATATCAAGCTAGCCGAGCAAACTGTCCTCCAGGCAGAGGACCTTTTACAGCAGCATCATGCGACTGGTGCGGACAGCAGTAGGGCCCATCAACAACTATGCGAAGCCAAAGCTAACCTCAACCATCTAGAGCTCCTGGAAGAAATATTTTGGAAACAAAAATCCCGCAATCATTGGCTAACGGAAGGAGATAGGAACTCCAAATTCTTCCACGCGTCCGTCAACATCAAAAACAGGAAATCGGTGATCAAATCCATCAAGCTGGAATCGGGCAAACGGTTGAGTCGCCGTAAGACATTAAAGCGGAAGCAGTTAGGTTCTTTCACAAGCTATTTTCGGCCGGTGCGATTGAACTGGGGGAGGAAATCCTTGCTTCCGTCCTTGAGGTGGTAACAATAGAAAGAGATTTAATGAGGATAATGTGAAGAGGAGATGAGAATATTGAGAGAGGAGAAGAAGAAGAATGAGAGTTTGGGAGAAAATGATGTGTTAGGCTTGCTTGCCCTAACACATAGTGTTTTATTATGATAAAGCATATAGTACACTGCAGGAGAAAGGGGAGGTGTGCACATGCACTTACATTAAAAGAACCCACTAACCACACATAATACACAATACAATACACTAGCATTCTCTATAGTAACCATGGCTAACAACGCCCTCCTGATGGCCCAGCCCACCCTCCAAGAAGTCAGGGAGGCAGTCTTGGTCCACCATCCTGATGGGGCCCCTGGTCTCGATGGTTTTTTCGGGGCATTTTTCACGGCCTGTTGGGACATTATTTGCCTAGATCTCCTCACAGCAGCCAGGGCTTTCTTTTTGGGCAGCCACTTGCCTAGGGCGTATACAACTTCCCTGATATGCCTCATTCCCAAAGGCTCATCTCCAAAGAGCTTTACAGACTTCCGCCCTATAAGTCTTTGCAATTGTATTTACAAGGTCTTGGCCAATATTGTTGCCGATCGTCTGGCGAGGGTGCTCCCAAAGCACATCTCGAAGGAACAAGGCGCTTTTGTTAAAGGCAAATCCATCGCAGAAAACATTGCTCTAGCCCAGGAGGTTCTCAGGGAGATCAACAGGAAAGTTCGCGGCGGAAATATTGTGTTGAAACTGGATTTGGAAAAGGCAAATGACAGAGTTGAATGACCCTTCCTAACAAAAGTTTTGAACTGCTTCGGCTTCGGCGGTTCTTGGGTCAGGCTAGTAGAGCGATGCTTCAACAATTGTTGGTTCTCAGTTCTGATCAACGGTAAGCCCGGTGGCTTTTTCAAATCAACCAGGGGCCTGCGCCAAGGGGACCCATTGTCCCCAAGCCTCTTTATTCTAGCCACGGAGGTATTGAGCAGAGGGTTTTTGGATTTGTTAAACAGGGGAACCTATATGGCATATCAGTTGGGGAGGAGCGGTCCCCGTGTCTCCCATCTGCTTTATGCAGACGACACGTTACTGTTCATCAACGGCGGAATCAAATCGGTTCGGGCAGCTAAGAGCTTCCTTGAGCTCTATTAGCAGGTTTCAGGCCAAAAAATCAATTTTCAGAAGAGCACAATGCACTGTTCAACCCACCTTCCAGTCTCCAGGGCCGGCAACATCCAAAGAGTGTTGGGTATGTCAAAAGGTTCAGCTAATCTGGTTTATCTTGGAGTCCCAATTTCTGCAGGCAGAGTAAAAATCTCAGACTTCCAATCGCTAATAGACAAAGTTGATAGCCGGATCAACGGGCGGAAGATGAAATGCCTATCCCAGGCTGGGAGGGCCACGCTGATCTCTCACGTCCTCTCTAGCATTCCGATTCACGTTATGGCTGCCACGGTGGCCCCTTCACACGTTTTGAAGTCCCTGGAGAGTCGGTTCGCGAACTTCTTCTGGGGCTGGGCGGACGGGAAAAAGAAGTTTCATTGGAGAAAATGGACAGATTTAGCTACCCCAAAGGAAGGAGGGCTAGGGATTAGAAGGTTGTCGGAGGTCATGCAAGCGCTTCGCCTAAAGATGGCATAGGGAGTAAAGTACAAGAATCAGAAAAGTTTGTGGGCCACGTTCATGTCTTCGAAACATAACCAGGATTTGCTGCCCGCGGGTCATGGTCAGAGGTCGACGCTGGCTTCTCTGCTGTGAAAGAGGATCCGTTCACTTTTTCCTCTTTTGGACTCCAAGGTGCAGTGGCAAATCAGGAGAGGAGAATGCAGTTTTTGGCAGACCAATTGGTCCAGCCATGGGCCCCTCCAAAGCAGAGCATCTCAACCCATTCCTGCTGGGCCGGCTGCTCTTCGGATCCGGGATTGCCTAGGGCAAGCCGGTCCCCTCCCCCCTTCGGCAGCGTTCAATTTCCTTCCCCAAGAGATGATCAATGCTATCTTTCACTGTTGTTTCTGCACGTCGGAGGGTCCAGACGTTCCTTGTTGGCCTCTGGGGCCCTCTGGTTCGTTTACCGTCAGATCTGTCTGGGCGGCTTGCAGATCCCGCAAGCCGAGGGTTGCTTGGTGCAGTAGAGTGTGGTCCCCTTTCCTGCCGCCAAAGATCTACCTGTTGACGTGGAAAGCTCTCCACGATGCGGTCCCCGTGGAGAATGTTATCCAGTCCAAAGGTATTCAGCTTGCTTCGCGCTGCATTTGTTGCGACGGGATCTCTCCCCAAGGGCCTTCAGCGGAATCCATCAGCCATCTATTCCTTTTCAGCCCCCGTGCGAAAGCGATCTGGTCCCTCTTCGCAACCATCTTTGGCAAGTCTCCTCTGGGTGGTTCCTCTATTGTAGACAAATTGTCAAGATGGTGGAGTGGCCCTTCTTCCAGGGGTTGGGCTGGAACTATCTGTAATTTGGTGCCAGGTCTCATTATTTGGGAGCTATGAAGAGGGAAAAACCAAGGTAAATTCGATGGCAGCCCCCCTTCAATCCAGATCCAGGTGGCTCGTATAAAGGGCTGGATTTCTGGCATTTCGTCCACGTGGGGCCGTGCCTCAGCCCACTCAGTCCCCAGCAGCCGCGCCCTCTCAGCGTTGGGCTTGCGGTTAGCCTCGAGCCCCTTTCCTACAAGATCATTCCAGGTCATTAGGTGGCTTAGGCCTCCCCCGGGATGGGTGAAAATGAATGTGGACGGGTCGGCCAGGGGTAATCCAGGTATGGCCGGTGGTGGAGGGATTTGCAGAGGTGAGAAGGGTGAGTTCCTCTTCGGCTTTTTCGCAGGATGCGGGGTGGCTTCTAATACTCGGGCCGAGATCAGGGCCATCCACGACAGCCTCCTACATTGTTTCAGCAGGGGCTTCTCCAAAGTCATTATCGAATTGGACTCATTGCTAGTGATCTCCTTCCTCTCCCTGAAATTCCAACCTAACTGGAAATGGAAATATTGGTTAGCTCGGATTAAGGGGTTGCAGGATATCGGTGAAGTTAAATCCCAGCACACTTTCAGGAAGGTAACGAGCCGGCTGACGGGCTGGCCAGGCTGGCAAGCGGTTCCCAATCCTCCGCGCTCATCGATGACTTCAACAATCTTCCGAGAGAATGAAGGGGAGGATTTTCCTTGACAGGGTGGGGCTGGGCGCACTTAGGATATAATCTCTCACCCTGTCTTTTCTCTTGAGGTTTTCCATTTTGTTTTCAGTCTTACGATAGGTTCTAGATAGGTTCTTTGCCTATCGGGCCCGAATGTATAGCGGTTGTATAGCTTTTTGAAATGGAATATATCGTCGATTCAGCGAAAAAAAAAAAAAAAAAAAAACTAACTGTCACTGAAGGTTTACCAAGACCGTGAACATTCAACATAAGACCAGAAAACCTATTTTTGCTCTTTCTGATTTCTTGGGCATTAGGTCTAATAAAAGGGTCAACAAAATCCTCCTACTAAAGTTGGAAAATGCAACTGGCAAATATACAGAAAACGAAAGAATGGTTTATCCCAACATCAAAACTTCATGTTTATACGAATGAATGGTTTATCCTAATACTAAAACTTCATGCTTATTCGGCAATTTAAGATGTCAAAAAGTCTATTCTCTATAGGGCTGAATGTCGGGCGGGTTGGGTCGGGTTGGTGCTCAACCCTAGCCCAACCCAAGGTTCCTATACCTCAACCCTAGCCCAACCCAACCCAATCTCGGGTTGGGAATTCTCAACCCAAACCCAACCCAAGCGGGCTCGGCCGGGTTTGTTGGGTAGATATATGCTAATATTTTCATTATCACATTATTATATTTTCAATACACATCTTATTTTTGTACCTATAATTTTATTAATTATATATGTAGTTAATTATCGTAAAGAAGTTCATTTTTTCTAAACAAACAAGCTAAAATATAGGACCACTACTCCTTTAAAAGTCGTATTGTGTATCAAGCAATCTATTTGGGAGAGATAAATCCGGCGTATCTTGTTAGCTTGAGTCATAGGAAATGACGTGGACCAATGAAACCCAACGGCATTGGAATTTCATTTGCCTTCAACACAGATGATTTGCACTCAATTATAATTAATTTATAAGGAACTTATATATTGATTGGGTTTGGTTTGGGTTGGGCAACCCAAGACCAACTCAAGTTTTATCAGGTTGGTGTTTGTATGGCCCAAGCCCGAGACCAAACTCGATACATTCTGCCCAAGCCCAACCCAATGTCGGGTTAGTCACGGGTCGGTCGGGTTGAACCTGCCCAACTTTCAGCCCTAATTCTCTATAGAAGATAGCAATATCTCCAGTGTAAAAGAACCTAATTGATAAAATTACACAAAATCCAGCTCAAATGTAGGAACAGGATGCTTCAGACATGCCCCAAAACTGAAGTAATTCCTCTATGCAGCAGCAATTGTCTTCCTCGGAGACACTTGGGTCCCTAAAAAAAGGGAGAAAATCAGTCTCAAAAGCTATCAAACTGCTAGGCACAAAAATTATTTAAAAAAAAAAAAAAAAAAAAAAAAAAAAAAAAAAAAAAGAAGAAGAAGAAAGAAAGAAAGAAAAGAAAAGAATATAAGTTCAATCTTTACAAAGATAGAAGAAGCAAAGACGGTTGGTTACCGTCTCTGAAATTGCTCTTGAACCTTCGAGGCACATGACGTAAATACCTCATCCTTCCCGTTCCAGTTGTCTTCCTCCTAATGGCCTTCACACTCCAGTTATCTGTTTCTTTAAGATAATCAGTAAACAGCATACTTACATAATCTGTTAAAAATATATACATTACAAGAAGATAAACAAAGGAATAAAAAACTGTGACCCATGAAATGGTTCATATGCCAAATGTTCTGAGTTTTGCCCATTGAATGTGGATGTTTGCTGCACCCAAAAGGCCACAAAATCTGGCCAACCAAAGACCTGACTACTCCAACCATCCATATTGTCTTGATTGATGATCTATGTCTGATCCAAAGTTTGATGAGATGAACAGCCAGATATATATTATGGGGCCCATGCAATCAAACAAATGGTCCTTGAATTCATAGGATTTATTTATTTAAATTAAATTTTAGGGTTAGACTGGGTCAGTATTGGTTCAACAAGTTTCCCTTTGGTATTTCGTCACTTTTTGGTGGGCCACTTTCTGGGCATAACAACATTAGAACGTCATGAAATTGGTCACTATCGAGCCAGCTTCAGACTGATCCCATGATCATACAATTCTGATACAGTTTATGTAAGGAACAACTAGTTTAAGATAAGCCTATATGTTTGTGATGAGATTCAAGGGCATTTTGGTCATTTCTTATTATATTAGGTTTTTCTTTAGTTGCCAAAGGATAACTGCCTCTTTGGCTTTGCATGTAACAGCACATTGTGGTTACTTTTAATAAAATTTCGTGTTTAGCGTGTTGATTCCCTTTTGGCATGTGTTGCCTTTGGTTGAAACAGAGGAGATTGATTGATCAGTAGTTTTGACCAGTGGGCTGGTGGGAATCATTTCCACAGTGACTTCATCTTTGGAGACTATTCTACAACATTTCTAGCTAAAGATTTTAAAAGAATATGGATCCAGATCAGTCCATCGTGTATCCATTTGCATTAACAAATGCATAGTTTTAGCTCAACATGGTGACAAAATTGTCCATATTGAGACCACTGTTGGAATGGCTATCATAATCTTGTCATCAGGATTTTTGTCCTCATAAGTCCTATCCACATGATGGCCCACCAAATCTATGATCCTGATCAATCCACAAAAGTGTCACAAGCATGATGGAGTTTTTTTTTTTTTTTTTTTTTTTCCGGTTGGTATTGACATCATGAAATTCCAGGAAGCATGGGTGTCATAGAAAACATTTCTCATACATCTGTGGGAAATGGGAAACAGAATTCCTCCTTTGACTTCTTGAATACAATCACCAACAAATGCATATTAAAAAAGTACAAAAAAATAAATAAATAAATAAAATAAAGGATCCAAAAGAAAAGGAAAATATAGTTGTCTCATTAAACTTGCTAAATTATGCTCTTGTGTAAAGCGCATAAAGTGGAGGACCAATCAACTCGCCTAACCTAAATTTTGATTTCACAAGAAAATTGCCATGTCACAAGTAGACAATCAACTTCGCTGCATGTTTTTTTTTTTCAAAAGAAACTTGGCTGCATTTTAATGAAACTGGAAACCAAAAGGATTGCATTCTTCATTGGGCCTGAGTTTTTCAATATCAAACATGGTGCTCGCGAATCAATTACACTTTGGACATTATGTGCAGGAGTGAATGATAATGAAAAAGGGGAGTGAAAAAATCCCATCTAAGACATGACAACAGCATAGCCATTCATAAAAGATAATGCATATGTACATGTTCGTGCACTCTTCTATGCATATGCATTTGAACAGAATATTCAGTCTGTCCAAATTCCCAAACATTAATTCGCAGAGACCTATGTTAAGAAAAACAGTTAATATGTTAAACAGGAAAGAAAGGCCCTATGTCAACAAGGAAAAGAGGTTATCGAATCCATGCACCGTGCATGATGTTACGTGTTCGCTACCACAAAAACTGGAGGGCAGGTGGACCCAAATGGATTGGCAACGTAAGAAAAATATTACTGGTTGGACGATCTTAGCTGTCCGACTGCCCACCTACAAATGAGTGGTAGAAAAAATTGGTGGAAATGGCCAGCACTCCATATGAAATAGTTCAATTGGATAGGTATAGATTCATCTCGTCTTGCAAATTTTAGGATATGATCCTTCCATGGTGAGTCATGAGATGAACAGTCCAGATCAAGTACTGGTATGACCTCTCCAATTAGTGTTATTACACCAGATAAGGAAATTAGTGTGCTGCGCACTAATGGGAATGCCCCTAAACATTTCCTAGTGGGATATAAGGGTTCGGATCAGGTTGTCCATTTTAGGGCTGATCAGTCCCATCGCATCAACGGTTAGGATGATCGCATCATGGCCCACATAATGCATCAGGACCCTACAATTCCTCCTGTGTGAATGGTTTTTTGAGTTGGTTACTCTGTTTAGAAAGCTTGTTGGTATTGCATCACTCCATCCTACCACCATCACTGCCACTTCCGATTAGGGAAGAACAATGGACGAATACACGATTAGAAATTTTTTTAGCAAAATTTTTCAACATATCCAATTAGGGACCAAGTATTCTAACTAGGCAGCAATTCGGTGTTGTGAAATTCTGGATTAAACAATTTCATACTAAATCCACATCGCAATTAGGGATTAACAATTTCAAAAAATTCACAATTAGGGATTTCAAATTTTCAAAATCCACAATTAGAACCAATTTCAAAAATCCCAATTGCGGATTGAAATTTCAAGAATCCTCAATTAGGGATTTGAAATTTCAAATCCCCAAATAGATTTTTACAATTTTCTGAAATTATTAAACCGTAATGGTTAATCCTTAAGAAGAAGAAGATAGGGAAGAGGAATAGGAGAATTACCTATGAAATTTCGAAGTTGGGGGAAGCGTGCCACAATCATCCCACTGCCGGAGGGTTGTATATCAGAGAGAGAGAGAGAGAGAGAGAGAGAGAGAGAGAGAGAGAGAGAGAGAGAGAGAGAGAGAGAGAATAGAGGGTTAGGGCGTTTTCAGCACAACAAATGGGAGAAAATGGATTCCGTGGGCTGGGGCACGTAGATATTACTGAGCTGTTAGGGCAATGTGGGGTCCACCGAGAAGCTCTTAATCAAATCCACACCGTCTATCTATTTTAAAATATACTAATAATATAAAATTCAAAAGATTAGGAATATCCAAAACTTAAGTGGGACACACAACAAAAAAGTGGAAATAGCAATGTTGGCCATTAAAATAGTTACAAATTTTTAAACGGTTTAAAACCGTTTTTAAACCAAAATCCTAGCCGTTTCCAATTTTACGATTTTGGTGGTGTTGGGACTAGCAAGGAGAGAACAAAACTCCCAGTGGCGCAATGTAATACTGTTTACATGGGTTGATTGCAATCTAGAGCTATCTAATAATCTATTACATAGGTTGAATAGAAGAGTCAATGAGTTGATTACATCAATGAATATAAAATACAATCAGTCATATAAAATCATTAAAAAAATTTGTTAATTTGTAACTGATTGGCAACTGTGCTAACTAGGGACAGATTGTGTATGTCATGGCCCAAAAGATACATGTTTAATCAGCTACGCTGGCAGTCAGATGTAACAATGAATTCCCACAGAAAATACAATCAGTTGTATAAAATCATGTAAAAAAAATTGTTAACATGTAAACTGATTTGGCAACTGTGTTAACTAACACACATCATGTAATAATCATTCCACAAAAAACATACAATAATTTTAATAAACTCTAACTACTCTGGCACATTAGATGTAACATAAATAATTCATACAGAAAAAATACAAAGTATGTATAAAATTGAATCAATAAACTGATACAACTAACTAACTAGGGAACAGATTGTGTAGTCATGGCCCAAAAGATACATGTTTATCAGCTACGCTGGCATCATATGTACAATGAATTCCCACAGAAAATTCAGTTTATAAAATCATTAAAAAAAAATTGTTAACATGTAAAGATTTGGCAACTGTGCTAACTGGGACAGATTGTGTATGTCATAGCAAAAGATACATGGCAGTCAGACGTAACAATGAATTCCCACAGAAAAATTACTTGGAGTAGGTAAAAATTTATGAATGCAGAAATTTTATTAGTTTGTAAATCAAAGAATTAACAGATAGGAAAACACGAAGAAAACTGCAGTCAAAATGCATTGTTTGGCATGGTGTACACAGGCAGGGAGGAAGTAGAAAACTAGCAGTATGAGCAAATCATTTTGTTTTACAGCACTTGGAAGGTTCAATATCAATATTTCCTGCCTAGAAAATCAAAAAAGAACCATACTTCATATGCAGGTTTTATTAGTTCAACAAGTGATCCAACAAAAGATCTTTACTAATAGTCCCAACTGTCAAGAGGGCAAGATAGACAAACAACTGTCGTTGTCATCGTTCATGGTACCATAAGGAATAATCAAACTCTGATATAGCTCCATAATTCAAATTTCTATTCCCACATATGCTTCTATTTATTCTTGGGCACGAGCAGTTTCTTAGAAACTAAAACTGTAATTTTATATGACCAAGACATACAATTTAAGATTTCAAAGTTAGTTTCCATTAGCGCACGGTAAAAATCAATCGTATCGGCTGATAGCATGTGGCAGATGTGATATACAGGGGGAGTCATTAAATTGCCCTGTATCACACAAAATATCACAATGGATCACCGATACATCATGATATTTTGACACATTGCGATAAGAAAGGGGGGGGGGGGGGGGGGGGGGGGGGGGGGGGGGGGGGTCGGTCGGTTTTGTTTTTTCTTGGTTGTTTATTGTTTCTTGTTTTGTTTGTTTGTTGTTTTAATTTTTTTTCTCGGTGTTTGTATTTAATCCATTGTATAATTGCATCATTTCTGTCAGATCATGCATAGTTTAGGACGGTGTAATCCTCATTTAAACTGAAGTTTTAGAGAAAATTTCCATCATTTTCCAATATTTCCCTCAACGTGCAATATGTGCTTCGATACCGATATTTAAATCACTGAGTGCACCAGAGTTTGCTTACCGATATTTTACACACACACACACACACACACCACCACCACACACACACACACAACACACACACACACACACCACAATATATATATATATATGTGTGTGTGTGTTTGTGTGTGTGTTTGGCTTAGCATACAGCAGAGTTGATAGTTGTTGATGTGTGTGAGGATATCCCAACATGCAAATATCATCGAAAAGATACTGAAAATTAAAATCACTTACCAAAGGCATCTCTTGTCCAGAAAACTTGTCATCAGGAACTTCCCTGTCCTGTACCACCTCCAGTAGAAGATCTCTGGAAGGAGTACCCTCTGTAAGAAAAGAATTGGAAATCCTGGGTTCTGTAGGACAGTTGATGCTTTCTGCTTTGGGTGTTTGAAGGTGTGGTAGCTGATTTTGTCTCGCTTGACTTATCCCCATCAATTCTAGTCAATGTTGACGAGCCACTCTGGCGTCTCTGGAGATGGAATTCTAAAATTAAAAAATTGCCAACAAAAAAGAACGCCTACAGCACCAATAAGATGATCGTATTAATGCATCACAATTTTACTACAACCATTTCTAGCTCCCTCTGTACATACTTCTTGACACATGTGACAGACTATCAAGAATCATGAATATTAATGGAACATAACTAATGAGGAGAACCATTAGCCATAGAAATGGAGGAACATCAAGCAAATTTATGATGATGTATCTCCCCTTGATATTGGGGTTCAGTGAGCATAAAAGCATGAGTACCACACTGAAAGAACTCAAAAGTAATAACATTTACAGTGAATTCTGGTTCTGGTCCGAGAGGAAAACCATCCATCAGAAAGTCAGGTCTACTGAGCACAGGGTAATCATGAGAAGCAGATTAAAAACTATAACAAATTAGTTAAGTTATATATTATAGAGATTACGCACATGTGAGCACAGAGAAGGAACCACATATGGCTGGGACACACGCATGCACACACAGCACACGCATAAATATGAAAATAGATACCATAACTGCAAGCTCAGTAGAATGTAAGAGATGTATTCAAATGCAAAATCTCAAGTGATTTCCCCAAGATCAACAAATCAAAAATCATACTGTAGACACCATACCTAATACACGGTTTTCCAGACTAATGTACTCAGTCAATACTCAAGGTGGGTCTCGTACAAACTGTCTTAGACTTGCAGAATTAACAGTCCCCACCCAATTCAACCAAACCTCACAGAAAACCCTCTAAACCTAAAAAGTATTGGACCCAGGACCATTCAAGAGTTGTTGGACACAGCCTGGCCTAGTTCTAGGCCCACACCCCTTATTTTTTGGAGGTCTCCATGGAACGTGGAGAAGCTTTCTCCATGTTGGTTTCTCTTTTTTTTTTTTTTTTAAATGTGCTCCCTGGAGCACAGAAACTCTCTGCATTCCAGAGAGCTCCCATTGATTGTATGCATTGACCTCTAGTTCGACCTTCAATTGCTTGGGTCTTCCATATCCAATTCCCTTGTCTACCAGTCCATTTTGAAGCCATTCAAATTATCTTTCCAATGAGTCTAATTTCAGCCCAATCCAATTTCTGGGCACCAAATTATGAGTGAAAATCAGAAAATGCACAGAAATTTGATTGACCATGATTTGACCCCACTTGCATGCCATTTCTCTCACCTCTAGGAATTTCAACCTAAACCAAAACATCTAGTTAGCCTTTGGGCCAACTCTCCAACAGGCCATGGATGACCCAAATCCAATGTCTAAGGGTCAAGATCCACAAAGAACTGAGAGCCGAATGCTGATATTCATGCAGGAAACAATTTGAAAATGATTAATGTCTTGTGCAGAAATCAAAAACCCGAATTCCATTTTCCTACAACTCTCTGACCCTTTTTTTTTTTTTTTTTTTCTCAAACACACTTAGGAATCTTAGTTTTACCCTAAGCCATCATCTTTTTTACAAATGTAACCTTCTAGCTACTTGGATTGAGAAACCCAAAACTACGCCTCCCAAGCTCTCTACGGTCCTTACAAGTGGCTAAATCACATCCATTTAATCCCAAAGCCTCTAGAAGCCTACTAGGACCTTCCTTCAAGCTTAATTAACCCTACGTTGTCTTCAATCTAGGAATCACTTAATCAACATTCCATTTTTACACCACTTGTCAACAATATAGGAGTTCTACCCTTTAGGTAACCATCTACTTCTTCCTAATTGCAGCCCTACCCAGAAAACCTCTAACAAATAGACTCCTCTTTTTTCCAAGGGTCTTGACTCTTGAAAATTCTCAGTCCTCAAATCCCTCCCCTGATGAGCAAATACTCTAACACTTCAGAAATTCTGCAAGAATTAGAACTTAGATCAATGAAGGAGAAAATGAGCTTGGCACCAAGAGCTTGGGAAGCTCGTTTCTTAAAGGCTAATGAGTACAGCTCTACTTGTAGTGAGTGATGGCTCCGATAACCTTAGGGCGTGTTTGGATCGCTGACTACCACAGTAATGTGGTGGAAATTTTACATCATTACACCTTAACCATTGATTGGATATACCTAGCTATCAAATCATGGTAATCCTTCAGAAGCACCGTAGAGACTTGGATTGGCAAAGATGTGTTGGCGTGGCATACTTCCATGGGCCCCACCATGATGTATGTGTTATATCCAAGCCATCCAACCATCTTGCAAGATCATTTTATGGATGACTCAAAAAACAAAAATAAAATAAAATAAAATAAAAAATAAAAAATAAGGCAAATCCAAAGCGGAAATGGACCACAACACATAAAGCAGTGGGGATTGAACTACAGTCATTGAAAACTTCATGGGGCCCACAAAAGTCTTGGATCAAGCTGATATTTGTGTTTTCCCTTCATCCAGGTCAGTGTGACCTTATGAACAGGTTGGATAGCAAATAAACATCCTGGTGGGCCTTTAGAACGATTCAACAGTGGGCGTCATTGTCCCCACTGCTTTCTGTGGTGTGAACCACTTGAGCTTTGGATCTTCCTTTTTTTTGGGGTCATGCCCTAAAATGATATAGCAAAATGGATAGACAGTGTGAGTGGATGATGCACCAAAGTGCAACAATGGTCTCTTGCTAAGAAGCAAAAAACACATGAATCCAGGCAATGCTATTCTGAGCCAATCTCAGCCGTCCATCTCTCCTCCGCTCTCACTCTCTTCCCTTCCATTTCCAGAAACGCCCACATCTCTCTCTGCCTCGACAACATCATGCTTCGCCATCCTACACACTGCCATCTCGTCCAAATCCCTCCGCCTCGGACAATGCACACACGCTCGCATTATAGTATCTGGCCTCACTCCCGACCGCTTCCTCACCAACAACCTCATCAACATGTATTGCAAATGCGGTCTCTTACCTCCGCACGACACCTGTTCGACAAAATTCCCGACCGAGACCTCGTTACATGGAACTCAATCCTCGCAGGCTATGCTCTCTCCTCCATGACACAGCCCAGCAAGGCCTTCTCCTTTTCCTCCTTATGCGCAAATCCGCAATCTCCCCCAGCCGACTCACGTTAGCTCCAGTCCTTAAGATATGCTGCACTCGAGTTTGCTCGATACGTCATAAATTGTCCATTCTTATGCTGTGAAGATTGGTTTGGATTGCAACATCTTCGTATCGGCTGCTCTTGTCAATATATATTCGAAATTTGGACGGATCGAGGACGCTCGATACCTGTTTGATGAAATGTCTGAGAGAGATGCTGTGTTGTGGAATATAATGATTAAGGCATACTCGCAATTGGGTCTCGAGAATGAAGCTATTTCTTTATTCTCGGCATTGCACCGTGCGGGCTGGGCCCGGATGATATTAGTGTTCAGTCCATCCTCAGTAGGGTTTCTGAGAAGGAGAATGTCGAGCAGGTTCGGGCGTATGTGATTAAGGCATGTTTGTTTGAAGAGAACTTGGACATAATTGGTTGGAATAAAACCATGACTGGGTTTTTACAAGGCGGGGAGAATGGGGTTGTGATCGAATGCTTTATGGAGATTATGAGATTTAATGTAGGATATGACAAAGTGACGTTGTGATTGTTCTCAGTACAATCGCGGGTGCTAGTGATTTGAAAGCTGGGGAGCAGATCCATAGTGTGGTTGTAAAAATCGGGTTAAGTTTGGATGTTGCCGTCATGAATAATCTCATCAACGTGTATGCGAAGACCGGCTGTTTGGATTATGCGAGGAAGGTGTTTGACAAGACGGAAGAATTGGATCTGGTTTCATGGAATTCAATGATATCAGGTTATGTGCAGAGTGGTTTGGCGGAAGAATCCGTTGCCCTTTTCTTGAGTCTTTTGCGGGACGGTGTAATCCCTGATCAGTTTACATTGACAAGCATTCTTCGGGCCTCTTCGGCTCTTGCTTGGCTGTGTTAGAGGAGGGGAGGCAAATCCATGCGAACGTTATTAAGTCAGACCGTGCATTAGACACCTTCATGGGGACTTCGATCATCGACATGTATGCGAAATGTGGGTGCATTAAGGATTCGTACCGCGTGTTCAAGAAGATGGGCGCGAAGAATGTCGCATCTTGGAATGCAATGCTTGTGGTTTTTGCTCAACATGGCAACGGTAACGAAGCCCTCGATCTCTTTAGAAAGATGAAGTGTTGGGGCATTTGACCCGATTGGATTACTTTCATTGGAGTTCTTTCAGCTTGTAGTCATGCCGGTGGCTTAGTATCTAAAGCTTACATGTACTTCAATTCGATGAGTAAGGACTATGGCATTGAGCTGAGAACAGAGCATTATTCTTACCTAGTTGATGTTCTTGGCCATGCGGACTTGTGAAAGAAGCAGAAAAGCTCGTCGAATCAATGCCTTTTGATCCTTCCGCGTCGATGTGTAGAGCGTTGCTTGGTGCTTGTAGAGTTAAAGGGGACACAGAGGTGGGAAAGCGGGTGGTGGCCCGGCTTTTAGATTTGGAGCCATCTGATTCAGCGCGCTTATGTTCTCATGTCAAACATCTACACCTCAGCCAGCCGATGGGGTGATGCGGTGGATGCTAGGAAGACAATGAGATTGAAGAATGTGAAAAAGGACCCGAGTTATAGCTGGATTGAAGTGAAGAACATGGTCCATATGTTCGTAGCGGGTGATATGTCAGCATTTGCTTGCTCATGCTCATGCGTGATATTTTGTACAACTGGGATTATTGGACTATCCTTTGTGTCATGGTCTGCACCATCACAAATCTCAAAATAGAACAGGGTCCATTCGGACGAATCGAGGATGCTCTATAGCATTTGCTTGCTCATGCTCATGCGTGATATTTTGTACAACTGAGATTATTGGACAATATGTCATGGTCTGCACCCCACAAATGCTACAAAAATTACCTAAAGAAGTGTTTTCTTTAACCATATTAACCTTCCTAATTTCTAAGGCTTCGACCTTTCTATCCAATGCAGCGAATTTTGCATTAAGGTCGTCTTCCTCTCTATAGGACATGCATCCCTGCTTTCTTTCTAGGAATGGGTCTAGTTTGGTCTGGTTTAGCAGAGACATCCCATGTCTGCGTATTCTCTGCTAACATGTCTAGAAAATCCTAAGCCTTATTATGATCTTTGTCAAGAAAGGTTCCATCACACATCATCTCTATGAACTGACGGGTATCCATGGTGAGCCCCTTTCAGAACGCATCAATCACGTGTCATGGTTCATAACCATGATGTCAACAAGTAGAAGGTCTTTGAAGCGCTCCCAAGCTTGGAAAACAGCTCATTCCCCTTTCGGGAGAACAACATGATTTCCTGTTTAAGCGCATTTGTTTTGTGCTCAGGAAAGAATTTTTTTTCAAAACTCTTTACTTGAGGCTTGTCGTGTAGTGATGGTATTAGGTCTTAGAGAGTTGAGTCATGCTTTGGCCGATCCTTTAGAGAAAATGAGAATAACCTAAGCTTAAGTGCATCTTTATTGTCATTGTTTACTTGTAATGTTGCAATTACTTCCTCAAAGTCCTTGAGGTGCAAGTAGGGGCTTTCAAAATCCAGCTGTGAAATTTAAGAATCAATTGAATTACACCTAGTTTAAAATCAATGTTCCCTGTGTGAGCAGGGAACACTATGCAAGATAGTAAAGTTGATCTCTCAGGGTTAGACGTTCACGTAAAGTCCGTGGTTAGTTTAACACATTCCTATGAACTTCATTCTCATCCTCAAGAGGAGATTACGTTGATTTTCTCTGTTTTGATTTATAGTTGGATCTGAAAGATTTGGATTTGGATTATCAACTGAGTCTGCCATGGAATCCAAGTGATCTTGAGTGCCTCTTCTAAGTGAATGATCAAGGCCTGGAACTAATTTACCTTCGAAGGAGAGTCGATTGTTTTGATCTATACTCCAACGGGACATAAACCATCCACACCACCATCCACACACCACACAACATACCACTATTCAAATAGCAAGTATGATACTTAAAATAAAAATAAAATTAACCAACAACCCGGCGGCAGGGCCGATCATGAGGGTTCAATCCACAAAGCAAAATAAATCAACAACCCAGGCGGCAGAGCCGACCATAAGGGTTCAAATCACAAAGCAAAAATAAAAAATAAATCAACAAAAGTAAAACTAATGCAGAAATTAAACTATGCTAATCTGGAAAATAGATTCAGCGGATGATCTTTGTGATCAAACAACAACTGTAGGACAACCATAGCACTTGGGTGATAAAATCCCAAGCAGGGCAACCTTATGTCACAATTAGTACTTAAAAGACCCAACTAAATTTACTTTCAAGAAAAATAATAAAATCTACAGAAATTTGAAAGATTTAGAAGAGAACTTACCTTAGAAAAGAACTTACCTTAGCTATGTTGCACATATCTAATCTAT